>JADRCH010000047.1:5423119-5470619 GCA_019843965.1 Rhynchomys soricoides
AGAGAGAGAGAGAGAGAGAGAGAGAGAGAGAGAGAGAGAGAGAGAGACTTTTATTTTGGTTGTCTGTCAGAGTGAAAATCAGTCCTTAACAGTAGCTACTCCCATGATCCAATAGGTTGCCTATATTGACTCAGGCCTATGCTTCGTGCCTTCTTTTCTTCCTTCCAAGGATTATAGCACTTTCAGTAATGGTAAAGGTAGCCCAGGTTTCTGGCAGCAGAGAAGCATGGGATTTTTCTACAGTGAAAAGGAGAGACTCCACAACTAACAGACATAAAAAAATATTGTATCTGACAGGAAAATATACTTGATGATACTATTAGCAAGCTACTCTGTGGAGGAAGTCCCAGTGGCTTTGAAGACACAGCAACCCAAATTATACAAAACAACTTGAGAATCTCATCCGTAAAATTTACCCATGTGAAATGTTAAGTCTGTAGCTATGTAGTAATGTGATTAAGTTAGAAGCATTTAGTTAACTGTGTATCATCTCACTGGATTCATAGATTATATCTCTTTAAAACATGCAAATGTTCTTTACATTCTTAAACTAAAATGTGACCAAAAGATTGTAGACTATTTGTGTTTCTTTAGGGAAGTTGTACTATGCTTATTTTTGTCCTTGAACATCTGAATGATTACATTTATAGTGACCATGTATTCTCACAGGTAAATGATGAGTTAGTTGATGCTTCAAAGGTATATAGATCTACATGTCAGACATCTCCACATTATACAATTCCATAGTCTTAGTATACATCTACAGAGGACAGCTTGTGGAAGTAACATCAGGACCAGAAGTCAAAGGCAAAGAAGAGTTTAATGGTCATTACTTAGCCACAGAATAGATTCTGAACAACTTCAGTTTTAGGAGTGGCAATAATCAGCATACTTCTAAATGGTACAGTAGACAGCTCCTTTTCCCAGAAATCTCTTATTTCAGCACCACAATTATGCTACATTACTGCTCTAATGTGTCATGTTCAATAGATCATATAAAATCTTCCTCTAGGAATTGTTTTCATTTTTTCCCATTTTTAATTTTTTTGGATGAGCCATCAAGGGTTGGAAATCTGAAAAAGGCATGCAGTAAAGTTAAGTGTACATTCAGTGTCTTGGGGCATCTGGGAGTAGGAAGTAAAGGGAGACAATCGGCAATTCCCAGAACACAGACAGTGATCATGTAAGTACTTGTGTTCTCCTAAATGCATTTTGTCTACCATTCTGTAAGAAACTTCCATTTTTGGTAAATGGTTCTTGTTTGGGATTGGCATTTTTGGAAATGTTGCCAGAAACATTTGTTCTCTTGTTTGTAAAATATGTTCAATGTGATAACATGTGTCAGTCAACAACTTTACTCTAAGGTTTGTTCAAATGTCCCATTTTTAAACATCGTAAGCCAACGAGAACAGAACACAGTATGTGACCTGCTCTGCTGCTGCCATTTTCAAATGAAATTGTCATAGCAAATTGAAAGCAGTAGCAATATTCCTAATCCACTGTTTGAGAAGTGCATACACCAGAGCTCAATTAGCCAAACTAGCATCCTGATCAGCCATAGAGAGACTCATTAGGATCCAAGTGTTTCTTCATTTGTGTGTGAGCACAGGAAGCTCTAGGCTAACTAATCCGAAGGATGTCAGCTACTAATTATAAACTAGGCAAGACAGGGAGATCTTTAAGCTTTCAGTGATGGAACCCTTGGGAGATAGATCCCTACAGACCACCACCCGCTTCAAAGTCCGAGCTTTATTATAAATGATTCCTTCCTTTGTTATTGTAGTGACATGGAAGGGTGACCACGACACATTCAGTCAGCAGAGATGAGACAAGTAATTTAGGCAACCTTGTCAATTAGAGGATTAGATCACTAATCCTAACATTCAAATTCTGAAAATTGTTTTAAATGTTCATATATCTGACTTGATGACTAGAATATCTATCTATCTATCTATCTATCTATCTATCTATCTATCTACCTATCTATCTATATATCTACATTTATCTCTGTCCATTTATCACCCCAATGACCAATTAATTTCTTTAATTATTTGTAATCTGGCTTCTGTATTCAAAAGTCCACAATCCTGCTCTACAACAAGCCCCAGGTACATTCCGCCCACCAACTCCAATGAGCAGGTATTGTGTTCTAGGTTACCCATCACTTTTCTTAGATGAGCTCATTCATTCATGTTTCGACATTCCTTTCCATGGTAGTGACTTAGAATTTCCTATGGATCTACTGCAGCAGATAGAAGATTTCTGCCTTGAATATCCATGGACATTTTAAGGTCATTCAGTTAAAACAAGTCCCACCATCCACTAACCCAAATCCAAAAGACCAAAACAAAAACATCCGCGGCCATCATGTTCATCATTACTGCCCTTGCTATTACTTGGGGGTAGAGGGTACCTGACAGTGGATTATTTAAAGCCCTGAATGTGGTTTTAATATATAGCCGTGGGAATAATTACTAGCTGAGAACTCAGGATAAAAATAATGAAGATTTTGTGACTTTATTTAGGACCCTTAGTTCTGCAGGAGAATTTTGACTTTATTAATTTTTTTCTGATGCTTTCCCTGGGCATGGAAGTCAAACTTCTGTCCTGGACTTTGACTCTGTCTGTACTGCCTATGTATGAGCTTCTAAGAAGCACGAGAGTGACTAGAAATGTGATGTGTTATCAGTGAGTTGGGAACTTGTTAGGAGAAATTATTCTGGTATTACTGGTCTACCTGCTTATACTGTTCGAAGGTGATGGTGCCTGTCTGTGCTTCATCCACTGCCTTAAACCTCTGCAGGGTCTCCAGGAGCTCCTCCTCCAGGGGGATGGGCCATGGCATGGCTGTGACCATCAAGAACTTCCTCCAGTCCACGAACTCTGTGTTAACTGTTAATACAGATGTTATCTCCTGCAACTGGAAGAACACAGGGTAGCTCACTGGGAAGTCTGGACAGCAAACTTGAAGCTCCTCCCAGTAAGGCTTTCAGAGCTTGGTTCCAAGGGAAGAGAGATTTCACATTAGCATCCAGAGCTGGTTCTGAATTGGGTTTACTTTCATTTTCTGTTCTAACAACTGAGCCACACCAGCCAATAACTAGAAAGGATTTTAGGTTTTTGTTGTCTTGACATTTGTGATTTTTGTTTATTGTGCTCATCCAATTTACTTGTGTCAGTTAACCTGGTGTCTTTTCACCAGAAGAAGGTTAAAGTCTGGGGAAGTAACATACTAACAGGGTAGTGCACTATAAACGTTAAATTTCCTAGGGCGTTTATAATGAAAATCAAGCATTCTCAAGATCATCTACTATTCCTTATTAAGACATTTGCAAACTGGTCATAACTGGGTTGTGTCTCCCATTGTCTGAAATGTTTAAATGTTAGTCATCAATAATATGGCTTTCTTTCGAGTTCATTCACTCACTTAAATTTCATAGATTTCTTGCTAATGCCTCAATACGTGTAAGTACTGGTTACCTTAGAACTATTGACTGATCAAGGAAGATCATCATTAAGGCCTTTTAGATCCCAAACCAAGCAGAAACTTACATCCGGTAGGGTGAGGTGCATCCAGCTGCTAGGAAAGTTATTTGTTCCAAGGTTTAGGGTGACCAAATCAAGCAGAATGTCAGTGAATGCTTTATTTCCTATTATGCCTATAACATAGAGAAATATGCATTTATTTATTTATTTACTTATTTATTGCCATTTGTATTGGCATTGCAGTTTATTCTGCTGAAACAGAAATAATGTGTGGTAACTTTCTTAATTATTTAGCACTCTGTTCTCTAGAGAAAAAGAAGCTACTTTTAAAACATAATAAGATAAAATAAAATAAAAATTCCTGATGTTCTTGTTATCTCTGTAAAATGTTCTATTTGGTCCAGAAAAAAAATAACAGTCATTTCTGATTGAGCAAATATTGAAATTGCATAATTCCTAGGTTAAAATCTTCTGGGCACATGGTGGTGATGGTGCACGCCTTTAATCTCAGCACTCGGGAGGTAGAGGCAGGAGGATCTCTGAGTTTGAGGCCAGCCTGGTCTATAAAGTGAGTTCCCGGACAGTCAGGACTGTTATACTGAGAAACCTTGTCTTGAAAAAACAAAAATCAAAAGTCAAAAAATGACAACAACAAAAACCTTCTTTGATATTTTGTTTCAAATAGGTTAAAATTTTAAAAGCACCACTACATTTTATTATATCCAATTGAACACATGAGTGAAAACATTCCATATTTCAATCCTGTGCATGCAAGATGGCAGCTATAACAAAGGTAGCACCTGCTCCTCAGCTTGTCCTCCAGTTAGTGATGGCTTGCTTTTGTAGGGAGATTTGGATGGCCAAGTCGATGACATTGAAGGTGATAGGTAACCATAAAATGGCACTGGATTTTCCACTGCCTTGCTCTTGTTTGCTAATGTACTTAGCATATCTAATAGACACAACTACTTAGATTCTTTTTCCAAATTGCATGTACATGCACTAGAAACAGAGAATCAAAATTTAAAAAAAAATTCTTAAAAAGCAAACCAAAAAAACCCAGCAGTGGTACCTTTTAGAATTATGGGAGATCAGTTGTATATATATCCGGGTATCTGGGAGGTGTACCGTAGAGAGCTGTTCTTCTTTTCAGTTGTTCTTTTAATTAGACATAGCATCCTAAAGTTTCTATTTACATCTGAGTTTTCACCATATCTGAGAGTCCACATGAACTTTACTGTTTATTCTAATCTCTAGAGAAATGAGGCTATCCCTTTAAAGATGTCAGTGGTTGAAACCGCACGTGTAATTCCAGGTTTGTAAGGCAGTGTTACGAGTAGCAACAGTTCACCCTGATTCTTTTGATATAATTAGCCATCCACAGGTAACTCCGAGATGAATTTTATGACGTCTTAATTTTACTGAAGTATTTGGTATTAGTCAGGAGAACAATTTCATGGGTAAATTTGTCCCTGGAAATAAAGGTTTAAATAATGCCATACTGGGTTTCAGATATTAGAAGTAAATCAGCCATGTTATTCAAGATGGGATCACAAATAAAATCTATTAAACTTGCAAAGAGTAACAAAGCACTTACAAATTCTGGTAATTGTAAGATATGTTCTCTTTGTCTCTAACGGCTACATTAGGAAGCAAAATGTTGCAAAAATGGCCTTTTCTGTTTACCTAGGAACTGTTTATATGGAGACCTTAGTGTGAAACGGGAGAAACATTTTAATGTTTGACCGTGTTGCTCAATGTCCAAGGCATTTAGGCATATGACTTTCAGATTCCACAGGATGACAGTTTCAGTGACAAAGTTTGTTCAAAGATTAATTTTTAAACAAATTCTATCAGTTTGGCCCTGTTAGCTACTCATTGCAGCTAGAGTTTAGAGTTGTCCAGGAACAAGAGTTGGTTGTAAGGTAAGTCTAGATAACTATGATCATCAGTGTGCTCACCCTTAGAAAAAACACACAGAAAGATGGCATTGAAATATTGCCTAGAACCATCAGCCTCCACTGAAAGTGAGCCTATTTGTTTTTTTATGTTTTTTTGGTTTTTGTTGTTGTTTTGGTTTGGCTTTTTTTTTTTTTTTTTTTTTTTGTCTCTTTGTATGTTTGGAAAATGCCAAGTGTCTTTTGTGTTTGAGGCAAAGACTAGCTGTGATTTTAAGTTTTTTTTGAGCAATCTGTTTTTGCTATGATGTGTAACAAAGTCAGCATAAGTCACACTGCTCATCACTTTCATCCTGGCTTTCCGAGTTTGATGAGCTGTCAAGATTAGGTCCCCTGTGAGCCATCGGTAATTGCGTCCTCATGTTCCATAAATGAATAGCTTTCCTAGGGTCAAAACTGCTAATGTCTGGAGAGTTCAGCTGAATGGTTAGGATGTCTGTCATGTTTTCAGTCTTGATTTTCTCAGCCATGCGTGAGTGGGTGCGTTTTATCTGACCACACCCACGTTCTGGTTCTGCTGAGCTTGCAGGAAGGGCCAGCACCAAGTCAACAAGCGTCAGAACATTCGGATACTTATGTGAATAAATGGAGTTCACAAAATCCCAGGTCAGTTTTCGAATGTTCCGAAATCTAGGAGGGAAGATGAAGGACATGAAAGATTGAGAGACCTAACGTGTATGCAGGTGCTGATACATGTCAGTCGATTCAATTTGCTTTCTTACTGACCTGGCATATATTTCAGATTTTAACATACTCCACTCGGTATCTACCTCATCTGTTTTCACATTGGCAGCTTCTAGAACTGGTTTGTAATGTGAAATCAGGATGGATATCTCTTTTACTCCAAATTCTGTAACCCATGCACATAAACAAAAATGTCACAATCAAAATTCATGCAATCAAAAGGCACTGGTTTATTGGTGCCTATGGGTTACCTTGATTTGTCTTTGTAGGCCACAGTCTAAAACTTCCAATCACAGTTGCTCTCACCACATCAAGGCTGGCATCTCTAAAACAGCCTCTCAATCTCTTGATAAGATGTGTCAAAACCACCTTTCTCACAGCAGAAATGTTTTCTTCCCCCCTGAGGCAGTTACCGTGAAAGTGTGTGGCTGAATCCACCCTGCGTTCTTTTGGCCCTGGTCTGGGAGAAGATCACCCAAGTAAAGAATTACATGAAAGCATACCTGGAAAACAATTCCCCAAGTCAGATCATCTACCTTGACAGGCCCTTAGAAGTCCTCAACCTGTCACCTTGATTGATATATCTGGAGCATTTCCAGTGTTGATGCCAAGGACACAAATACATCTGCAATTGAAGAATTTCTGTTCCTACTGGTGCGGGACAGAAGGTTAAGGATGCTGGTGATGTCTGTCAAGAAATGAGCAAACTTGATGATGTCCGCTTGGAGAATGAGTTCTAGAAGTCTGTTGGCTTTCTGTTGACTGGTGTCATTTTTGCCTTTACCTACCTGTAACACAAGTTGGGAATGATATGGTGGGTACTTCTCTATGTCAAAAACAAAACAAAACAAAAAAAACAAACAACAAAAATCAAAAAATAAAAAACAAAACAAAACAAAAAAACCAAAAACCAAAAACCAAAAACCAAAAAACAAAAACTTTACTTCCAAAGAGTTCAGTAAATTTTTTTCTTGACATTCTGGAAAACATACTTCAAAACTACTTACTGAATGCAGTTGCTGAACAATTGCTGGGTACCCTTTGAGAAAATTCTGGAGGGCTGCTTGTAGTCCATGAAGCCACCGTCTGCCTCTTATGTGAGAAGGCAACACAGGTTGGAGGTGGAGGCCCCTGAAGGCAGTTATCAGAGAACTCTTGAGGAGAGGAGAGTTGTGATAAAAATGGTAAATATTGGTGAGGAGTGTCTCAAGGTCATTGTAGAGAGGGACGCTCTGGAACATCGCTTTGTAAGACAGTTCTAGATGATGTGCAAAGCAATACATACTTTGCACACATGGCTGTATTTCTCTCAAAAGCAGAGCCACTCTGTTCTCCCCCTCTATTCCAGGGGAATCATCACTTCCAAAACCAACCAGCTTCTTCGCCCAGTCTTGACTTGACAGCTTAAGATGAAGATTCGTCTCTAGAGTTTTCTCAATAGCATTTTTTATGGTCAAAGGGTCCTTTGGTTCTACTGGCTGTATCCCAACAATCTGACATTGCACTTTTCCTGCATGTGCAAATTGAACATAGACCATTTGGGCTTCCTTACCTAGACCATCCTTAATTCCATCAGTGATGACAGAGAAAAAGTTACTTTTTTCTAGTTTTTCTCGTAGATTTTTCCTCTCTACTTCAGCAATGAAATATGTAAATGTTCTTGCTGATTTGTTAGTTCTGAAGACTGGGCCAATATCAACACCTTTCATATCATCCAACTTACATATCCAAATAAAATCTTTGAGGGGATATCCAGCCTTTACTAGGGCATGACATGATCTAAATAAGTTCTCCACTCTTCCAAGAGTCACTTTGCTCATGGTCCTTACCATCAGCTCAGTGGCAGCTCTGTTCACTGGAGAACCACTAGTTGCTTCCATCAGTGATGCCTTGGCATGGGCTTCACTGAAGTGATGTGCTCTGAGAAATTCAGCCCTGAAGTTGTCCGTGCCATAGAAAAAACTTACTGTACTTCCCCCTGACTTTACGCCGTGCTTACGACACAGGACACAGAACATAACGTTTAATAGCTCATCATATACAAGCCAAGGGTATTTTTTTAGCCAAATTTTCAAAAACTGGTGATTTCTTTCTGGTAGGTAGGAGCCAAGTTTTTGTGACTTTTCCTGCTTTTTGGTGACTGGAATCCCAGCATCTGGAGAGTCTTTGCCTTTAAAGAGAACTCCACATGGTTATTTAAGAACTCTTCTTGTCATGTTTTTTTTTTTAACGTGTTGATGAGATATGTCATATATAAATATGATAAGTACAATGAGTATAGGGCTCATCATTTTCCCATGGGATACCCACCTATCAGGGAGATTGTTCTAAAGAAAACAAGATTTAATTTTCAGGGGCCACAGACTGGCTCTAACTCCTCAGCTGGGTTAGGGGAGCCTTTTGAGCCTTTCTCTCATCTAGAGTGCGGTCTTGACTGGTGTGATCTACAGGCCATGCTTAGACAATCATACCATTGAGAGTTCATGGGTGTAACCTCCCTGTCTCATCCAGAAAACACTACTTCACAGCAGTTCTCCAAGTCCTCTGACTCTCTCAATATGCTTGCCCTTCCCCACACTCAGCAACAATCCATTTTTGTGTTGGAATCATGGAAGCAGACTTGAGTAAACATCCAGAGAATAAGAGAGCTCCTCTTACCAGTGACTTAACGGGAATTATCAATGAACATTTCCCTAGAACTGAAGTGGAGTATGTTTTTGAAATTATAACAGTTTCTAGTTTTGTATAGTCTTTGTGATGCCCTACACTAGATGCTTTTTTTTTAACGTGTTGATTGACTTATCTACTTCAACTTTGATTGGATGGTTGGAGTCAGACAGAGACAGTTCTTTTCCAATTCTATTTCTCATAAAATGATTCTCACATGGTCATGGGCACCTTGTTTAATCTCTCTATGTCTCATATCTTCCTTTGTAACATTAAATTAATGATACTTTACAAAATTATTATAAGGATTAAAGTTAGTAATATATTTAAAGAAAAAATTTAAATGAAAACAAATTTTCCTTTAAAAGATGAGTAGATATCTAAGAAACAACATTCAAAGTGAAACATATGCTAAATTGTCTTTATTTTTTTTACTATACAGTTTGGACATGTATCAAATGTCACATTTCCCCAGAAATACGAACAGTTTTCATGTGCCAATTAAGGAAATGAGATTCAAAACGTGCATTTAATGATGGAATCTATCTATCTATCTATCTCCCTTTACAATAGGTATACTCTGAATGTATATTATGCTGCAATTAGTTTTTAAAAGTTAGGTGCTTAGCATAGGAAAAAATGAGTAATATAAAAAAATAATGAAAACCAATGCTCCACAAAATAAATATGAGTAATAAGTAATAGTTAGGGAAATATAAACAACGGTGGGCCAGGGCACCAAAGATGATAAATCCAGGGTAATTTACGGGTTTAGGAGAGATGAAAAGAGGGTATTCGATGCCCCAGTATAAGAGAATGCTAGGGAGGGAAGATGGGAGTGGGGGATCATCCTCATAGAGGCAGGGGGAGGGAGGAGGGGATAGGGGGTTTCTGAAGGGGAGATCTGGAAAGGGGAAAACATTTAAAACGTAAATAAAGAAAATATCCAATTTAAAAAAGAAAAGAGAAGAAAAGAAAAGAAAAAAGGCCAAGCAGTAGTTCTTGGCGTATCTCAGAGTGAACACTCTCAGCATTTGTAGCCTGACTCCTGGGGATGGTAAAGAATACTGTTCTGTGACCTCAGACAACAGCAATGTTTTTGCAACAGCAATAACAATGACAATGAACTTTACTTCAGCTGATGAGACAACAATACGTTCAGCATACATCTAAAAATAAACATACGGAATACATATTCTTTCCCAGTGGAGTGTTGTTTGTTCATAATATGGTTAAAGTCTGACCATAACTAACTTTGAATCATCAAAACCCTTACATCTCATATACAGCTTGGACCCTTCTATCTAAGTGACAGCAGTTTTCCATGGGTTAGCGCTCCAGCTGAGTATGTTGGGGGTGGGGGTACTCCTCTGATAAAGACGCATCATCTATTTCCTGCAGTTCATACACCTGGAGAAGGAAATGCAGGCCAGTCTCCTGACCACTCCCTCAACCTACATCCTTCTCTATGCATTTCTACACATTCTCTAAAGTGTGTTCTTTTACATTTAAATACCCTCTGTACACCACACTTTAGATGTGCTAATATTTTTTTTCTGGACCAGCACAACAATTCTCCTTTACTTTGCACTCATGGCCCATTTCCTACATTTCATATTCTGTCTCGAAATTAACCCGCTGCTTAATAGTACATTTTCAAGTCACAAACTCCCTTACAGCAAGTTATTTTCTCTCAATTATGCCTTTAATTATTTTCAGCTATTACTTACTTTCCTCCTTCCCTGCCAGTTCTCCTGGGGTGGTTTGAATAAAACTGGCTGTAATCTCATATGTGTGAATGCTTAGTCATCAGGGAGTGGCCCTACCTGAGAAGGATTAGGAGGTGCAGCTTTCTTAGAGGAAGTGTGTCATTGGGGGTGTGCTTTGAGGTTTCAAAAGCCCAAGCCAAGCCCACTGTCCCTCTCTTCCTGATGCCTGTGGATCCAGATGTAAAACTCTTAGCCACTTCGTTAGCATCATGTCTGCCTGCATGCTGCCATGTTCCCTGACATGATGATAATGAACTAAGTCTCCAAAACTGTAAGCCAGTCCCAATTGAACGCTTTCTTTTGTAAGTGTTGTCATGGTGTCTATTCACAGCAATGGACAGTGACCAAGACAACTCTCTTGTGCTTCATCATTGTTTGACAATGATATTACTTTACTATATTCAGAAAAAAACGTTATATCTGGACATACTTTTGTTCCAATGTTTCTAAAGTTCAAATGTTGATCAACTAAATGCCATATGCTATTTAATTCTAAACTCTTAGCTGGAATGTAATCTCTGACTTTGAGTATATATTGAAGAATATATTTTAATATTCACCATGAATACTGGGATCCCCTTTGAAAGCTTTTTAAGTTTCAAAAGTCTGCTTCCACCTACTTAAATGCTTCTAAATGCTTTATGTTAAGCTACTAATTAACTGGACCGTTTCCTCTCAGTCATCATCCTGAAGGCTTAACTTAAATCATGTATTATTTTAGAATTGTACACACATCTTTATATAAAAAAAAATACAGCATGGACAAAATGAACATTTATATACGTTCAAAATGAAATGATAGTAAAAGTAGTAAAAGGGACAGTAGAGGCTGGGAAGATGGCACTTAGCCTAAAGACCTGGATTCAGTCCCCGGTGTCCACAAGGTGACTTACAATTGCCTCTGACCCTAGTTCCAGGGCGTCTGATGCCTGTCTCTAGACTCCATAAGCACTAATTATGTACATGTTATATGTACACACATTACATGCAGTCTCTCATATATACACATAACATAAAGTAAAAATTTAAAGGGTATTGTAAAATTCATTCAAAGTCTGCTTTGCTAGAAGGTAACAAGATTTGTGAGTTGCCTTTTGACAAAGTTGGATTTTTGGTACCTGTTGGCACCCACATTAATCTTGTACAAATACTGCCAAAGTGTAACTATTCATAGACACATTGTGTGTTTTTACACATTGGAGTTATAATGACTTCTTAAACTATTTGATGTGCTCACGCATGCTAGTGCATATGTTCACTCAAGGAAACACACATGTACCTTGCCGCCCATTGGCCTCAGCAAGAAAGATTTATAGACTAGAGAGTGAATTATCACTTGTTAGCAATGATTTTTCTATGGATTTCCGAAAATATTGTGACTAATTTTCATATGGTGAGATTGTTTTTATACTAAAGCCCATTAACTATCTCTAGGGAAAAGAGCTGATTTTCTAATAACTAGGACATTTGGAGAAGTAAAATAAACCTATTCATAAGAGACAACTTAATTCATACATAAGATTGACAAACTTTAAATTAGCAGAGTACAAAATGTACATGGCCACAAACACATTGCTTAATTGCTTTGTGACTGATTATACAGTCCTGATGATTATAGATGATAATGCTATACACATCAGCTTGAATTACACAGGGTAGCACTTGATGGGATAGCAGAAAGTACAGAACTGTAATGAAGAAAATAAATGATGCACTCACGTGAGCAAATTAATTAAGAACTATTTACCAGTAACTCATTTGGTTCTACTCAATATCTATGAAGCACTGAAAGAAAAGAAAGTTCTAAGAGGGGTTACTTCACTTCTTAGTATCTCCTCACTGGCTAGACAGAAACGCAAACTTGGGATCCCTAATGCATCTCTACTTAAAAGCATAAAGATTATCTTCCAGTTGTCAGATGGAGCCAAATTTACCAGTATGCCTGCAAGAAAGGAGGAAGACAGAATAGTCCCCAGGGCTGGCCACTGCCACACTACCACACTGCTCACTGCACTGCATGATTGCCAGTCACCGTGACACTTGTGACACTTCTCCTTGCTTAATTCAGATAATATTACACCAAGCAAACACGTGACAACCTGGAACAGAGCACAGTCTCCTTGTAGTGCCCTGTATTCCAACAGAACTCAGCTGTCTTTGGCCAAGTGATGTCCACTGTGGGCAATTTTAATCATCTTTGTAACTAACTCATCAGTAGCAATTCCTTTCTTACCTTTAGGCGCCATATCTAAGAACTGATCTCGAAGATTATCAAGCTGTTCAATTGTTAGGGTGCCATTTTCTTCCTTTTCTACCGGTGGTGGGCGGGTTGGTGAGGGAGGGTCTGGGAAGACTTTTATGTCTCCATTGATGTAGAAGTCTTCTTGGCTTAAGTAAATCTCATTTTGAATTTTTGTAGCTGTTTCAATGTGGTAGCGAGCTACTTCGGTCAATTTCTGTATACTTCAAATACAAAAATGAACTAGGCTATCTCCATTGAAAATATTATTAGATTAATAGTTAACACACACAAAAGCTAACACATTACAGGGTAAGTTTGATTCTATAGGTATTTAAAACTTTTTAAAGCAGAGTACAAAGTTATAAAGATTAAAAACCAAAATATTCTCTTAATTAAGAAGGTAATATAGTTCAGTTTTATGCAAAGCTGAACAAGAAGAAAGCTGTTTAAATTTGGTTTTATTATTATTGAAGTATGCATTCCTGTATAAGAAAGATTATATCAAAGGTTAGATTATTTTTCAGAATAAGTTGATATGGCAGATGACAGTTTGATATGTTAGAAGAACTCAGTTTATTTGGAAGCATGATGAATATAAAGTGAATCAAATTTGGTTATTTACTTCTAGAAAAGCAAAAATTGCTTTTCTCTAGATTTATGTCAAGGATTTAATGTTACTTAAGACACACTTGGCAGAGTAGTAGCTTCCAGTGTACAATATCCAAAGCTGGATCATATGCCTGTGAGCATCTACATCTAAGGGCTACCATGGTCTAGAGGAAGTAGCAATGGTCTTAGGGTCTCATCTAGAGCATGTGCTTGACATGGTCCCATGGTAAGAAAGGTGGCTATGAGTAGTTTATCCTTGAAATTAAACCACTGCCATTTACTCCCTCTTCTATGATGATTTACAGGACAGCACACAGGTCATGAAAACACACACACACACACACACACAGCACACAGGTCATGAACACACACACACACACACACACATTTCGGTAAGAGTTAATGGCCTAATTGAAGACAATTTTAAAGGTATCTTAGATATTAGACATAATTAAGTGTACCACTGATGGAATGAAGAAAAACTCTTGTCTTGATCTGATGATGAAGACTGAACATCATGAGAAATTGCATACTTATTCTCTCTTTATATGACAAGCAACAGATATTTGTAAGGTGATGCTTTAAAGAGTATTATGAGCTCCTGTCCTTGAAAAGGTGCCCTTGAGTTCAACTCCTCAACGCTCTTTGTGCACTTCCATATTGTATTTGCTAATTAGTTTGTGGTTTGGAGTGTTTTGTGCCTTAGAACCTGAGTCTATGTGAATGAACAGTGTCTCGACACAGATTGAGACTTGAGCAGAACCAGAATATCAAATGACTGTGCACCACCTAGTGGAAGGTTACTGCGTGTAATTTCAGTACAGAAGAAAGGAAAGGCCAGGGAAGTAGATTTGGAGTTCAAAGGGACTTGACAGGAACCCCCTGCCCCTCATTCAAAATTACTCATTAACTTCATGTTTTGTGATGTCTTGTAGTCAGAGGACATCTCATTATAGATTCAGAAAGCAGAGATAGATACGACATAAATGTGAGAACTATGTGTATATCACACAGAATTAACATCCATTTGTGCTTAATGGACAGACACATGGAAGGAAGCCATAAATCCTAAGAACTCAGATGAAACGGTTTCGTTTCTAAGTGGCAGACACAGACTAGGGCTACAAGCTAACTGCAATTGACTTGGCTTTCCAGCAGTAATATTTGTTTATACATAGCAGTAGAAGATTACCAGATAGAAATGACTGTTTGGATTTTTGATTTTTTTACTACTTTCTATTGTGGAACACCAGCACTGAATAATTGGGCTGAAGATTTTTAATAGTAGAACTTTGATAATGAGACCAGAGAAAGCAAGACAAAAAGACTGTTTATAGATAGTAATTACTGCTTCTGAGAACATTTAGAATTTCATGCCCATTCTCACACAACTACTAAACTCTTGCCAAATGTTTGCAATCTAGCCTGTAATATACATATTACAGAATTTAGCTCAAGCTGAAACTGGTGGAATAGCCTAGCTGGAGTCCTTTTGTAGATAAAGCTGATGAGCCCTGAGTAATTAGGCCCAGTACCCATTAGTGGATAATTTGAAATTCTCAGTTTCCTGGATTAAAATTATATGTAATATTACCATGTAGACTGAACTCTCACAGTGAAAATGATATTTCAGCAGACTTCTGACACACAGGTTACTGCAGGAAAATACTCTATACAAATGTGATGGCAGTATTCATTTTGAGTGTTTATAACAGTTGAAGGGGGGTGTCAGGGGGAAGACATACAGACACAAAGAGATACACAGAAACACATGTGTCTGTGAGACACCTGCATGTGAGTGTATATGTGAGTCTCTCTGTCTCTGTCTGTCTCTGTCTCTGTCTCTGTCTCTCTCTGTGTGTGTGTGTGTTATCATTTAAATCTGTGGACATCTTAAACACCCTTGTCAATTTTTGCATTTCTGGCATTTAGTATGATTTTTTTAATTTTTGATTGAGGAGAACCTTACCTGGCCATTTCATTCAAATATCTCTTACCAAGCCATTTTTCCATGAACCTGTAGACATCAATCACCTTTGTTACTAAATCCTCTAGGACGGACAAAGCTTTTGACTTTATTAGTTCAAGTCGAAATTGTGTAGCTTGTTCTATTTAAAAAGAGAAAGTGGATGTTAGCTAAGTAAGCTGAATTTGATAGGAGAAATATTACGTTTTTTACTCATACAGAATTTGTATTTTGCAGATACATGAACACAGAGTGACGTTATTTAGAAAAGGGAAGTAGGAGGAAGGGCGGGCAAAGGAAGGCATAGTGATGCAGGACAGAAACGGTCTTAGTATGTCATCCACATTATGATAAAATGATCATAATGAAATCTATTGTGTAAAATTAATATACAATATAAATAAAAGAGAAAAGGAGATTTTAATATATTATATCTACATTATTCTTACCTAAACCAAACCTACTTTTTATACCAATAATACTTTGGTTTATGAAGTTTTATTTAACTCATGAATATGGGTAAGGTGGTGTCCATCTCACAGTGAAGCAAAATGAAGTGTGCTATAAAGCCTTTTGAGGATTTAAACTAAGGTTACTCATGAGCTTTAATACGTTTGATACCTGAAAGATCAGGTATTGAGTCACTCTAGCTTTAACTATGCATTCTTTGCCTTTTGTTCCCCATTTCAATTCCAAATCCACCCCCATAGCACTCAGAGTCACCCAAGTCCTCTCCCTTCCTACAGATGCCAGGGCAATGACACTTCTGCTCAGGATTCATTACCATTCAGTTTCCACAGGGAAGGGACCTTATCTTTGTTGAGGCTGGGTCCATTGGACAATTCATGATCTGGCTTCTGACTCCCCAAGTCTACTCCACCCTGGTTTATCCTCTGTGTTTCATGGCTTCTCCCTGAATAGTTTTTATATCCTCTGCTCTGGCACACATCTCTGCTCTCTATTCCTGCTCCTGGCTTGTCTCCTCAGCACATCTTCCCATACCCTTCTGGTTCAGCCCACATTAGTTCTGGGAAGGCTTTCTTAATGCCTCCTCACTTGTCCCATGAGCATATTTCCACCATTACAGAATATTATAAGTGACTGCTTTTATCTCTCTTCTTCTAGCTTTATGACTGTTTTGGTTTGTTTTTTGCTTGTTTTTTTGTTTTAAAGCTTGTCCATATGCACGTGAGTCTCCAGCCACCATCACAGGATGAAGCCTGCAGTGAAAAACATGATAACTTTTGTAGCATGAGGACTTAAAATTTATCTCATTGAGGACTTTTAGCACATGGATTCAAAGATGAGGTGTACTGGAAAACACTGGAATCAGATGTGAACACAGACAGTGAGGAGAGAGACATGTGATCTCCTCTCCAGATGCCTCACAGTTCCCTGGCTTCAGGTCATTTCTAATTTTTTTTTTTTTCTGGATTAAGGGAATAGTGGTCAGTAGAGGGGTGAAGGGAGAGAAAAGGAGAGAATTGAGAGTTATACCAAGCACTCTCTATCCTACCAAGGGCAGGTTCATTGACTTGGCCCAAAATACAATCTTGGCTCATCTCAGGCTGGACTATAGGAGGATTGCTGATGGAGGAACAGCAACTTGCTCTCTTCATTCTTCAGGAATCTACTTCCCGTCTGTCTGACAAGAAAAGCCACTTCCCAAAGCCACAGGTTGCTAGCCCCCTCCCCTCCATCCTATACTTCTAGGGTGGTCCAGTTCACAGACAGACAGATGGAAGCAGAGCCCTGACCCTGGTGGTATATGGAGTTTTCTTTATAACCCTGCCCCTGCCCTGGCCCTTGAGTATTTGACCTCTTCTCCCCCAAAAGATTCTATTTCATATGTCTAATAAAAGCCTTCTGCTCAAGGATCTGTTGTTTTGGTAGATTTTCTGTACCCTTGCTTAAATTATGGTTCTGGCAACAAGGCTATTAGCAATGATTCCTTTTCATAGACTATCTTTGGTCTATTCCTAATATTCTAAATTCTGTATTTATTTGTACTAATTCAATCTCTTTGAGAGAATGTGGGAGGACAGGTCTTGCAGTCATTTTAGTATTGGGAAGAAAGGCTTCACATTTTAGAGGGAGAAAGAGATGTGAAGATTGACTGGTCCTTGTTCCCAGAAGTTCACTTTCAGACCTTATGGGACTTCTTTTGTTTTGCTTTTGAATATGATTTTTTTTTGCCTGCGTAATATATTTGTACATCACTTGTGTGCCTGGTGCCAGCAGATGTCAGAAGAAGGCATTGGATCCAGTGGAAACTGGAATTGTAGATGGTTGTGGGCCACCATGTAGGTGCTAAGAATTGAAACTGAATCTTCTGGAAGAACAGTTAGTGCTCTTAACCACTGAACTATCTCTCCAGTCCCAGGACTTACTTGTGTGTGTGTGTGTGTGTGTGTGTGTGTGTGTGTTTCTTTTTTTTTAATTTTTAAAAATTTTTCCTACTTTATTTACATTTCAAATGTTTCCCCCTTTCCAGATCTCCCCTTTGGAACCTCCCCATTTCCTCCCCCTCCCCCTGCCACTATGGGGGTATTCCCCCACCCACCCACCCACCCACCCACCCACAAGAGTAGTAACTTTCTTTTTTGTGATATTAATCGTTTGTATTAGACAGCTTCTACCTAATCTGGACAACTACACCAATTTGCAATGTATTTTACTTTCTAGTCTTTGAAATTTGAATTACAGCCTTTGCTTTCTTTTTCTTCTTTTCCTAAATCTTTTTGGCAGCCTGCAGATACTTTAAATGAGATTACTTAGGGAACCAGGCACAATACTCCATGCCTGTAGTCTTTACACTCAGGAAACAAATACAGGAGAATTGTTAATTCAAAAACAAAAAGAAAGAGCTATATGACAAGTTTGAAATCAGACTGGGCTACAAAGTTAGACCTTGTCTAAATCAATCAATCAATCAATCAAATTAAGTTTAATTAAATCCAGACTCATCTAAGTAATACAAGAGCATAGAAGACAAAGCTGGTTTTATGGACAAAAGAAAAACTATCTGAATGGTGTGTGTTCAGTCCTTTTGCTTGAGTTCGGAGACTCAGTCTGAGGCTACTGATGAGTCCTGTGTGGGTCTCTTGGCTCCACTGAAAGCATGATCTTACTCTATTCCTTCTCCTACCTTCTGTCTGCAGGGCAGCAAGATGTTCTTCCTTTATCCTGAGCCTCAGTTCATTCCTCTTTTCCATTTCAGCTATTTCCTCAGGTGTGATTGTGACTGGACTGACTTCTGCCACCGGGGATGATTTACCTGAAACATAAAGGAGGCGTGGTGAGTAAATTACCAACATACGAGTTTATGGATGTGGCTCTTGAGTGACGTGACTACATGGCAACTGTGAGAGGATTGGCATATTTGCTGTATTAAGAGAGGAATGTATAGATTGCAAATAAAGGAGAGAGTTTGCCTCTGCATTTGTTTTATCATTGAATAATTAAAGGTTGGACTTGGCCACTTACTCCATTAAACAAATTTTCCTTTTAAACGCTGAAACATTTACTTATTGGAACATGAGATGGACCAAGGTGACATGTTCTTTACCAAAGGTCACCATCACCCCTTCCTAATGCTCACTGCTTCCCCTTACCCCACCATATGCTTTTGGCATCCATTATAGAGTGCTCCCCCGCAGTCAGTGCATAATAAGCATGCAGTGGCAATCCATCATTGAGGAGATTTTCCTCCTGTGCTTTCCTTTCTTGCCTCCAATTATATAAAAAAAAGTTCACATAGAAACATTGAGAGGTAAAGGTAACTCAGTGCTGTTGCTTAAGCTCAGTGGGAGGTGGTATCTCTCTGCCTGTTTTCTTTGCTGTTCTCCCTTCATGACTTTGAGGCAAGGATTTAGGTGGATATGTTCCAGTAGAGAACAATTTGCTTAGATTCAAGTGCCCCTAAGACCCATAAACACAGAGCTTTTAACTTCTGCAGCAGGTATTAGCCCCTCTGCACAGACATCCCAGGCTATGAGTCCTAATATGGTTAAAGCTGCCTTGAATACAATTGCTGGTTACATCTGCTATTTGCTAAAACAAATTAGGTTGTGCTGATATGCAATGTGGTTTGCCAACTACAACCACAGCCCATAGACACTTGGGTCTATAGTTTAAAACAATGACTAGCTTTCAAGTGGCTTAGAGGCTAACATGCCTGGTTAATGGCTTGTTTCCTACCAAGAAGAGGTTTAAAGTCACCAGGTCCTGGTGCCATGAATACCTTTTCCTTTCTTTTCTGCCTTTTTCTTCTTGGGTGGTTCTTTCTCCTTCTTGGCTTTTTTATTTGCACCTGGCTGAGGAGACTTTTCTTTGGAATCTAGTTGGGGTGGTTCTTTTTCTTCCTCTGTGAGCCTTTGGTGAACTTCTGCAGCCACCTGTATGGTAGCAGTATTTCAGTTAGGATGGTGTTCAGCAAATATGATGATCACTTAGATTTAGTCACCCAGATTCCACTAGAGCTTCCTTCACTGTAAACAATGATACTCATCTTCTCTCCCTTCAAGGAGCACACAGTTCTATGATTGAATAATCCAGCCCCCAAGTGCTATCCCCTGCAGCTGTCTGAAAGGAGGCTCTTATCTCCTTAATCCAGCATTGCACAGGTTCATTTAGTTTTATCTCCGCTGGCGAACTAGCCTCTCTCCATCTTAGGCTTGAAAGCCATTGTATAGTAAAGCCTAACTTGATTCAATCCTGTTTAGGATTAAATCTGTTTCTCTAGGATTGAGCTATGCTCAACCTGCAACCTTAGCTACAAATGTTTCTATACTGCCCATTACAAGAAACAGGAACCGTGTCTTTGTTTTAAAAGGGCATTATTACTACCTTGCTGTGACCACCTTGTTATGACGAACTTGTGCTTATGTTCTGCTCCTATAATCCTGCCTATTTGCCTGCCAAATCCTCTATATTGAAACCTTCTACTAAACTCTTATGTTCCACGTGTCTAACACTGATCTTTTGAACCCCACCTTAGGGAGAGACAGCTCATGTGCACAAATAAAAGAGCTTGCTTTAACTAAGTTGGCTATGAGTTGGGTTGGTGGTCTTTCTCCTCACAACTGTCAGATTAACTACATCTGTAAGTACAGCATTGGATTGTCTTCTAAGTTTCTGTTATCTCTTGCCTCTAGGACAGGCTTTTTTCCCTATATCAATTTATGTTTATAGTTTCCTTTCTATTGCTGTGATAAACACCATGACCAAAAGTAACTTGGAGAAGAAAGGGTTTATCTGGTTTGTACCTCCCATTGGCAGTCTATCATTAATGAAAGTCAAGGTAGATTCTATCAAGCAGTCAGGAACTACAAAGGGACAGAGGTACATGGTTTATTCCTTTGCTTCTCATGGCTTGGTCATCTTGCTTTTTAAATCAAGCCAGGACCACCTGCCCAGGATAACTCCCTCTCATACCAATTATCACCCAAGGAAATTTCCAACAGAACTACCTATAGGACAATCTGATAAATGCAATTCCCCAGAATGATGTTGCTCCTTTTGAGATGCCTCTAGTTTATATCAAGTTGACAGAATAACAACCATTAACCCACTATGGATTCCTTTTTTACATTTTAATCATAAGTAGATATTACCCTATAAAATTGTTATATTTCAAAAGGATGCCTGTTTACATATTGTGTCTGTGCACTTGTAGATGACATGAGATACAAATTTCATGTCACTATAGTCAGTTCAGGAGAGTGTAGGTCTTACATCAGTTGAATCATAAACACTTTAATCCTGGGTTTTCCATTCTAGCTCTTGACACCCTCTCAGAAGAGTCATTGCTTATGGAGATAATATTTGCCTCTGGCTAATGTCATAGTCCTAGCTTTTTCTACTCTCTGGCTTTCTGTGTGTCTCCATTGTAGTTTGTCCCTCTCTCACTACCACAGAGATTTGGATTATTGTTGTATTATCACTCCATGCTAGTCACAGATGGGGAAATTCTGCCCCCACACTGAGGAGAAACAGAATTTTATAGTGTTCTCTTCACCTCCTGTCTCTTTTAAGATGTTCTATGTACTTCAGGTTATAGAAAGCCTTGTCTCAGGGCTACATAGACAAACTCAGAAGACATTCTACACAAGTGAAGGATATTAGATAATAAATAATCTGTCTCTCATATATATACACATATGTAAAATATTAAACTTATTAAAATATAGAGCTGAATGTTGGATATCAGGGGTTGAAGGTAGATGGGTAGGGTATAAAGAAAACAATTAATTAAAGGGTAAAATGTCTTAGTCAGATGAAAGAAACAAATTATGATGGCCTAGTCCATAGCATGGTTACAATAGTTAATAATGTATTTTATATTTGAAAATTGCTGGAGGAGTGGATTTTAAATGTTCACTCCAAAAAAATTGATAAGAAGGTGAAATGATAGATATGTTATTAGTTTAGTTTATCATTTTTAAATGTCTATCAATATCAAAATATCAAATTACAAGTAAAAAGATATATAATTACTGCTTATAAATTTAAAATTTAAGATCTGTCTATCTATCTATCTATCTATCTATCCATAGAAAATCTCTATCTAAGGGCTATGCCACCCAGGTCCTTCCTGTTTCTAGAAATACTAGAATTTGACTAAGTTCATTTGACTCTGGGACAGTGAAGATGATTTATGAGAACTGAGAAAAAAGGAGGATATAAAACTCACATGCATTTTGGAGGTCAGAACATGAGAGCCAATAAGATTGTATGTATCTATACAAGCACTTGGAAGGTTCGGATCTGATATAGTTTCTGAGACTACTAGAATGAGGAGAACGTAAAAGAGTAAGGAAGATACACACATAGAAACATAGATAAGGCCTAGCTCCCCCAAGGGCTTCTGTAATTTTGTTTGCTGCCTTTTCCATTCTCCTGACATATACTTCATGCCTCATGACCCAGCATGTAACAGTCTCCAATTTAGCAGCCTCATCACCTGCTAATGGGCTTTCATATTCTTCAGCCTATTTATAGGTGTTATGGGGGACAATGTTTGTTAACTGATAGATTTTTCTTTTAAAATTGTAATATGCCACAGAACAATCTGCCAGCAGTACTTGAGAGATCCAGAAAAGCTTCATAGAAAAAGCCAGTTTGGTTGACTTGTTTTGAGTTTTTTTCCTCACAGATGACCTTTAGATAAAAATGGATTTCATGCTATCTACTGTACTTTAAAGTTCTTGGTAAAGTTGAAAGCTTGATTGTTAAACAACCACCCTTTAAATTGCAAGTAATTCATTCTTTTAAATTTGTTCTTGCAAAGTAGTATACGTTAGCAATTTCCTCTAAAATTGATTTATCTCCTTGGCAAATGACCTTGTGATGATGATGAAGGCAATGATTATCATTAGCAGTTTTCTTGTCCACTTTTCTCAAAGGCCTCCAGATCTCTTTCAAAAATCAGCAGGATTTAGAAGACATTGCTTTAAAGCAGCTTCTAAGGCTAGTAAGGACTTTAAAACATAATGATTTGACATTGTAGGTGTTAAATATGACTTCTCTGAAATCATTACATACCTATCAATTAGAAAGTTTTGCTAAAAATTAACAAAGCATACAAAATGGGTAGCTTTTAGCAAAATTGCTCCTTAGGCAAAGCTGAATCAAAGTGCAATTCATTCCAATTGCACCAATCTCATTTGGAACAACTGTTTGCCTACTCCCATTTTCTGAATCACACCTCTCTCATTTGGAACTAAAAGTTCCTTTAAATGTTTGCTTTCTAACAAATCCCAGTTTGATCATTCAAGGATCTAGGTGCTAAACTCACAAATAACTTTTCTTTTTTGTCTGCTTTTAAATGTATGACATTAGATTTGTAGAATTCTATTATAACATATAAAATTCTGATTCATATATAATTCATATTTAGATTAATAATGATGTTAAGTGGTCATTTTCCTATGCTTTCTATGAGACATTCCAAAGTACATAAGAAATGTATACTTTTAAATACTTTAAAATTTATAATTTCTAGCAAATAACTGTATTTATACTTTCTAAAACATTTTTATATACACTACTTCACTGATTCTCAATCATTTGAGAATTTTCCCATGTTTTAGAGAAGAAATTGGAGACTTAGAGAAGCTACCAGATTTTTCAAAACTTAAAACAGATCATGTTTAATTGTAACATATAGCTACTACTCTGGTTCTATGTTCATCTTTAAGAATGCAGTATTTTTCCTAGGTAGTTTTGATAGAGTTATGACCTGACCATTACATTTTTGAAGTTCAATTAACAATACAAATAATACATGATCTTTCTAGAAAATCTGCACCTGCTTCCCATTCCTGGGGACTTGGCACTTGTGGGTTGTGGGCTAGCCATTACCATCATCACCGTCATCTTTTTATTGTGTGAACATGGCGGCAGCTGCACCAGCATCTCAAGACTGTACTGATAACGCAGGACTGTGTTAGGTGTGGGCATTGTACTAAATTACAGTCTATGAAAAGTAATAGAACCAAGTTAAGTATTCAAGAAAACACTAATGAGATAAGGTGACAAAGTGGGGATGGGTTGATTGCTTAGTAGATAGGGTGCTTGCTAAGCAAGGGTGAAGAACTGAGTTTGAATCTCCAGAAATGATAAAATGCTGGGCACAGTATTGGTCCTCTGTAGTCTTGGTGCAGCAAGATCATAGGAGAAACAGGAGAAGGCCCTGAAGATCATGATATAGTTAGTCTGGCAAGCATCAGTGTAAGAGGAAGGCACCAATAACAAAGAGACGGTTCTAAAGAAAGTAGAAACTGTGCTGAGACACCCATGGTTGTCCTCTGACCACTTTACTAGGAGGAGCATTATAAACTACAAAGACAAGAAGAGCTCAGGAGATTAGAAGGCAGGGCCTTCAGGAAAAAAAGGTTAAAATCAAAAGCATCAATAGCTTTAATGACAAAAACCAAATAAATAAAAGTTCAGATGACCTAAGCAAGTACAAGAAGGAGGTAAATATTAGAAGGGGAAAGAATACTAAGATGGCACCATTGTACAGAGGAAAGTGAGCAAACCTGATCCTCTTAGTCAGAAGGTTGATGAGATAGGTAGTAATGACCAGACTCAGCAGGACAGACACAGTCTCTGGGCCTCTAAGTCAAGGTTTGAGACTCTACTGTGGCTCTAGGAATGACAACAGCATACTCCTTTTACATCATTAATGAGAAAACGTGTCTGTATCTTACAAACACTGTATTATTTTAAAATAACACTCCTCTGCCAGGCTCAGGAACATCACAGAAGAGAAGGCACAGATTGTAGAAGAACTGGAGACATGTAGCAAAAGTGATATCTCCTGGACGTGACAGACCCATTGTGTTCATGGTGAGTTACGCAACAGTTGTCCAAGAGTGGGCCAGAAGCATTTCATCATGGGAGATATAGGGGTTCATGAGGCTTGTCACAGGTGGGTGTCAATTTCTTTAGGGTTGCAGCCCTTGTTCCACTGAATAACTCCTTACCAACATCCAGGCAACTAACTCAGACTGAACTGTAATTGGGCTACAAACAAAACAGAGTTAGGAGGGAGACTCCTTGAGAAGAAGGCTGGCACCAGGAGAGCAAGTGGCTATACAGAAGGGGACCGGATGATGAAAATAACGGAAATTCTTCATATAAGTATATAAAACTGATAACTTTTTTATCAGTATTATATTGATGAAAATATATTAAAATTTGTTTCTTTGCTTGCTGTGTATTGATGTGTGCACATGAATATGTGTGTGCCATAGTGTGTGTGGGGCCAGTTCTCTCTTCCACCACATAGGTTCTAAGGATCAAACCCAGGCTGGTAGGCTTGGTGGTGAGCAACTCTACCCTCTGAGCCATCTAGCTAGCCCTTTGCTTATTTGTTTGTTTAAACAATCTAATAATTATTATTTTTATCTGTATCTTTTAAAAAATATTATATAGTTGTAGGTATAGTTTGGGTCTATTATCTTGATATGTGCTTTTTTATTGCTTGTCCCAAATATTTCATCTCCTTTTATATTCTTAAACTATTTAATTTTCCTCATTTTTGGAAATAACACAAAATAATTTATTTAGTTAGTTAATTAGTTTTAGGCAAAAACTAAAAAATAGATGATACTGTGAGGCTTTTTAAATAGAGATAGTAAAATAAAATATATGTAAACAATCTCAAAGTAAAATTTCTAAAAAGCCCATTATAGATAAAGATTATCCCAAACAAGATGTTCAATTCACTAGACAGGTTTTTCATCTTAAGCTTTCTGTGAGCCTGGTTTAATAGTCTCAAAGACATATACTACAAGAATCAACCAAAATGTAGATAGAGAGGAATAGGTTCATTCTCATAATGGGTAGTTTTTAGCACAGCACTTGATAATTCAAAGAGAAAACAAATGTAATGAGAGTATTTTTAAAAACCCAAGATTTAAAAATTATATATGTAGATATAATCTTATACATATTTAAAGCATAAATATACAGTATGTAATAAAGATGGTAAGTTGCATAACTCTTACATATGAACAGTAAGGTAGATGCATACTAATTAATGATACACACACACACACACACACAAGCAAGCGGTATGTAGATGACAGTATATAGTCCCAGGTCTGAGGAAGCTTTGTACACTCATGTGCACTAAGAGATGTGTGTAAGAATAGTCACTGCAGCTGTGTCCAATGGCATCAAACTGCAAACCCAAGTGTGGGTCAGCAGCAGCTTCATTAGCCAAATTGTGATTCACTCATGTAACAACACTGCAAAACAAAGAAAATGAACAGAATACAGCCACCCTTAACAGTATGAGATGACTCTAGTGAGTCATGTTCTAAAAATGAAAACACACACACATGACAAAGGGTCCATTTCCTTAATATTCAGAGGCAGGCAGAGCTACAATATATTTTGTAGTTACAGACATGGGTCCTGAAAGAATTGACTGAAAAAGCAAGATGGTGGTTCACTTAAGAGAGCTAAGATTTGGATGGCAAATGAGGAAACCTAGCAGCTGCACACCTGTTTTTGCTAATCCCTGTGTACAGGTGTCATGAGTGTTTACTTTAGTGTGTGAAGCCAGGCAAACACATTTTATGCATTTTCTTGATGTGAGCAGTGTCCACACGTAAAGGTTCTTTGGAACAAGTATGACAAGAAAGGAGTTTGAAATTAATTACTCTGTGAGAAACAAAAGAAAGAGATGAGTAGACCAAAAGAAAACTGGGGGAGAAAGGATACCTTTCTGTTCTGTTTGAGGTAAAGGCCCACAAAACAGACCTCCCTGTGGAAGTTAAGGACCCCCTCCTGTAAGATTATGCAGCAGGCTTCTCTTTCACCTCTTTCATAAGACCTTTGGTAGGTAAGGTCAATATTGTTTTACTGAGAGTACTTCAGTGAAATCAAAGAACGCAAAAGGGAAATAAAAGCCAAGTGAGCAGAACAGAAACCAAGCAAAAGTCTTCCTACCTCCTAAGTTGGTGTTCTCCATAGTAAAAGGCTAATAATGCTTACTCTCTTGTGATTTAGAAAAAAACAACAAGCAGGCAGGTTGAAGTTGGCAAGTCAAATGGACTAATTGGGCTTTGTGTTTTCTTTCTTGACTTTGTAAAGTATTTCTAAGAATTGTATTTCACTCATTAAAATTTAGAGCAGTAGTATTGCATTAAAAGAAAAAATTAAAAAACCAAAAATCATTACATTTCTGTTTTTTCTAGGAAATAGAAAAATCTGGCCATGCTGGACCTCATTATTAGATGACCAAGTTGGCCAGCACAGTAATAACACATGTCATTATCAACAATGGAATCTGGCCATGCTGGACCTCATTATTAGATGACCAAGTTGGCCAGCACAGTGTAGCACATGTCACAGTCAACAACGGTGTGATGTTTACAGAGCCACCACCATATCTTCTCTAACATTCTCTTGACCTTTAGTCCTCTGAATTTGCTACCTAGCCTAGCACTGAAATGAATCTAAGTGTTGCCTCCCTTCTTAGATGATTTCAAAGACTGGGTGAGGATATCTCTTAAGTTCCTACTTCTTTCAGGGAAATATTCCCCAATACTCCCTTTCATAATAATAGTAATTTCTGAAAGGCATGCATTTCTTACACCATTGTGGAGACGATCATATAAATGTCACACTAGTACCATCTTACCAATCACACCACATAAATAGTAGGGTTGTTGACAAGAAATGCAGCCATAGGCACTGCTTACCATGTGGGAGATGGATAAGGAAGCCTGCTGCCAGGTATCCAACAGTATCTTCTCATCTACTTCAAAGTTGGCTTCCAGAACTTCTAACGGGGGATCAGCTCTGCCCTTCAGTAATGTCCTCACCTTTGGTTTGATAGTGACATTTTCTGGAGAACTAAATATTCGAGGAACTAGAGGAATTCTTTAGGGAAAAAAACAACAGATAAGCATAAGGGTTCCATTTAAAAGAATTCTACTTTTGTGTCTGTGTTAGTTTGTCCTTTTTTATTTTGTTGCTTTATTCACATTTCCAAAGTTTTTTCTAGAAGAATTAACTGAAGGGATACAATTGGATAATGCTGCGTTCACATTTATATGGTCTATAAAAGCTTGCTAATGATAGGAAGCTTACTGCAAGAAACAACAAGATTTTTTTTTTCAGATTTAGTTCTCAATAATTAAAATAGTATTAGATGACAGTGATTATGAAGAGAGACTATTCTGGTCATATTTCCAGGGTGTGCACTTCCCATGAGGGTAAATCAGTGTGGGTAAAGTTGATCTAATCAAACTTATTCGAGATGGCCAATATCACTTGGCATCCTGACATGAAAACATGGAACTAATACAAATCTGATTGGGGCTGTTAAACAGAGGTGATGACAACATTGTAATTGGGGTCATCCTCTGGTGACAAATATATACAAAGGGCCTTAAGCTTGAAGAAGGAACTGAGAAAAAAGGAGTAACTCCAGAGATGACTTGATTGATATTCTAACAAGAGAGCAAGCATCAACATCAGGAATAGCATTTGCTTTTATAGAGTCAGGAAGCAGGGGTCTGGAACAGTGGGTTACAAAGATAATTGTGAGCTCCATAAAACAACTTGCTTCTTCCTGTTTGGAAGCATCTAATATGACTTCTTGAACTTAGCACATTGATTTTCACAGTGTGCGGTATTTTGAATGAGAATGCCCCCTGCAGGTACATATAATTAAATGCTTAATTCTCAGTGGGTGAACTGTTTGAGAAGGATTAGGAGTTTGGGACATGGTTGTTGGAGTATTTACGGCTTTGTTGTAGGAGATGTGTCACTGGAGGTGGGCTTTGAGGTTTCAAAATCCCATGTCAGGCCTAGTGTTTTTCTGCTTGCTTTCTGCAGATCAGGGTATAAATCTCTGAAATACTGCTCCAGCACCATGCCTGTCTGCTTCCTACCAGGATAGTCATGGAATAACTCTCTAAAACTGTGATGAAGCCCCCAATTTAATTATTTCCTTTTATGCTTTCGTCATTCATGGTATATTCTCAGAGCAGTAGAATAGTATCGAAGACCCAGAACTTGGAACTCTGATGATCTACCACAACTATAAACACAATGCATTGAAAATATAAACACAATGCATTGAAAATACATTCACGCCGGGCAGTGGTGGTGCATGCCTTTAATCCCAGCACTCGGGTGTCAGAGGCAGGTGGATTTCTGAGTTCGAGGGTAGCCTGGTCTACAGAGTTGAGTACCAGGACAGCCAGGGCTACACAGAGAAACCCTGTCTCGAGAAACAAAACAAAACAAAACAAAAAAACACACACACATTGAATTACATTTTAATAACAAATGACTGCTAAATCACAGCCATTCAAGTTCCAATAAGATCATATATGTGATTTAGGCATTTTACATAGCATAACACTTTGCTTTGCGAGACACTAGTCATGACATATCATTTAGAAAAAGATTTTGGGTTTATGAGCCATTGATTTGTAACCAGAATTGTCTATCTGTATGGCCATGGGTTTTGAATTATCCACTGGAGCTTGGAGGCTTACTGTTTTTCAGAGTTAAACAGAATGACTGTCCCTCCTCTAGAATCCATCAATTGCCAATAGTTCAGCAAAAAGGTAAGGCATTATGAGCTCCTACCTTACCCATGATTGGCTGTCGACAGGCCTCATCTTGTTCAGAGCCAGTACAGGCAACTGCAGCTCCTGTGGGCTTGTTTGCTATGACATATCATGTCCTGATGGTAGCATTTTGTAGCCTCCCTGTTTCCTGCCTGTTAGATTCTTTCCTCTCAGTCCTTCTGTAGTATTCCCTGGGCCCTGGATGGTGTGGTAGAAATGTCATGTTTCCTTGTTTCTTTCTACATGCTATGGATTGTGGTTGACTGGATGATGGGCTGGTTGTGTCCTGACTGACTGACTGTCCCAGCAGTTTTGCCACAGCAGTGATTTGAGGTTGAGATTAGTACAAAGTTGCTCTGCAAAAAATAAGAACTGTCTGTTCTTTGATGGGCTTATTGTATGAGCCAGCATTAATAGCTTCCCCATTATGCCTGGTTTGCTTTTCTGTGCTAAGAACAGAATGCACTGCCACTCCAGACATGAAAACTTGGTCTCTTTTGGTGATTCTAATGGTTCCTACTGCCACTGGTCTTCATTATTGATTTTAATTTCAAAGTTTTCTTAGCAGCTTGCTCAATGCTATTACTTGGGACAGGAAGAGGGTGTATGACCACTCTTTTGTGTATTTACAACATTATATTTGGGTCTGACAGGAATATGATAATATTAGATGGAAGGATATAAGCATGGAGAAATGGACTTTAGGTCATTGCATAACCTAATGTAGTAATGACTTCTTAAGTTATTTTTGGAACAAGGGAGGGAAATTAAGGGAGCATATACAATATTCACAATTAAAATATTGCATATATGCAAGAGTGGGCCATTATATATTATCCAATAACTAAAGAAGCCATCTTTGAGTTTGGAGACTAGAATTTTAAGTGTTCCAATTTCCAGACATGGTCCCCTATACTTTGTTGATTCTCTTTTCTGTGAATCTCACATGGACCTCACTTATACCAGAATGGAATTGAGGCTTACATTGAGTTGCAGTGGATTGCCAGACAAGCAAGTTATCTTATCCTGCTTACATATAATTAGTAAGAGTTAGTAACTGACAGAGTCAAGATTTTAACTGACCTATCTGGTTTTAAAATAAAATCATTATGCTATATTATGTTTATACAACTCTTACACTTGCGTTGGCTGAGCAAGGTTCTAAGGCAAAGAACCATTCATTAAATGTAAAATACATAGCTCATATTCTTGGAGATTGAAACATAGCATTCAGCGTCTGCATATTGTTTTGGAAATCTAGCTTCTGCTAGTACCTTCTTTTTTATACTGAGGGTTTTCTCTTTTTTTTCATGCCCCGCTTAGTGATTACCAGAAAATACTACCTTAATTTTTCTTATTTTAACATTTATTTCCAAATAACACATTTACTCCTAAATGATTGTGAATTCTATTTTCAAGTGCTTTGTCTTAAGTCACATAAATAAAGTTAAAGTAGATCTTAGTGTTTAATGGCTGAAAAAGACACCATGGGGATCACTACCACTCCCCTCGCCCCATCCTTTGTGATGACATCTTCTCTATCTTCTACAAACTCTCAGAGTCTGTGTTATTGTCTCCCTCCCTCAACTGACCTCATCTATCAAGTCCATACATATTAACAAATTTTAATTGCAGATGACTTATATGACTAAAAATGTAATTTGCCTTTATCCTACAGCTAAGTTCCCATTTTTGTTGGCAGCCATCTGATGATAGGTTGTTGATATCTTTCCATTTCCTGAGGTCATGATCATACACTGCTGAGCTTTTACTATTTATCAGTCTCCTTGCCTGTAAAAGAAGAATGAATCCTCTCTATTTTTATTTACATAATTCTCTCTCTCTCTTTCTCTCTCTCTCTTTCTCCCTCCATTCCCCCCCACGGAAAGAGATAGAGACAGAGATATACATACATACATACATACATACATACATACATACATACATATATACATACATAATCAAGTTCCCTCATTTAAGTTCCTAATCCCTTATTAGAGATGTTGGAAGCTAAATGAATTTCTCAATACAGAACTGACATACTGCCTGATATCCAGAGCAGAATCTTGTGGTGTGAAAAATGGCATAAAATAAACTACACCTTTATAATCAAAGGAGTAAATATTAACTACTAACAAGATAAATAATCATATTATATTAAGTTAATGTCACATCAGAGTCATTAACAAAAGTTCAGTGTTTTAGAATATTTGGGAATTTTCATTACCAAGAGCATGATTTATAATTTAAAAACCCAGTGTTTTATGCTCAAAAAAATTCCAGTATAACAAATATAGTGATCTGCATTACCTGAGCTGGCTTTCTGAAATTTCTTTACCATCAAGCTGAACCAATGGGACTCGAGTAAATTTCTTACTGTCATCTAGCGGGATTTTGGATTCCATTGCTCTGTAATAATCTTGAAGGAGTCTTTTGGTATCTTGGAAACGGTTCACTTCTGCCTTTAATAGAGAAAATGGATATCAATACCCAAATAAGAACAGATTAATCTATATGTATTTCCATAATACTTATGAATACCCTAGATAGAATTTTTAAGATACATTGGGTGAAAGTAATGTTTTAGAAAGCCATGGTTATTTCTTTAGCTATAAAGTTTTCATAATTATTAAAGAAATCAAATGACTTTGCACTTGATGTGTTTACTAAGTGCGATTCCACTTAACCAGGAGACAGGGTTATACTTTTAAATAATTGGTTTTAGAAATGCTTCAATTAACCATTGAGCTAACTTCTTTGTCCTAGCAATAATTCAGGCATCATGGAGTACCACAAATGTTCCACATACAAGACCAAAATAAAGCCAACACTAGGTTCTATTCCTCTGGTACAATATAAACTATTGTGGAAACATGACAAACAACCACACAAAGTGAAACACTAATTCTCTCAGTGCAGTTTCTCTTCTTGCTTAATGTGAACAAGAGAGACATAACTCCTAACTTCTCAGTCATCTCTGCTCCACTCCTCCATTGGAGATGCTCGAAGAGACCTTGAAGGAAGTAGGGCAGTGCAGAGGAGTTGGTTGTAAAATGATCAGCAGTTAGACACGTGTGCTTGTTGTCTTTCTGTCAGTGCAGTTTTGGCCTTGCAGCACAAGGGGCTGGGCATGGGCTGGGCATGTGTTCTGTGAGTCACTAAACAGTCCTAATGCTACGAAGGTAGATCCTGCATTTCTAATCTATTCTTTCTCTACTACAGATATTTCCTTGATTGAAGAAAGAAGGAGTATGTAGCATTTTCCAAACACACTTATGTAATTACAATGTTTTCTGGAGCAGCTTGGAAGGCAAGTTTCCATGGAACCCATTTTGTGAATGTTTATCTAGCTGTTTGTGAGGTTATACAGGCAATTCCTTCTGTCTACTACGGCTTATGATTTTGAGCGTTCTGAACAAAATATAAGCTGCCCCAGTGGTCTACTATCTGATGTATCGTCCCATCATCATGTTTGTTCTTCATGTGCTAAACTGGAAGTTATTCTCCAGCATATCCACATTTGTATTTTATGAGGTTTATTGAGTAGTACAAAACAAAGCTGTCTGTGTCCTGTGTGCAAAGCTGAACTATTAGGACAATGTTGTTGAGATAGTAATGTTTCAGAAGGACTACTGATTCTGTGGTCAGACTCAGTTCCTTCTTTCACTTACTAGATGGAAGTATTGGGCTGATAGTGCCATCCCAGTTTGCCTCAGTTTCCTTATCTACAAAATGAGGATGATGACAGAAGTTTTTTTTTTGATACTTCATTTACATTTCAAATATTTCCCCCTTTCCAGATGTCCCCTTTGGAAGCCCCTATACCCTCCCTTGTTCCCCTGCCTCTATGAGGGTTTTTCCCCACCCACTCACCCACCCACCCACTCTCATCTTCCCTTCTTGGCATATCCCTATACTGGGGCACCTAACACCCTCAGGCCCAAGGGCCTCTCCTCCCCCTGATGGCTAACAAAACCCTCCTCTGCCACATTTGTGGCCAGCACCATGGGTCCCTCTATGTGTATTCTATGGTTGGTGATCCAGTCTCCAGGAACATCAGGAGGTCAGGCCAGTTGCCACTGTTGCTCCCTCCCTGGAGCTGCCAACTCCCTCAGCTCCATCAATCCCTTCACCAACTCTTCCATCTGGGACCTCACGGACAGCCCAACGGTTGCTATGAAGTTAATCTTGGGTGTTCTGAAATTTTGGACTAATAACCACTTATCAGTGAGTACGTACAGTGTTAATTCTTTTGTGACTGAGTTGCCTCACTCAGGATGATATTTTCAAGTTCCATGCATTTGCCTGCGAATTTCATTAAGTGATTGTTGTTAATAGCTGAGTAGTATTCCATTGTGTAAATGTACCACATTTTCTGTATCCATTCCTCTACTTTCAGCAGGATGGCCATTTTAACTATATTAATCCTGCCAATCCATGAGCATGGGGGATCTTTCCATCTTCTGAAGTCTTCTTTGATTTCTTTCTTCAGAGACTTGAAGTTCTTGTCATACAGATCTTTCACTTGTTTGGTTAGAGTCACACCAAGATACTTTATATTGTTTGTGACAATTGTGAAGGGTGTCATTTCCCTAATTTCTTTCTCAGCATGTTTATCCTTCGAGTATAGGAAGGCTACTGATTTGCTTGAGTTAATTTTGTATTCGGCCAATTTGCTGAAGTTGTTTATCAGGTGTAGCAGATCTCTGGTGGAGTTTTTCGAGTCACTTAAGTATAACATCATATCATCTGCAAATAGTGATATTTTGATTTCTTCCTTTACAATTTGTATCCCTTTGACCTCCTTTTGTTGTCTAATTGCTCTAGCTAGAACTTCAAGTTCTATATTGAATAGATAGAGAGAGAGAGAGAGGGCAGCCTTGTCTAGTCTCTGATTTTAGTGGGATTGCTTCGAGTTTCTCTCCATTCAGTTTGCTGTTGGCCACTGGTTTGCTGTATATTGCTTTTACTATGATTAGGTATGGTCCTTGAATTCCTGATCTTTCCAAGACTTTTATCACGAAGGGATGTTGAATATTGTCAAATGATTTTTCAGCATCTAATGAGATGACCATGTGGTTGTTTTATTTGAGTTTGTTTATGTAGTGGATTACATTGATTAATTTCCAGGTATTGAACCATCCCTACATCCCTGGGATGAAACCTACTTGATCATGGTGAATCATCATTTTGATGTGTTCTTGGATGCGGTTTGCGAGAATTTCATTGAGTATTTTTGCATCGATGTTCATAAGGGAAATTGGTCTGAGGTTTTCTTTCTTTGATGGGTCTTTGTGAGGTTTTGGTATCAGTGTAACTTTGGCCTCATAGAATGAACTGGGTAGTGTTCCTTCTGTTTCTATTTTGTGGAATAGATTGAAGAGTATTGGTATTAGGTCTTCTTTGAAGGTCTGATATAATTCTGCACTGAACCCATCATGTCCTGGGCTTTTTTTGGTTGGGAGACTTTTAATGACTGCTTCTATTTCTTTAGGGGTTATGGGACTGTTTAGATGGTTTACCTGATTCTGACTTAACTTTGGTATTTGGTGTCTGTCTAGAAACTTGTCCATTTCATCCAGATTTTCCAATTTTGTTAAGTATAGGTTTTTGTAGTATGATCTGATGATCTTTTGAATTTCCTCAGAATCTGTTGTTATATCTCCCTTTTCATTTCTGATTTTGTTAATTTTGATACTGTCTCTGTGCCCTCTGGTTAGTCTGGCTAAGGGTTTATCTATTTTGTTGATTTTCTCAAGAACCAACTCCTGGTTTTGTTGATTCTTTGTATAGTTGTTTTAGTTTCTACTTGGTTGATTTCAACCCTTAATTTGATTATTTCCTGCCTTCTACTCCTCTTGGGTATATTAGTTCTTTTTGTTCTAGAGCTTTCAGGTGTGCTGTTAACCTGCTTGTATATGCTATCTCCAGTTTCTTTATGGAGGCATTCAGAGCTTTGAGTTTTCCTCTTAACACTGCTTTCATTGCGTCCCATATGTTTGGGTATTTGTACTTTCATTTTCATTAAATTCTAAGAAGTCTTTAATTTCTTTCTTTATTTCTTACTTGAACAAGTTATCATTTAGTAGAGCGTTGTTCAGCTTCCATGTGGGCTTTCTGTTGTTGTTGTTGCCATTGAAGACCAGCCTTATTCTGTAGTGATCTGATAGAAGCATGGGATTATTTCAATCTTCATATATCTGTAGAGGTTTGTTTTGTCAATTATATGGTCACTTTTGGAGAAGTTACCATGAGGTGCTGAGAAAAAGGCATATTCTTTTGATTTAGGATGAAATGTTCTATAGATATCTGTTAAATCCATTTGGTTCATAACATGTTAGTTTCACTGTGTCTCTGTTTTGTTTGTGTTTCCAAGATCTGTCTATTGATGATAGTGGGGTGTTGAAGTCTCCCACTATTATTGTGTGAGGTGCAATGTGTGCTTTGAGCTTAATAAAGTTTCTTTTATGGATGTAGGTGCCCTTGCATTTGGGGCATATATGTTCAGAATTGAGAGTTCTTCTTGGTAGTTCTTTCCTTTGATGAGTATGAAGTGTCCTTCTTTATCTTTTTTGATGACTTTTGGGTGAAAGTCGATTTTATCTGATATTATAATGGCTACTTCAGCCTGTGTTTTGGGACCATTTGCCTTGGAAAATTGTTTTCCAGCCCTTTACTCTGAGGTAGTGTTTGTCTTTAACATGGAGGTGTGTTTCCTGGATGCAGCAAAATGCTGGGTCCTGTTTATGGATCTAGTCTGTCAGTCTATGTCTTTTTATTGGGGAGTTGAGACCATTGATGTTAAGAGATATTAAGGAATAGTGATTGTTGCTTCCTGTTATTTTTGATGTTGTTTATATGTTTATGTGACTATCTTCTTTTGAGTTTGTTGAAAGATTACTTTCTTGCTTTTTCTAGGGTGTAGTTTCCCTCCTTGAGTTGGCATTTTCCATCTATTATCCTTTGAAGGGCTGGGTTTGTGGAAACATACTGTGCAAATTTGGATTTGTCATAGAATATTTTGGTTTCACCATCTATGATTATTGAGAGTTTTGCTGGGTATAACAGCCTGAGCTGGCATTTGTGTTCTCTTAGGGTCTGTGTGAGATCTGCCCAGGATCTTCTGGCTTTCATAGTCTCTGGTGAAAAGTCTGGTGTAATTCGGATAGGTCTGCCTTTACATGTTACTTGACCTTTTTCCCTTACTGCTTTTAATATTCTTTACTTATTTTGTGTATTTGTTGTTTTTATTATAATGTGATGGGAGGAATTTCTTTTCTGGTCCAATCTATTTGGAGTTCTGGAGGCTTCTTGAATATTTATGTTCATCTCTTTCTTTAGGTTAGGGAAGTTTTCTTCTATAATTTTGTTGAAGATGTTTACTTGTCCTTTAAGTTGGAAATCTTCACTCTCTTCTATACCTAATATCCTCAGGTTCTGTTTTCTCATTGTATTCTGGATATCCTCGATTTTTTGGGTTAGGAGCTTTTTGCATTTTGAACTTTCTTTGACTGTTGTGTCAATGTTTTCTATGGTATCTTCTGCACCTGAGATTCTCTCTCCTGTATCTTGTATTCTCTTGGTGATGCTTGCATCTATGACTCCTGATCTCTTTCCTAGGTTTTCTTACTCCAGGGGTGTCTCCCTTTGCAATTTATTTATTGTTTCTATTTCTATTTTTAGTTCCTGGATGGTTTTTTCATTTCCTTAGTCTGTTTGATTGTGTTTTACTATAATTCCTCCTGTTTGATTGGTTTTTTCCTGTAATTCTTTAAGGGATTTTTGTGTTTTCTCTTTAAGGGTTTCTACTTGTTTACCTGTGTTCTCTTGTATTTCTTTAAGGGAGTTATTTATTCCCTTCTCAAAATCTTCTATCATCATGAGATGTAATTTTAAAACTGAATCTTGCTTTTCTGGTGTGTTGGGGTATCCAGGGCTTGCTGTGGTGGGAGAGCTGGGTTCTGATGATGCCATGTAGCCTTGGTTTCCATTCCTTAAGTTCTTGCCCTTGCCTTTCACCATCTGGTTATCTCTGGTGTTAGCTGGTCTTATTTTCTCTGACTGTGGCTTGTCCCTCCTGGAAGCTTCGGTGTCAATTCTCCTTGATGACCAGTTCTCTCTGAGAGGAATTTGGGTTTGGAGCACTGTGATACAGGATTAGCTCTGTGGTGCATACAGAAACCAGAAGGACCTTGTCCCCAGCTGTCCCTTGGTTCCTGTGTCCTGATGGCTTTGCAAGGGTCACTCTTGATCCAGTGAATTTGAACAGAAGTGCTGATCTTGCCTGTGCTTGAAGGTGTGTCAGCACTTCTGGGATACCAATTCTCTCCTGGCACTATTTGAGTATGGAACCCTTTGTCACAGGATCTGCTCCTAGCCACCGAAAGAAACCAGATGACCACTCCTCAGTCCCTGTGTCCTGGGGATACCAGGTGGGTCCATCTGAGCAGACAAGCTTTTTTTCCACACTCCTGGGCGGCTAGCTTTCTCCCAGCACTATTTGTCTATGGAGCCCTGGTGGCCCAAGCAGAGGTCTCTAGCCACAGTTGGAAACCTGAAGGCTCCTTTCCCTGGCAGTTCTTCAGTCCCTGTGTCCCAAGGATTCTGGGAGAGTCCTGCTGAGCAGTGTTGCTCCTTTTACCCCCTCTCATGGGCTTTTCCACATTCCTGGGAGGCTAGTTTTCTCCCAGTGCTATTTGGCTATGGAGCCCTGGTTGAGGACAGAACCTTTAACGTGATGCTGTTGTCATCGTTTACTGTGCTCTGGAAATTTCAGAGAGTAGTGGCTGGTGTGTACTCTGACGTTTGAGTTTACTATATCTGGTATAGGCATTAGTTCAAGAACTTAGGATAAGAACCCCAAATCTATATATTAATGAATGATTACAGCTATATTATTTCACAAGTGTTGTTTATGGCTCTGACTCATGAAGATGACTCATCAGTCTGCTGTGCCTTCATCACTGGATTGCAGCTGCTTCTTCCATAAGCATTTGTTAAGATCTGCTCACAATATTTTCTTGCTATTTGTTCAAACTGAAACCCTGTGCACTGCTCAGATGAGTTTAGGCCAGTTGGGCACTTTACCTAATCCTGTGTGTAAACTGTGCATTATGGAGATAAGCATACTCCTTAAAAGGCTTAATAATGTGCATAATAATGTCTCAGTACTGCCCTTTGGTTGAAACTCTTTTAAATCAATCTTATCTTCACAATCCAACTTTGTAACATGCCTACATAGTTTTCCTTCTGATATCCTGATTCTTTTCGACCTCCCATGTGGATATAATATAGCTTATCAATAGGGGGTACACTTCTTCAAGTCTTTTATTTATGACCTGACTAATATCTTTGTTTCTGTGAATTCATACCTATTTGAGAAAGTGTGAATTAGACACACCAAGAATTAATAATAGTATATTGATAACAACATACCATAATGATCCTAATATGAATGTAGATTCTTTCAAAGAATCAGTTGTACTATATTTTATTTATTTTTGGTATGGATATAATATGATTGCAATGTCCATGTCAGAAAAGAACACAAACTGAGTTGTTTAAGCATCATGACACACCATTAGACTAAAGGCTACTTGAACAAAAACACTTCAAAACCAAAGTCTGACAACCTGGATAGCTACTGAACAAATAAAGGGCAGCAATAATATGCAGTGTTGACACAACGTAAAAGGGAAGCATCCTAAGATGCTTCTTAAGCATCCCAAGTGAGGTGAAGCAATAGACTGGTGCAAAACGAGACAGCCAAAGATTTACCTCATCATGTCTGACCCAAAACACAGCTTTGTTCTAAAAAATATGAGACACAGGTTATTCCAAGTCAAATATGAGTAGACAGGGAGGGACCATAGATTTAAGTTGGTCTAACCTGCATATTTCATTATGAAAGAAATTTCAAAAATCTAAGACAGTAAAAAATGAAATAACGCATCCATCAAATAAATTGATGGGCATATCAGCAGGTGGGTTATAGTTTAACAAAGAAACATACCAAGAACAAAAAAACCACACAGACAGACCACACACACACACACACACACACACACACACACCTGTAGTTAAGTGAAGACAACTAAAACCACAGAAAGAAAAATAGTGAAGTGGGAACTACTATAATTCCTGAGGGTTGTCTGTTCTTCAGGTTTCTGTTGACTTTTCAGACCTTCTCTCAGAGCAGGGATTGTTCTGTTCAAGACGGAAACTACTAGAATTGATGGGTCATCTGTTCAGAAGAGATTTGCTGAACACCTGTGATGTCTAAGTCATATCACCAGAGATATTTTATCATTTCCTGAAATACCTTCTAGATTAATCTGTTATGATGAGAAATGGTTCTCCTTCCATTCTCCCTACAAACTACTAGCCTGCTAATGAAAATTAAGTAAGCATAGCTTGGCCATGATAGCTTTGATAGTCTCCTAAGCATCAATAATTTTTTTTTTTCGAGACAGGGTTTCTCTGTGTAGCTCTGTCTGTCCTGGAACTCACTCTGTAGACTAGGTTGGCCTTGAACTCAGAAATCTGCCTGTCTCTGCCTCCCAAGTGCTGGGATTAAAGGCATGTGCCACCACTGCCAGGCTGCATCAATAATTTTAGACAGGCTTCTCGCAGACTTTCAGCCCCTGGCCTCCCTCAGTATGTAAGGAAACAGGCCCATTATAAACATTTTCTTAGTGTGTGTGTTTGAAATACACATTTTAAGACAAGCCTTTTTATCAGTTTTGTAATGCAGGCATGCCTCCTTCAAGATCTGAAAACCATTGTTTCCAAGTACAGTTATTTCTAAGGGCAGATAGCATTTCAAGGCTCCTACATGATGGAAGGAAACTAACTTCTCATCTACACAGGCACACAGCAGGTGCATAAAACCACACTTTGACATACAGATATACATAAAATTAAAAGTTAAAAAGCTACAAAGCAAACACAATTGACCTCACCCCTTCATCCTGAATCAATCCTTGAGCTCTCAAAATCTGTATCTATAGTCATTTTGTCTTGTGACATCTAACAGCTAAAGCTGGTCTGTTTTTCTCTCCTGATCACAGCAATGGTACCCATGGTTGTAATGTAGCCCAGAAATTATGGTAGGGCAGATTTCCTTGGCTATTGTGGCCACCTTTAAGTATTTGAGAATCTGAGCAGGTAAATACCCCCGTTTCTGACAGGATCTCTGCAATCTCTCAGAAACTTCATAGGGATGCAGAGATGTTGAGCAGCTGCTTGAGATGCAATGTCTTTGTGGTTGCTTGGTTGGGATAAAACAAAGCAAAGCAAAGCAAAACAAAACAAAGCAAAGCAAAACAAAACAAAACAATTATTGTTAGCTAATTTTTCTTGGCAATACCAGGCAGAGAATGCATACCACACTGAATGGTCTGAGCAAAACGATCCTTGAGTAGACCCCTAATGTTCCCAAAAGGCTTGTTCCCCGAGGGATAAGGTTGCAAAGGGAGTCTGTGTCACTGTCTGGCTGTTCCTACCTGCATCAGGGAAAAGAAGTGATTCATTGTTATTCCGATGCAGTCCTGCAGCCAGCTCTCTTTAATGATATCAAGCCTCTCCTGCTCTGCCTCCTCTTTCCTCGCTTCACAGATGTCCCACAGGCGGTCTCGCAGATCCTGGGTGGGGAGAGAGACAGCATGGCTGTGCTTGAGAATCATGCCTGTACAGCGTCATTGTCACGCACCTGGGAGCCTTTGATTCTGGAGATGTCCCTTTCGAAGACATGACTAACAAGTTTGTGTGTGAGATTCATTCAGGCGGAGGGAGGGTGATCCTCTTGTTCTCTCCAATCAGATGCCCACAAGTCTCTCAAACCCATGGCTCTCCCATTTTCCACGGATGGTTCTATTGGAGTGTTAGTTTCTTTGGTAATCACCATGTTTGGTTGAATACCACTTTATGTGAATTTAAAAACAAAACAAAAATAATTATTATTGTTGGGGGAAAATACACCTTTGCATTTGAACCAAGGCCATGAATTTGTTGTTTATCACAGATACAACATCCTTTGACAAAAAAAAAAAGTTTGTAATGGTGATAATCAACAACAGCTCAGCAATGCACCGGGCTGTGGCCAGTAAGGAAAAATGTAACTAGGATAATGTACAGCATCCTATTTACACAGTAACAGGCCTATAGGATGGGCAGTTGGGAATATTTCATTGGTTTTCTAATTTATGTATAAGTATACCAAAATAATAGTGGTCCTGAGTATCAAGTTCTTCTTAAATGTGTTCTTGACATATCTGATCACCCATTAAACGCCTATAAGCAACATTAAGTAGCTCATTCATTGTCTTTATTTTTATAAGAGGATAGTGGGTCATAGGGAAGGCATTTTCCTCAGGTGAGTAAATGGTAAAGCTGGGATGTGAATCTTTGGGCTCGAGAAATGTGTAGCACTAAGTTATGCTCCAGGAGTGGTGTTGGATGAGAGTAGAATTAGAGACAGAAAGCACTTTAGGGGCTGAAGTGGCTGTTACACCGTTTCTAGGAATAGACAGCCCTGCAGATACACGTTGTCATTCTGTCTTTATGCATCCCATAATGCTTCCTTGGAGCAGCAGCTTGATGAGGAGTTTAGGTGCTTGGACATAGATTCCCAAGCCGCCACTTAACTATTGGCCGTATTTCTTCAGCTGTAAAATGGGATTCTTACTGGGAAGCACCTAGGATCACTGCTGTGTGGATAAAATGAGAGAGAGAGAGCCAGCAACTAGTGAGTGCTGAGCATTTAGAAATGACAGTTGCAGCATTACAAAGTCAGTGTGTCAGAATCTGCTGCAAGGACAGAGGATAGAGGTGTCTGAGCTACAGTAGTTTTAAAGTTTCATGTTCAAAGATCACCTATGCACAAAGTACAAAAAGATAAAAGGATAGAGCTGGCTTTTCAACCAATATTACTTATAGCACTTTTAAAAAATGAGTGGGAAGCCTGCTGTGGTGATATGTGCCTTTAATCCCAGCAACTGGGAGGCAGAGGCAAGTGGAACTGAGTTTGAGCCTAGCCTAGTCTACAGAGTTCCAGGATAGCCAGGGTTGCACAGAGAAACCCTGTCTCAAAAATAAACACAAAAACAAACAAATGAATACATTAGCCTTACCCCAAACCTGACTTTAACTATTCATAGGCATGGAAGGAAGGCAAGTTCTGTTTAGGCTTCAGTTTTCTCTACTATGTAATCCTGCTGAGAATCCACTGTTTAAAAGTCTTATAGTATTTTTGATGAGGCTTATTATGTCTAAACATATTGAACCTTTCTTAAGTAGAAATAATACTGGTTCCTGCTTCCTTGGAGAAGCGATTTGATGAGGTGTTCCACGTGTATATCTTAATAACAAAAGCTTACTCAGAAGACTATGTGTTAGCTTGTTCCCTCTTTGCTCTTCCTAGCAGCAATGCCTTTGTCTGTATATGGGTTGATATTTTAATTTTAATGTTTCATTTTCTTATTTGCTAAGTAGTCAAGGTATGTTTTTTATTCTCATTAATTCTGTTCTCCTTTTCTCAAATTTAACTTTTATATTCTTTTTGAAATTATATTGATTTTATATTCTTTCATATATACAAAAAAACAAAATAAATAAATTCACTAAGTACAAACATGTATATCTATGTAATCTAATGCTGACGTCTTTCAGCATCTGTAAACATTAAAATGAGATCCCTATCAGAGTTACATATTTTAAATATTTAAAAGTAAAATGTGAATTTGTAAATAAACAGTAAAAATAATGGTGAAGTTATATTTAATCCTAGATTGGAGTCTTTTTAAATTGGCCATTAAAGACAAATAATAAAAATTTCTAAATTACTTACATGAACATTAAAAACTTTCTGCATAAAAACTCACTTCAAATAAGCCAACATCAAACTTGGAATATATTTGTTATATATCATGAATTAATGGTATTTATCCATAATGTATAGAGAATATATACTAGTCAATAAGAAACAGCACATTTCCTCAGAAAAATAAGTAGAAATCACAAGTAGGATCCAGAAAAAGTAAAATAAATGGTCATTAAATGGGAAAGAATGGCAAACTTCAAATGCAAAAGAAGAAATGCAAATTTTAAGAAAACATTTATATTTTTACCCAGTAAGTGGGGAAAAATTTAAATATAATCTGCTGCTTCAAGTAAAATTAAACTCTCTATTGTTAATTTTTAAATTAAATTGAAAATAAAAATTTGAAAGTTTTCAATATGTCTCAAAGATCTTAGACATAGCATAATCTTTCACTCAATTATTTTAACATTTTATTTATGGTCTTATAAATTAGCCCAAGAAAATTGTTAATTATTAATGATGTCAAAGCATGTATAGCTAGTTGAAACGTTATGGTATAAGTTTATATTAAATTGGCACATAATTTTATATCAAAATTTGTTAGTGAAGTATGATTAATAATGAAAACATCTTCAACAAATTATGAGAACGTTCACTAGACATGCCCCTTAATCATAGAAATGTTGCTGTGGATGAGTTCACAAAGAAAACATTTGTAGTCATGAATGAAAACGTTGAAAAGCTGAATATGTACTGTGCACCCTTTTTTGAAAATAATTAGGAACAGTAAATGTATTTGCATACATAACCATGTTGGCAGGGATTATGGACTTGTCATTGTAAGTCTAATTTCTACTCAGGATTTAATTCTCCTACAATAAACATGTGGTGCATTTGGATTTAGAAGGAGGAATAAACAGCATATCCAGGCTACTAAATTTCCCCCCCTCCCGCCCCCCTGTCTCTGCCAACAGCCATCTACTACAAGAAGGAGACTTAGAGGAGAGAGACTTTAAAGCTGGTCCTATGGACGGTGAGAAAGAGACAGAAATAAAAGGCACTTGTAGGATTTACTTAGATGTATTGTTTGGAGGAAAGCTTAAGAACATTAATAGGTGAACACCTCTTAGCTAAAAGCTTTTGGCACCTCCCTGTCATCCAGGCTACCATAGTGCCTTGCTGCTTTTGTGAGAGATCACGACTGGTTTCCAAACTGGTCTTGATTTTTACTTCCTTATAGGAGCATTTAAAACTATACATCTAGGTTTCCTGTCTGTGATGGTTTCTATATGCTTTGCCCAGGGAGAGGCACTGTTGGGAGGTGTGGCCTTGTTGGAGTAGGTGTGTCACTGAGGGCATGGGTTTAAGACCCTCACCCTAGCTGCCTGGAAGTCTGTCTTCCACTAGCAGTCTTCAGCTCCTCCTGCACCATGCCTACCTGGATGCTGCCATGCTCCCACCTTGATGATAATGGATGGAACCTCTGAAACTGTAGGCCAGCACCAATGAATGTTATCCTTTATAAGAGTTGCCTTGGTCCTAGTGTCTGTTCACAGCAGTAAAACCCTAACTAAGACACTGTCTTTACTATAAAGTGATCCAAGACCTTAGGTTTATGGTCCCCTACAATCTCTCCAACCTCGTCAGTAACCTTCCACCTATATTCACTTTGCTCTCCAATCCTTGAGAGTCTCCATGCACATCAAGAGTTGTGATCTCTATGCTTTTGTTCTTCTCTATGACTGATTAACCTTCTTCCGTGTATGCATGGAGTTCACTCCAGCATTCCGGATCCCAGTCCATTCATATATCTTCTAAGTAGGATTTTCACATCCACAAAAAGCTAAATAGTTACAGAAATGCTTCAGCCTCTTGCCTCTTTGTTTGATGTCATCATAGATTTAAAAAACAAACAAACACAATAACACACTCATCTTACATTTACTGGTTTTTGATTATTCTGTCTCCTGGCTACCAGCATGGAAATATTTTGGAGTCACAGACTTTGTATTCACCTGTTAGTCCTGTGGACATAATAAATGCTTTAATATTTTCTAAACAAATGATGGATACTGGGTTAGAGCTTTATTATACAAGTGAACATAGTGATATCTTTTATAGACACTTCCTCTGAGTTGATATGTTTGATCTTGGAAGGCAGCTGGTTAGTAGTCAGGATATTCTAGGTTGGCTGTGATGGCACATCCAATTAATCTCAAGACTTGGGAGGTAGAGGCAGGTGAACCTATGAATATTTGAAGTCAGCCTGGTCTACATAAAGCTAAATAATAAGATCTTGCCTCAAACAAATAAACCTAATCAAGATGTTATAAAGGGAGAGGAAACATTCCATCTTATAGAGAAAGTAAGTTCCTTAAGACTCAGGAAATTCAAAAAGGGGGCTTATTTAATGCAGGAAGTAAACAACCCAGAAGATTCAAGAAGTTCCTCAAACTAATGTGTTTTAGAGACATCCCTACCACCAAACAATACAGGCTATTGCCACTGCTCTTAGATACCTACCAGAACTTGACAATAAGAACCTATTGCTGAAAATACCACCTACCCTGGTCATAGGTCTAGAGAAATCAAGTCAATATTGACCAGGAAGCTTCCTCCCTTCAAGCTGGCCCTCATTGTACTAAAAGGCCCTATGCAGACTAATGGAGAAAAAATGTCATCAATAATTTTATCTAGCTGTCAACTATGTGAGCTACATTAATGCTTGGTATAGAAAGAAATGTATGTGGACATAATAGTGGAACAAATATTATGAGGAAACCAACTACTTTCTAATTAGAATTAAAGCCCACTCTGCAAAAGACAATACATGCTTGGTACTACAAATTTGGACAAAATCACCATAGTTAGGGAATCAGAGGTGACAAGGCCAAATCTACTATTATGTTACTTAATGGACAACGTATCAAACCACTCTCTAAATTCATGTCTTTCTACCCATAGATCTGTCTAGTTCTCAGATCAGATCAGAGAAATTTCTTTGTATAGTAGATATTGGCTAGAAAAGAAACTCATAAATGGTCAAAGCACAGAGAATAAATGACTTTGTGGTACTCAACCATCAGCGGCACATCTTTATCACCGCCCTATCCATAGCTTGGGTTCTATTGCAGAAGAGATTGTAGAAAAACCGTAAGAGCAAGAGGTCAAAGAGGACGGGAACAAAACAGTGTTTCCTGAACATGACAGAACTTCTGCCCTGATAATCTCGTAGCAGTCGTGGTAGAATCTACAAGACCTGTGCAAGATCAAGTCAATCAAAATTCCAGCATGGAAAGAGGACTCAAGAACTTTCACCCCAAAGTAAATTTCTATGAACAGTTGACGGCTTCTGAATGAGGGAAAACCTGTTTTCTTTAGGGATGTGATTCCTGGTACTTTTAACATGCTCCAGTGATGGGCCACACCCAGAAGCATATAGACAACACATAACTGAATTTAACAAAAGAAGAGATGAAGTGGTGAGAGTTAGGGCAGTGGGGGTTGATCCTGAAGGAGTTAATGAGAAGAGTTGAGGTGAATATGATCAATGTGTGTTGTGTGAAATTCTCAAAGAATAATTAATATTTGTTAAAAGAAGTTCCCGAAACTGACCAGATACATTGAACCACTGGATCCTCAAGCTTATATAAACACTAAAGTCTATTGAAAGGCACTCCCACCACGGAACAGGTAGATCAGTCATACTTCTGAGAAGACATTCCGACAAGCAAAATTGCCTAGAAGAGGCAGGGAGTGCTTGAGCCGCCTAGAAGAGATACTCTTTAATCAGTCAAGCTATTTACAAGTTATGCAGTAAGCTCCAGTTTCCAGGTTTTTTGAGCCATGACCCGTGCTTGATAAACTTTGAGTTATTTCTGCTTCCATAAGTAACTCCCTTATACTCCTTTAAGTAACCATGATAAACTCATTAGTTTACCAAGCTGGGCTGTCTTTCCTCACTTCAGTTGTGAATCCCCTATCTAGAATGAATAGACATTTGGTTACATGTCCTTAGGAATAGTTCCACACAAGAGTATAATATTTGACTCTCATTGACCAACACATAAAATAGTTTCAAGGTTCCCTTCTTCTGGTACAAGGGAGGGGTATCAATTTACATAGGGGAGATGAACACTGACTAGGGCTTCTCGTGCACCAGAAGCCCTTACCTAAAACATTAAGGTAATAAACT
>JADRCH010000047.1:5475619-5529304 GCA_019843965.1 Rhynchomys soricoides
AAATGTTTGGTGGGTATGTTTCTCTGAGTGTGTATACATTTAAAGTAGCTTCTGTTTGGCGGATCAATATCCATAAATATGCATACATACATAATTATGTATGTACATACATAATACACACATACACATACATTATTGAACCGTCTAAGTGTTTCATATTAAAGTATTTTCCAATGTCATGATGATAGTAGTTAATTAATTCATCAGGAAGCTATCAAGAAATCTGTCATATACTGTTGACTTGTTGACTGTGTCTGATTCCTTTAATACAGTGAGCTATGCTATGTATTTCTACACCAAAGAACTTACAGCCTAATGTATGGTTACAACAATCCTAGGAGAGTTTAATAACAGCTGCAACACAACTCCTGCAGTGAAGGCTTGGCTCTCAAATGTTTGGCATAGATGAACCCTGCTGAGTTTATCAGTGTAAGAAACCATTGTAAACTGGAATAAAAAGATAGAGCTGATTCTTATAAACATTCCCTTATCTTTATTATTTTTTTTTTTTTTTAAAAAACTGTCTAATTTCCCCAAGATGACTGATTTATATTTTGAAGCCCCAGGCCCATAGAAAACTGGCCCTTTGTGTACCTCTTTGTCTAGCATACTTATCACAAGCTCTTGGGTCATGTAGCTGTCTTATGGTTTAGTTTGTTTTATACATTTTCCCAGTTCTAAAAAGCCAGAGGTTAAACTTTGTCTGGAAGTATTATGATAAGGAGATAGGAATGAAGACTGACTCTAAATTTGCTGGCTATGCAGCCAACAGAAGTCATTCTTCTAGGAAACTGCATCTCTGCTTGTCCTTATGCAGAAAATTGGTACTCACAGGAGCTATTTGCTCCCCTGTATTTTTTTTTCTTCAGTATTTAAGAACAGTTACAAAGTATGACTCAGAAATTCAAATCTAAGGGGAAAATTGGAATGTGGTTCACTGATAAGTCTCTAGATTTTTTTTTTTTTACTTTCCTTCACTTCAATATTTTGGACTGAATCCCTGATCTGCCCTCTACCAGTAAGTTGCAAATTCCAGGCCTTCCTCAGATTTTTGATAAATATTTATGTAATCCTGGCTCCAGAAAGATTATTAGATGTTTCAAATGTGGTAAAACTTGATATACAGGATAAATGATTCTATTAGATTGATTCTAGGTTGTCATACCTCAGGTATAGGCTCATTCACATAGACCCATTCTTCTGATCCTGGCTTAGTTGACAGTGCTGCTGTTGGTATGGGTGACACCTCTGGTGAGGTAACAGGTGATTTCTTTACTGAAATTTTGCTTCCTTGTGCTTTTCCTTTAGGAGAAACTTAAACAGGCATATTAAATCACACTAGTACAAGAAAGTGAACAGGATAGGTTTCTGAGGATGACAAAGTTCATGATTGTTTTGGGATTCAGGTCACATTTTACTCTTTTAACTTCTTCAGGCAGTTTTACTAACTTAAAGACAAAGAAAAGTTTGCTGTAGACCCTGCATTAACCCATTAACCAATACTATTATGACTGCTGCTACTACTACTACTACTACTACTACTACTACTACTACTACTATGACTTATGAGTTGTTTTGTGATTTAAAAGAATACAACAACTCTCATCTGTCTGGCTATTGTTAAAGTTTAGGTACTTTACTCATGGCTTGCTTCTCCAATCATGTGCAGCTCTTATAAACTTTAGGATTTACCATGAACTGTGTATAATTTCCTATTGTAGAAACTGGCAAATTAAATTCCTTATGCCACATGAGAAAGAGGGTATCTAGAACATAAATGGGTCTTGCTTGTGTCTCTTGGGGCCAAGAGCAGAACTTAGAGAAGGATTGTCTTGAAGGGTTAACCAGAGAAGGTAAGTTATAGATGTGACATATGAGAGAAGAGACGACCGAAGCTTGGGAACCTTCTCATATTCCCTATAGGTTGAAAAGGAGTTCTAAAATGATGTTATTCCTTGCTCTGGTCAGTTGTTAAATTTAAGCCCAGAAAATCAAGAAGGGAGGGAAGAAGGCATCAGGGGAGGTAGAAATGGAAGCAAGCTCTGAGAATAAGGGGACCGAGGAGATGGTAAGCAAGAAAGTAAGAGGAGGAGAAGGAGGAGGAGGAGGAGGAGGAGGAGGAGGAGGAGGAGGAGGAGGAGGAGGTCCTCTATGGCTTACTTTAGAATCGGAATAGGAAGCACATGTCTTCTTTCCCAGTGAGAAGGGTCACCCAGACCTGTTTCATGCTTTCCTTATATTCTGAGCACAGACATACTGTGAAATGATCAATTATTCTTTTTTCTTTAAAAGATCACTCAGGCTAAATAGTGCCCTTCCTTCAGATTAATTGGTGAAAATAGTACATGAAGTCTGAAGATTACTTAACTAAAGGAACACTTTCTTTCTCACAAATATATTATTCTAGTGGGTAAAGTTTAGTGATGCTCTTTATATATCTTTAATTTTATGCTAATTAAAATGCATGGGTTTTAAGTAGAGAAGGTATCATCAGCTATGACTTTTAGGAGGTTCAGATAATTTCTCCATATATAATTAAATCAATATCCATTAGTCATTCATACACCTGCAGACTAGCAAAAGCTATTCATAATTGGCTGTCCTTTTTTCTGTACGGTTCTTTACTGTTCATTTTGATCTGTGACCATTTTAAGATAGGAGTTTCTAAGCAGAATTTCCAAAATGGAAAACTGTAATGATAGATTGAGGACTTGAATAAGCTTTTCCCCTTCTTTAAAAAATATTGTCTTCATTTTAGTGAAAATCTGGAGACATGGAATAGTTTTTGGATCACCATCCTTTGAGACCATATTAAATGTATATAATATTTAGCAAAGAAAATGCTTAGAGAAGGAGAATTTAATGGGAAATAAGCTCAAGTAATGGAAGAAGTAATTTGAAACATAATCTTTATTAGCTATTTAAGTCTAATGAAGAAAATTATTTGAAGTCTTCAGGGTCTACAGAGAGATCATTGAGTCCTTGCTATAGCCATTTTTCATAGGTAAAGGGTTTGAAGAAAAACTCATATTTCATATATTCTTGCACATCAGTTTTAAGAAACTTTTGCTTAATGATGATAACTTGATAGCCTCCTAACTGGCTATCCAGTCTCAAGTGTTCAGCCCTAAAAACATACTTATTAAGGCAAGATTATTACAAATTAAAATAAGTCATAGAAAAAAAAACCTTCCATTTTGAGATAATGCAGTAGATCAATGCTAAAAGTAAAGACATGTTTAGGTAAAACTAAAACAACAGAGTAATATGCTTGAGGACAACAAAAACTAACTAAATTAATTATAAATAACAGAAAATAGATAGAGTGGTGATTTAATGAAAAGCTGAGCAATTAAAAGTCAGACATTTAAAGCAAAATTTAAAAGCAGAATGCAAATAAGTAATTATAGGAAATGAATGAACTTCATTGACTGATGGGAAGGGAACGTTTAAGAATCAGGGCATTGTCTAATTAAATTAGCATTTCTCAGGGAGGGGGCAACTTGGGAGCTGGCATTAGTTGGCAAGAGGCAAATATATATTCTGATGTATATATTCTGAAGCAAGATGTTTATTAATATTTATTACTTTTTATTTTTAAAATATTCTTCAGGAGTACTGGTTTAATTGGTACTTTTACTGGTTGAAGTAAAAATATTTGTTAACCATGGTTAGCCTCATATTTCTTAATTTTAGCAACGTTTTGCTAACAGATACATAGTGTTAATGGCTGACTGGGCTGAACACCTACCAAAGTTGAATCCCAGGTTGACTCAGCTGAGATGGACATTTTAGATTAGAGGTAGAACAGACTGAAGGAACACAACCAGGAAGAAAGCGTTCCAGTGTTAGGTGAAGAGTCAGAGACTGAACACACACCAATTCTGTGCAGAGAAGAAACTTTGGCAATGCTCATGAAGTAATGTTTTCACTGTTCAGGATCCTAAGATTTGTATTGCTCATCATGGAGTCAGATAGATGTAACTGTAAAGTAGTAAGACTGATATTCTGAGATCATTAATGAAACCCACCTGTTGCAGGAAATATTAAAACAAAACAAAACAAAAAACAACAAAACAAAAACCAAAAAAAAACCCCTACAAGTTCCTATGCTATGCTCTGCTATTCTCTGAGCTAGCGAGCTGGATGGAATGATTTCGAGAGCTCTGAGTCAGAGAGCCTCCACGAGACAAGAATAGGCTGGCCATTTGCCTGCTAGTGCATAGCTGGCCAGCCCGCCAAGGCCAGAGAGTGGCAGGGAATAAATAGTGTGGGAACTTGTTATTCTTTTTAATATTTCCTGTCACACTCATCTTTATTGCAATAAAATCTCTGTATATCAATTCTGCATCTACAGTGAAATCCCTATACGCAAGGCTCAGGGGACATCATGGAAGAAGGGGCAGAAAGACTGTAAGACAAGACCTAGAAGAACAAGATATGAGCTCTGAGATTGTCTTATGCATAGCTCTGGGAAGTTGCACCTGAACTAGACCTGAACAACGATGACACCAGGCGACATGTTAATGTGGATGGAGAAATCGCACAAGGCTCTACCCAGATGAAGAGCTATAGACAAGGAATGACTACTGTGAAAATCAATTTCTCACAGGATGAGCCTCCTAACTGGTCATCCAGCTCCAAGTAGCCAGCCCTAAATCGTATAATAAGAGAAATAGTAAATGGACTTAAGAGGTCTTATGCATATATTTATATGAATGTATTCTTGTAAAAATAACAAAGAAAAAGAAAAAGACTATCAAAGGTGAGAATATATATGTGTCAGTAATATTTAAAGCAGAAAAGTTGATGAACGTAAACAGGAAAAATTCTAGGGAGGACAAAGGGAAGGGTGGGAATGATGTCAATATAGTAATTACATATGAATTTTGGTAAAAATCAAAATTTAAATTAAAAGGTAAATAAGAGTATGATAGCACTTATGTTTAAAAAAATGAGAGAGGACATGAAATTTGGAGATTGAGAAACAGGGGTAGATATAATTTGAGTTACAGGTGAATAAGAGTTAAATATAAAATTCTCAAAGAATTAGTAAAATATTATTGAAAAAATTTAAAGGACATAAATTTGGGTGAATTGGCAGGAAGGAATAAATATGAGTACTATTAAGAATATTGTATATATGTGTGAAATATAAAATATGTGTAAAATATAAAATCTGTGTGAAATATAAAAATACCATCTAAAAATAAATATTTTAAGACCAATGTAAGCTTGAATGTTTAAGATTTCAAAAGAAACTCGAAAGGATTTTTCTAATACCAAGAGACTAGGAATGGGTCAGTGGTGCTACCAGCAAGAAATAATAAATTTGAAGAAAGAAGAAAAGAAGCAGCATTGCAATTTGTAAGACAGACGTTAAATATAGCTGTGATAAAATGGCCTGAGAGATAAACGGAACATTGTGTCCAGTGTCAGTGATACTCATTTCAAATATTAAGAAGTAAAATAGTATAACTTTCTATGTGAAAGAAATATTGTTATAAACACCCAAATAATAGCATGTCTACACTACTGTAAATAAAATGACTTCTAAATCCCATTTAAAGTTCACGCTTAAAAAGATTTCACTTATTTATTTATTCAGCCGTTTGTTTGTTTAAGTAATTTCACGCATACGGTTAATTTGTCTGCACGTATGGAGAGGACTTTATTCCTGTAGAGGACAGAAGACTTCCTGAAACCAGAGTGATGGGTGATTGTAAGTATCCATGCTTGGAGATGGCACCAGGGTCCTCAGAAGGAAATGCAATCTCACTAGCCCCCAAAACGCACCTTTTAAGATATCATTTAACCTCATAAACTAGAAAACTAAAAGAAAAAAAAGAAAAAAAAGAAAAAGAAATAAGAAAAAAACAAAAAAAGAAGGAACTCCTTTAGGTTAATTAAACTGAGCTAGAGAATGCATATATTTTAACTGTTAATCTTGCATGGTTGTTTCTGGTTTTTTCAGTGCCTGTGAGTACCTAATTAAGGGTGCTCTCAGAGTCTTCATCCTGTTACATCTAATTTGCGATTTGGTAGCAAGTCTCTCCATGTGTACTTAATATGTCTTTCTGGTGCGCATATAATAATCTTTCATTTAAGTTTAGTTTGGGAACAATTAAAATGCAAGAGATAAGTAATATGAAATGGGAAATTTCTCTGGAGGGAAACAATCATGGGCTGAGTATAAATTACAGCAGTTAGATTTCAATTAAAATGGATCTCAGCATTGATTCACTAACTACATCTACTTACATAAGCATAGAGTGTCACATAACCATGGCAAGATTGCCTTTGACAGTAATGCTCTAGAAAATGATGTTCATCTTATCTTAAATACTAATATATATATGTATATATATGTGTGTGTGTGTGTGTGTATCAGAACCTTTAAGAGATGATCTAAATATTGTAATGAATGACCTGTGAGATAAATAATTTTTCCAGTGTCAATGGTATTAATTTCAAATATTAAGAAATATATATACACACATACACAAATAATTATGACTGTTAAAAACTGTGTGTGTGTGTGTGTGTGTGCGTGTGTGATATGTGTGTGTAGTATTGAGATATATATCAAGATGTTCATAATATTTAGAACTTTTGTGACTTATCACTACCATTTTTAGACTAAGACTGAATTGGCAATTTATGATGGATATTTAAGTAAAATTACACACCACAAGACAGTAACTCTGGGAACCTATCTGGAGACAAGTCAAGTACACGTATTCATTGCATTTCAATCTTTAATTATTTTCTTGTTTTTGCTATAGGGATTACATGAATCTAACTAACATATTTTAGAGCCTGCACATTTTCCATTAGGTACTTCAAAATAATATTTACCTTATTTCAAATAAATGGATAAAATAAAATAAATAAATACAAGTAAAAGTCGAGTCAGATAATAATGCAACTTAAAACATTAGGTCAAAACCAGAAGAATAAGGAGACAGTCATGGTGGTCCCAGCCTTTCCATAAGTCGAGACTCAGGCACTGCTGTGGCTCTGAACTGACACCCAGGATAAGATAATGAAAGGGGATACACACTCACTATGTAACCACTCATGCAGTAGCAGGCAACTTTGCATGCCCCTTGGCATCAAGTGAAATTTCTCACTTAGGATCCCATATACGAGCCATTGAGCGAGAAAATTACATACTCGCATTTCAGAAAATGTAATAGCTGGTCATTACTAGTACAATGTCAAGCTTTAGTTCCACTTCTGTGTTGGTTGTAAGGAAAGATGGAGACGTTATGCCGAAGTGCTTGTTACCGAATAGGATTTAATGAGAGGCCAAAGAAGGTATGGCAGAGACTTTCTGGGAGCAAAGCTTAACTGGGGATAACACCTAGAATATCCACGATACTCTGCCTATTAGGCAATTACTTCATTATTCCTTGCAAGTATCACGTTTTTTTCTGCCATTGGCTTGGAATCTGATGCTGTTTTCTTTAGAATAAACTAATGATTTACAAACCTCCCTGCCCCCCCCCCCCCGAATGAGTTACAGTACATACTGCTTGCCATCCTTTATGGCTGTTTTCACTGAGCTGGTTATAATACACAGGGATACATGTAACAATAGCTAGCTTTATCTGGTGTACCTTTCCTTCGAGTACAGTCTCACCTTTCCTTCCTTTTCCTTCAGGTTGAGATTCTTGCTTACCGTGCTGGGTTTCTAAACAAAATTCAACATACAAATATCATTGATGACTTATTTCAATAGTCTAGACTGTATAATCTCTAAGCTATCAAATACATTTGTGAACTGCATCAAATGAATACCCTTTTTGCTCTGTGAGTTGAAGTAAATCTGAGGACAGACTCTACTTTACTTTTAATGAGTGATAGCTCATTAAGAATCACAGTTCTATTCTGTCTTCATGCAAAGAAATTAAATATTACTTTAGTAGTAAAATTTAGTAATGAATTTGTTCATAATTTTTAATGGGATGGAAGGGTAAATTGCTAGTCCAGTTGAAACAACATGATTTATTTAAATTTATTGTGACAAAATGACCTTCATTTAATAGGCCGGGGCCTCCCAAAGAAAGAAGACTCAGCAAGATTACTAAACATGTAAAGATGCTTGCCCCTAGGTGATGCAAGCTTGATAATCCAAGTTCAACACTGAGAATCTACATAGAGGTGGGGGGAGAGAACTGACTCCAATTTCCCCACCTTATATCCCATGCATATACATGGTAATAAATAATAATAATGATAATAATAATAATATGATTGGATCACTTATAAAAATGCGGCACCTTGAGAAAGACATTGTTCTGATATGATACTTCCTTAGGTTTGTTTTTTTATTTTTTGCTTTGTTTTTTTGTTTTTTTCCCCCATGCACTGTATTGTCTAGTGACTCCTGTTTTTCCAATTGCACTGACTCTAGTTTACAATCCAAAGGATATTTTGGACATATTTATCTTACATTTCCTAGAACCTAGTTAAAAGTAAATTGCAGAAAGAGGGAAACTAGAAAATGGACAATCTATAGGCTAATACTATGTTTCCTAACTAGCGAATTAGAAATAGGTCTTTGAAGGAAAAAAGACCTCACTACTGCATGCTGTATTAGTTGCCAAAATGTTCAAGTATTTATTTCTCTTGATCTTAGGATATGTACTTTCTTCAATGAACAAGTATGACATTTTAAATTATTATTATGTAGAGATCCAATCTCTGTGTGTGTGCTTAGAAGAGATAGTCAAAAATTACATAAATGCATGATACTTGCATTTGAATATTTCTTGTCTTACTGCCAAGATTTCTTAGAAATAAACAAGTAAATGACATAGAAGATCATCCTCACAACATTTTTACCTAAAACGTTTTAAACATACACATGTTTGAATTTCATAAAGTACTGTATGTTGGAATCAGTTAATTGTTTTACAGAAAAAGTTTAATAGTTAGAAAACTTTATGATAAAAATATTCTGGGTAGCAAGCTATGTAAGGAGTTTTGCCATTTAGAACAAGGTGTCAGGCACCAACAAAGTCAGACACTGGACTGATAGTTTTGTGGGAAACCATTACTGTTGGAAGTAACATGTACTCTGGCCCATTTTAAAGATTAGCTCCAAAATATGTTCTGAAATCTAAGTGTTTCAGTGAGTGTGTGTATATGTTTGTGTGTGTGTGTGTATGGTGTGTGTGTGTGTGTGAGAGAGAGAGAGAAAGAGAGAGAGAGAGAGAGAGAGAGAGAGAGAGAGAGAGAGAGAGAGAATTGTGAATTGTAATGTAAGGTGGCCTTAAACTCACTATATAGAAAAGGTTGGCCTTAAACTCATTGGCCTTTTATCTCTGGCAAACGCTGGAGTTACAAGTTTGCAGTGCCATGCTTATCCTACAAACAAACAAACAAAGACAACAACCACTTAAATAGTAGTATGATATTATTATTATTATATATTGAGAATTGTAGTTCAAAATTAAATAGACCTTTCAATGGCAGACAAATGTGAAGGTTTTTAGTTGAACCCTAAAGTGGGTTGAAAGTTAATATAAAATGGAGACCTGTATTCTAGAATTGTCATTGGACCAAATCTGCTAAGATTACGTGCACTGTGCCTGCTCCAAACAATTTTCAAGCTAGTTTTTGGCTCTTGTTTAAAAGAATGAGTATTTTTTCATGATAACTTTCTCCTTGAAATTGTAAAGAAAAAGCTCTAATTTGCTTGGACAAACTTTTTTAGCTGAGCTGTTGGGTGGCTCCTTCTACCCTCCCGCCTTTTGCTGCCTATGAGCACTAAGATTTCCCACTAGTATTATTATGCACTTGGATGTAACTAAGCAAGTGGAAATGAACCATAGTATATGCTTGTAGGATCAGACTAGCTCTACCCTTGTTAGAAAAAAAAGAGACAGGTACAGTCAGTGAAGCCAAAGCAAATTTATTATTCCTCCAGTTTACACTATTCAAAGTTACAGCTTTAAAATAGAAAATAAATACTCTAGGAACTTAAATATTTAAATTCTGTCAAAGAAAGGCTAGAAGTTAGTATTGGAAAATACTGATACTCTGATTATAAGCAAGCTCAAAAGACCATGGTGGATAATTCTCCAGCATATGAAAAATGCCTTCCAAGTCTAAATATTTTAAAGATTTGACTTTTTCTAATTCAAGGTTATATATTCCTAGTGAGCTTATAGGAAAATATATTATATATATTATATGACTTTGCATTTCACTGTCTTATGCTAAGAACATTTTTAGTATTTACATATCCTGCATTTAGTTAAACCTAGTTTTGTTGAAGCACAATTATCTTTAATGTATCATTACCAATGTCACTTAAAATTACTTCAATTGTGTGAAACAAAGTTCTTTGCTTCATCTCGAAAGTTTTGCTTACTATGATTGCATTTAATTTTGTAAAGAACTACAGATTTATGTCAAGTCTCTGAAACTATTGTTAGAGCCAGTTATGATATACCAAGGACAGGCAATGAGATAGACAGCTGAATAGCTAATCACTTGTGAAGAAGCTCTGTCACAGATCAAATTGATATTGGTGTCTTACAAATATCACTAGCACAATGATTAAACATATACAGTTTGTCATGATCTTTTCCTGTCACTTAATGTTAAATTAAATTCACAGTCCCCAATGGCTAGGGAGCTAGAACAAATTGAATTTAAAATGTATTTTCTACAAGGCTACGTTTCTATAAACATTTAAGTTTACTGAGGTGATGGTGTGTGTGTATGAGTGTGTGTGTGTGTGTGTGTATGTGTGTGTGTACACATGCCTGTGTATATGTGCACCCACATGCCATGTTAAGCATATGGAGTTAGAGAGTGTCTTTTGAGATGTGGTTCTTGTTTTTCACTGCACGAGTCTTGAGGATACAACTTACGTTGTGACTAAGCCCCTTTACCCACTATGCCACATCAGTGGCCTCAACTGTATCTATTTTATGATCATCTAACTGAATGTTTCTGGCTATACACAAATTCAAGTGCCTAATTAATGTTGTGAAACAGCTGCTCCCCTCCATATGCCCTAAAACACTTCTTGTCATTCTACAACCTTCCTCTTTATATCTGAACTTCTAAGCAGCTGGCCTGACTGGGGTGACTCCATATCTCCTGTGGAACAGGTAAGACACTGGGCTTTTTACACAAGTGTATTGGCCAGTTGGAACACTTCTCCTTGAATCCAAAAGGAATGTAGCTCAGTGGTAGAGTATATTCTCTGCCTGCGAGAGACCCTTATAGAATCTGCAATACCATAAAAAATAAAGTAAAAAGTGTATTTCCAGTTCTGGACATAGATATTTGTTTCACATGTTTGAAGTCTCCACAGTCTGACTCTAGACAAATAGCCTACCATTCTGATTTACCATTCTTTTCTATGTGAAAACAAGAAACTGACAAGCAGGATTACAGATCACTCTATCAATCACCTGGTTGTGTCTTTCCTTTCCCAGAAGCCTTTGCCTGATGAAACTCCTTGTCTTTTTCTGCTTCGGAAGAAAGGGGAGGGGCCGTAGTAGGAGGCTCGGTCAGGGAAGTTGCTGCCTCTTTCTCTGTTTCCTTTTCTTCCAGTTTCTTTTCAACTTCAGAAGGATGATAAAAACAAGCTGTTGGTAGGGACTCCAGGTGCCTACTATTTCATTTCAACTAACAAATACCAAAATTATTATGAAATTATACTTATTAGTAAAATTACTTCTACATATTCTATTTGCTCCAAAATTACAGCAAATATATTGACTATTCCTAACATTCATTCATATTTTGGGTTCTTCTTTATTCTTTTGCCTCATAGTTATGGTTATGATAATGGTATGAGATGAGGGTGGTGGTTATGATGATGATATGTACATGTATGTACATATGTATGTATGTACATATGTATTATTAGATAATAAAAAGGCTGGGGACTAGGTTCAAATGTCAAAGAAAATATAAGAATTGAAAAACAGAAGATTAATTAAAATGATCTAGAACATCAAAGGTAGCAGTGCATAAAGGAAAGAGAGCAGTCACATATGGCAGCAAATGCCTGTGATCTCAGTTCTTAGGAGGCTGAGTCAGTAGGATCACAGGAAGTTGAAAGTCGCTCTGTCCTACATACTGTCTTTTACATCATCCTGGTATCTCACGACATGAAAATAAATAAACAAATAAAAAAAGGGCTCAAGCAATGCGGTTTGGGATGTCGGGTGTAAATGGCAAAGCTACTGTTAGGCTACCACATTCAAATGGATGACCACACACCTGATAATATATAGACAGCCATTAAGTGAATTTAGTGAATTTAAAGAGCAATGTGCCAGATGGTGATGGCTCATGCCTTTTATCTCAACACTTGGGAGGCAAAGGCAGGTGGATTTCTGAGTTCAAAGCCAGCCTGATCTATGGAGTGAGTTCCAAAACAGCCAGGCCTACACAGAGAAATCTTGCCTAAAAAAACCAAAAAAAAAAAAAAGAGAGAGAGAGAGAGAGAAAAGGAAAAAGAAAGAAAGAAAGAAAGAGAGAAAAGAAAACTGAAAAGACGAAAAATACTTGATGACACAAAGTTGGGTTGGTAAGAAATGGGAGATGGATCTGTGAGAAGATAGAGAAGATGGATATTATCAAGATACAGTGGTTACTCTTAATGACTTAATATGTTTGCAAACATATATACATATAATTACCTTGGATCTTTTTATTTACTACTTCAGTAGCAAAAATTTCTTTTATTTTTTGACATAAGAGCCCTTCTTCTATTTCAGCATTGACTTTTGTCAAAATGTTTTTTGGCTCTGTAAACCACTCTTCCAACAATGGCCAGTTGTCCAAGAAACCAACAATTCTGTGAAAAACCAAACAAACCAAACCATTATATGAACATGTGATACTCATTTAAATGTTTGAGCAAAGAGACATTAAACATGATACTTAGTAGATTTATTTGACAGTTCATGCTGTATACGTAGCCTGGCAATGGAATTCAGACCAAAAATTAACTTTTATGAAGTCTATGTGATGGAAAAATACTAAATTTGAAAAACTTATCTGATGGCATCAAGGTATAACTTTTAGAATTTTAGAAGTATGAGTGAAAAGGTTTGAAAATGCTAATCATTTGACAAACATCTGGGTTATACCCAGATCTCTGTTTGAAGATCAAAGACAAAATCATCCACAGTAATGACACACTCATTCTAATGGCTCTTATAATGGTGCCATCCTTTTTTTTTTTTTTTTTTTTTTTCCTTAGAGATATAAAGTGAAGAGGTCTTTGGGTAAGGAGAGCTGGCATGGGCTAGTTAACTTTATTAAAAGTTATTCTTGAATCATTGTTTATTTCATCCTAGAACCTAGACAGCTTTCTATAGCTCAAATTACGCTTCCTGCTCATTTATTTTAAGATCTCTCAGGTTTTCATGAAATTGCTTAATTTTGCCGAGATTTTCTTTTCTAAAGGAAAGTTACACACAATTCAGAGAAAGTCAAGGAACTTCATCTTGGTAAACTAGAAGAACTACTATCAACTTTTTCGGTCTGACTTTTAGCTCTTTGAAATTGTATGATCTTCACTGGTATTTTCTAAGTGTTGGCTGATTTCTATGGAAATAACTGATAAGCATTTTCTAATTGGCTTGTTTCCCCAGATTCTGACAACTGTGGCTCCAAATATAAATGTTTTCACATATTTTACTCAATGCAAAAACATATTTTTTGATTTGCCTGTAAAAGATTCTGTGGTAGAGGGTGAATTTCTTTTATTTTTTTGTAGATTTTCTCATTCCAAAGCCAAATGTCACCTCTTTGAAGGGCAACAAATAGGAGGGGCACAAAGTTAAAAATGTACCTGTGCTGTATCTGGTCTCTTAAGTTCCGGCCCTCACTCTTTTCTTGGCTAGTACAAGTTCCAGGACGCCCAACATTTTCATGAGAAATTTCATGTGAGATTTCTTTAGCTATGGTACAAAAATTACTAAATTAGACAATCAACCAAACCAATCAAAGTTGCTACTTACTGACAAAACATACTTATGCAAGATTCCAGGTAGAAATATCCACATTTTGGTCCATAATTGTTTCAGTGTTTATATTAACATATATAATATATAAATATATATTTACATAGAATATATGCTGATCATGTTCGTTTCATTCCCTACCTCCTCACAGATTCTCCACCACCTCTCTCCTTACCCAACTTCTTTTTCTTTCTCAAAAACAAAATAAACGAAAACATAGGTCAAAACAAACAAACATGTAGTAAGACAAAAACTACCAAAACAAGATGAAAAGGATGCATGCACAAAACAAAAGTACACACACACACACACACACACAAGCAACAAAATCAAATGGAATTCATTGTGTTGACTAACTACCCACTGGAAAAAACCTGATTTTCCCTATCCAAGCAGGTATCAATTACAAATAGCTTATTGGCTAGGGATGGACTTTTGCATTTGCTTCTCCTCCTCTATGCTGAAGCTTTGCCTTGTCCTCACTCGTCTAGGCCTCTGTCATGCCACCACAGTCTTGGGGAATTCAAAAGTGTTTTAGCTCTTTTCTGTCTGGGTAATGTTTCCATGCAGACATCCACCACCTCTGGCCCTTAACATCTTTGTGCTTCCTTTTTCACATAGATCCCTGAGCCTTGAGAGGAGATAATGATAACGGCACACATTTAGGGATAAAAGGTTCAAAGCCTCCAATTCTCCATGCATTGCCCAGCTGTGAGTCTCTTTGTTAACTTCCATCTATTGTAAGGAGTAGCTTCATTTATAAGGATTGAGTGATGCCTTCATCTTTGGGTAATGCAATATGTCATTAACAGTAATTCTATTGCTATGTTCCTTTAGAAGCTTCAGTAGTAGGTTTTCCTCTACTGCTGTTGACCTATGTTAGGTATGGATCCCATCTAATGGAGTAGGACTTAAATTCAACATTTAAAAAGTGGTTGGTTACTCCCATAACTTTTGTATATTATTGCACCAATATATATTGTAGGCAGGTCTTTGTAGGTCATAGTGTTTGGAGTTGGGTCTTACTGATGTTTACTTTTTTTCCTTTGGCTTTGTGCAAAGTCTCTCCAAGCACCGTGATTGATAGTCAGTAGGAATGAAGCTTCTAGTTGGGCAACAGCTATTTTTCCATGTGTATATAAGTAATATGTTCAGCAATGATGGCCTTACTATCAGATTTTTGATGGTAACCAATAGTCTTGGCAATACCACATGACATTTGGGGTATATTTATGGGGCTGCATGGGTCAATGATTCACGACATAACCCATTCCTGTCTGGAGGTCAATTTTACTTGGTGGCATAAGATGTCTACTTAAAATATTACCACCCCCACTACACGATGACTCCATTTAAATTTTTTAAATAATGCATTTATGTATTTTATGAGGCTTCTATAGTAATAGGTTCCTATGGGGTGCCTGATAAAAGAAAAAATATGGGGAGGTAAAACAAACACCCAAGGCAACTTGAAAAACCACACTTTAATACGTTTTGAAGGAAGCTTAAAGTCAGAAAAGAGGTGACTACTACTGTAATAGTGGGGTTGACTATTGTGGGGTAACCAATTGATTTAGAGTAGAATCTGAAATCTGCTCCACAGGATGGATGAAGTCCATGATTGCTACTCCATCCCCAATCAAAAACTCGCCGCTAGGGAGTACACAGGCACTATAGCTGTACTTACTATTCTTACTTATCTGAATGATCATGCTGTCAAGCTGCCTTCTAAATATTTATGTTTATACTCATTGCTCTAGGATGCTCTCACACGGGGTCAGAGAAGTTCTTTTTGCAGTGATCACCAGTCAATACAAAGATCATTGCAAATGGCAATAACAAGCAAGTGTAAGTTACCTGTTCTGAGTGGGACATTATTAACTATCCCCACATATAAACCAAGGCTGAAGAAACCAAGAGTTAGTGAAAAGAATGGAAGTGTTGGAGGATGGGAATGAATGCTGTGGAGAAAATATGAGTACTGCACTCATGAGCTCACAGCAGCTGTGGTTACCTATACAAGAGCTTCCCAAGACCATGCCAACCAAAATCCTAGTGTGGAAGGAGAAGAAGCTGGCCAGGCCCCACACCTGGCCACTGGAAGCTGATGGTTTCTGAGGGAATAAGAATCACTCTTTGTTGGGGATGTAGCCACTGCTTGGTAGTCCATGCATTCCCCTGTCATGCATATGTGTGTGTGTGTGTGTGTGTGTGTGTGTGTGTGTGTATATATATATATATATATATATATATATATATATATGAATGACACACACATGAAATTCTCAAAGAATAAGATCTGTAAAATAAATTTTAAAATAAAATAAAATATTAATTATAGTGGAGTTCATGGATTTAAGAAGGGAAGAGAATGGCATGGGAGATAGAGTTGTATAAGCAGGCATAGAAATGATGGAAATACTGTACTAATGTATTCAAATTCTCAGATAAATTAAAAAAAATAACTTACCATTATAAAGAGAAACACAAACAACCACAAAAATTTAGGTGGTTTCAGTATAACAATTCACATTTCTCTTGGAAATGGGCAAGAAATGAGGTAAAACACACTGAAGAGAAGCTTGATTGTTAATATGAAATACCTCAGGATAGATGGTTGGCAAGACAATTCTTAGATGCTTAACTTAGGTTCAGGGAAGGGAAGATAGCAAGAGTTTCTTTTAACTAATGTTGGGCAGAAGAGCACTTCCGGGACAGGAGAGCACTTCCGGTTTGGGAGAGCACTTCCCGTTCTTATAAACAACCTGGGTCCAGTTCCCAGCAGCCACATGGTAGCTTTCAAGGAATCGTAGCTCTGTTTCCAGAGGTCCCAATGTTTTTGTCTGATTACTGTGAGCATGTACACATATGTGGTACATATAACCACACACACACACACACACACACACACACACGGGGGGGGGGAGAGAGAGAGAGAGAGAGAGAGAGAGAGAGAGAGAGAGAGAGAGAGAGAATAAGTGAATTAAAAAACATTTAAGCAAAATTAAAGAAAATAAAAAGACAAAGCATGCCATACTCCCTTCTCTGCTGAAGGCTGGCCACCAACATGAAACCATATTCTGATTCTTGAATCAAACAACCAAGAATCAGAACCATTTCCTTGTATCTCAGGACTCTGCCTATATTGTACTGTCTTGCCCCTCTTAGCTGTCACTAAAGTTCAGTATGAACAGAGTATGGTTTCTTCTTTTTGTGTTTCATTATAAAATATTTTTGGCTCCTAGATCCAGTGGAATGTTTTTCCAGCTGCTATAAGGCCATGACATTGATACTTCAAATAATTTGTCTCAGGAACGACCAGTTTATTCATTTCAGGCTGGACAATGTACATACAGCTAGTAAACCCTTTGTTTCAGAGACATCCCTGCCTAAATTTTTATGAAAACATACAGATTATAAAGAATATGCTGTCATGGATAACAAACTTGGAAAAAGAAAATCAGCACTGGGAAGAATTAAGAGTAAAATAAGGTGACCATAAAGTCAAATATACATGAGACTATTTACTAATACCATACCATAATATTGTGAAATATTTATGCCTTTTTGTGGAATTGTGAACTCCCTTTAGAAAAAAACACAAAGAAATTGACTGTGAGAAATGAAAAATAATTAATAGGAAATATTTTTCAATAGCTCACACTGAGTTTCATCCAAAACACAAAGTGCTCATAAACTGGGAATAAACAGAAAATCACAAAGAAAGAAGAAATCCTTGAACTATACTAAAAAGGAGTAGAATGAAACCAAAACAGCATTGGGGTGTGATTTAACAGCATTCAAGAAAATGAAGGGCCTCAGAAGTATAGCAATCGGCTTCTCTCCATCTACACTAATGATAAAACAAGATGAAATGGGTTGAAATACAAGAGCATGGTGGCTTTTGTTTGTTTGTTTTCTTTCCTTGTTTGTGTTTTGTTTTTGGTTATAAAATTTATGGCATCCAATGCTATGAAAACAGGCGTTGGATTAGATGGAAAGGAACGAGAACTGCTCAGAGATAAGAAACACAAGGAGTAAGTTAATACAAGTCAATAAAGGTACCTTGGATGCTCACAGGGTGTGGCGATTACCCCTTCTACAGAATAGATGATTGCAAAATGTGGATACTTCAACTTTTTCTGCCTAACAATTTTCCCTGTCTTACTGTATCAGCCAAGGATGCTTTTCATCTGTCCTGCTTTCCCTTCTGAGGTTTGACAAAATGCTCTGACACAAAGCCACTTAGAGGAGAAAGGTCTTTGTTTACAATTCCAGGTTATAGTCCATTACTGTGGGTGGGTCAGGACAGAAACCCAATACAGCTAGCCATGCTGCAGTTGAGAGCTCAGACAAATGAATGCACGCATGTGTAATGCTTAGTTTGATTTCTCGGTTCTTAAAAAATTCAAGGATGAAACTTAGGGAAATGTGTTTCTCACAATGGGCTGCTTTTTGTTTTTGTTTTTAACATCATTTAATGGAATTAAGATAATACCCTGCAGACAAATTCAAAGGCCAATCTTAAGTAGACAGTCCCTCAATGAGATTCTCTTCCAGGTGAGTTTATATTATAGCAAGTTCATAATCATCTTATTATTTCTTTTCTCAGAGTTAAACTAAAGCTGGTATCGTTAAATTAAAAAACAAACAACCACTGCCACAACCAAAGCACAACCTTGTCTTCAAAACTAATTACCAGGAAAATAAATCAGATTAACTCCATGTCCTTCTCTATAAGGTAGAAGGAGGAGAAAGGAAAAAGGGAACAGGTCCTAAAAGAAAATTTAAAGTATTCTGAACCTATGTTTCCCCCCTTTTCAGAAAGTTATCTTCATTCCTCCTCCTTGCCTCTTAGCCTCTCTTTCAGGCCCCAACTCTTGGCAACCCATCTCCCCCACATTTGATGTCCAATGTGGTCATCAAATACGTCAAAGCCAATGGCCATGTTTCCGTCCTTATCTCAGTATATTTTTCTATAACATGTATAGAAAAAATTCAATTTACAGGGCTCCCATTACTTATTAGGTTGTTTTTATGTTCACGATATATCAAATGAAGTCAGACTGAAATTCTAGAAGCAACCAGATCATACAATGTATTAATGACTGAGAGTGGGGACTCATTTTCACCAATGTTACTCTAGAGTTTGTGCTCTCTTTAAATGTTATGTTCTTTATTTAACTAGATCTCCAAAAAAGAAAATTATACATAAGTGTATAACAATGAATTAATAAACTGAAAATATGCAGGATCCAGATCAACAAATACCAGCCTTTGAAGTCTCTAATGTCCCGTTGTAATTACTATTAACCTCAGAGGGTGATTACCCATAGCCTGAGCCGGAAACCTTGCAGTGCTTCTACTCACCTTATGAAAGCCACTGCTCTCTCACAAGCTAAGCCGTGGTCTCTCTGAACAGCTAAGACAGGCACTGACTCTTCCACAATGATGCTTGTCTCCTGCAATGATTATTCCTTCTCTCGAAGTCTCCTTGATCTCATCCTTATTATCTTTGAGCACTGGCTGGATTGATGTTCAGCCTCTGCTGCCTACCTGCCTTTGGATGTAGTATGCCTACGTGAGATGTGGTTTGTCAGGTTTCTCTATGGATCACAGTCATTATAAGACAGGATGCTGAACCTGTTCCTAGTGACTGTGCTCTAACTTGCTGGTTAGACTTCTACTATTCTTGGAGGAGATTGGACTGCACTTTAGTCCTAAATATCTGTTCTTTGCTTATGAAACACAGGATACAAAGGCACACAGCTGATTAGGCATTTGATGTCTTCCTCACTACTACCCCAGGTAGATCTCCCTCCAAATGCTGTATGAGTGGTAAGAGATTTAACTAAAGAATAATTCATGCTATCATTTGGTAAAACATGTATTTTAAGAGTTAATCTGTAATAAAGAACTCATGAAATGAACTGTGCTTTAGAAATCATTCACTCTGTCAGGTCATAAGAGAACTGGTAAGGGATGACAAGCAATTCAAAACAGAAAGTCCACACCACTATAAGCAACTGGCCATGTAGGAATAGATAGTAATAGGTGAAAAAAAAGAGACTGGCTACTACCTACAGAGAAATATATTTGCAGTGATCTTTTTGACAGTGTAGAAATTGTATCTTAGTTGAAGAAAATTCACAAGGCTGACTGCAAACAGATGAAATTTGAATTGCTAAAAATTTCCTCTAATTTTTGGATTTATAGAATAGTCAAGTCAAAGCTACAGCTCATAACAAAACCACTTCTCAAAGCATCTAGTAGAATATATGCAGGTCTCTACTGAGAAGATCCCCAGGAATCTTTCATTCATTTCAAAGCCTTCCACAAACTTTTCTGACATTTATTACACACTACACCAATTCTATGTATTTAAAGCAAATGTCTTTGACTACCCATGACAATACCATAATCTTTTTCATTACATAAGGTAGGAAATTGAACTGTAAGTATTGAAATACATTTGGCTTGGGGTTTCTGATTTCTGGAAGGCTAAGGTGAGAGGATTATTGAGTCTACGAGTTTAAAACCAGCAACAAAGTGGGACCTTACCTCCAAAAAGAAAACAGGTAGATAATAAAATAAAATTAAAGCACAACAACACCAACAAAACAATGAATCAAGTTTCTCAAGTACCTTATAAGGGGAGATAATGAAGAATATATAGTTTCATCTTGTAAATAGTTAATTTGTAGGATAAAGTATTTCAACTTTGATGATAAGAAAAGTCAAATACATCACGAGTTTTGGCATTAGTATTCAGTATTACCATATGAGCAGTTACAGCCACTGTTTCTGGCCTCCTTAGAGTTAATACATAATACAAGAAAGAATGTTGCCAGATCCTTACATACAATATAGTACTTGTAGTTTTATCAGCATCATTAAGGTACCAGATAGCTACAAATTGCTTCTCTGTATGTACAAGTCTCCGAGGAAGCTCTGACATGGAGAGCTGTCAATTTGCTGGAAAAGGCCAGTAAAATGTTTAGAGTTGGTCCAGAACTCTCTTAGTTCCAGGTTTGTCTAATAGTAAATACTGTCAGTAAAAATAAGAGGCAATGAACTCAGCTAGATAATGCTTTGAAAAAATAGATTAAATCAAAGATCATTTCCAATACAGTATATTTGACCATGCTTTTCCCTCCTCCCAATCCTCCCAGATTCTTTCTACCTCCCTACACAGCCAGTTTCATGTTCTCTTGCTCTTCAAAAAACAAAAACAAACAAACAAACAAACAAAAACCACAGAGTTAAAAAAACCGCAGACTATGGAGAAGAATATAATGACTAAAAATCAACACATTCTGCTTACCTATGATATCATTAACGCGAGACAGTGATGTGTTATCTGAAACATCTAGTAATATGACAAAATCAAATGCAGATGGGAAAAAAGAGACTTCTTTGGAAGTTGTGGGGCCCAAGGCCAATGTGGGCATTTGTGCTTTCTTCTTCTCTAGCTGTAGGGATTTTCTTTTGTATCCTGTAAGTTCTTCCTCCAGGAGCTTGGCTTGATTTAATGTCATTGGAAATCCATCAAGAACCCAGCTTTGGTCCACAGGTACCTCCCTACATTCAAACAGCACAGTGCATTAGCATGCTGACAGACACTACGCCTCTGTGAAAGTTGGTGCTAACAATGAATGCCTTTACTTTATTGAAAATTCATCCTAATGCATGGATTTCACTATTTTATAGCTGGAGTATGAGATTTTCTTATGTGCTTTGATTGTGTCCTTGCTTACATCCTCCAGTGAGTTCCTGCTGTCCTCACAGTCTATCCTCTTCACTCATGAACTTCTAACCTTTCACAGTTATAAATGCTTACAGGCAGATACCCTCACCACGGTGTGCATATATGTGACACTGTCTACCTCATGCTCATTGGCTGCACTTCCTCAAAGTCTTCATCTATCCAGTAGAGTAAATGCCTCAGTGAGGTTTGTGAAGATGAACAGAAAGGACACGTTTAGTAAATCTGACATGGGTCTTAGTCCATACTGAGCACTTCCATCACCAATTTGGAGGGTATTTTCACCTCATCCACTCCTTGGTCTCTTAGTAATTTCACCATATCAATAACATATTCTTGAATTAAAAGTTTCAGGTTATCCTTTTTGGTTTTGTTTTCTTTTTTTGTTGCTTTGTTTTTCAAGACAGGGTTTCTCTCAAAACCAAGACCAGGCTGATCTCAAAATCACAGACATCCACCTGCTTCTACCTCCTGAGTGCTGGAATTAAAGTCATGGGCCACCACAAAAATGGCTTAAATATCTTTGTTCTATCTTCAAATTATGCCAAACTGAAAATTTTACTTATATTGTAAAGGTATTAATTTACTTATTGCTATGTTACTTCTCATATTAAAGAATAGTTTCACTTCTCTAGAAGTTCCTAAGTCTTTTGGTGACTGCCTGAAATCCTTCTGATCATGGGGCAGGAAGGATGGGGGAATAGATTACAGAAAGAGCATAGAACTTCAAATGGCTTCCTGTCTAATGATTCTCAGCATGGCTCCCAGCTTCCTTCTATAATCTGTCTTTATCTCCTCTGCTAGGTTATCATGAGCAGGAAGAGACTGCATTTCAATTCCTGACTTCTCCAAAGAGAGATCAACCTTCTGCATAAATTGGACTTACTAATTCATTTGCCCAAGTCACAGGAAATAATTCCCTTAAGTGCCTGACCTTTTCTGGGACCTGCTGCCTCAGAAGCCACAGCAGACAGAGGTAGAGGTTAGAGCTGTGCTCCTTCAATGCTAGAGACAATTCTAGCAGACAGCAGAGAGCCAAGTATCCTAACTCTGGTTTTTGTTATATCACTACCCAGCCACAGCTATGTAACTACAGCATCTAATATTTCTTTTCTCATTAGACTAGACCAAAAGATTGTAAACCAGTGACAGTCCTCTGGAGTTGTCTTAGAGGAAATGGAAATGGTATTTGATGTGAGGAGGGTGATTGTGTGATCTACTAAAACTGAAGTGAAGAACTGCTTGATGCTTTGCATATCCATTTGCTCCATGAACAAAGAGCACTGTGGTAAAGTGTATTTTATGTCATTTCTGAGAAATGTGAGCCTAAAAACCTTTCCAGCTCTGAGGGTAGTAGGCTTGAATTCCAATTACTAGATACATAAGCGAGAAGCAGCTTAAATCTTTAAAGCACTCTTTAAGACAACATTAAGGAGGAACTTATCCCAGATGGATAGTAAAAAATTCTATAAACTTTCCCTCTTCTTGGGTCTTAATGTTCCCCACATACCATAGCTAAGCATTTCCATTTCTTCTCCAATTCTTTCAACAGAGTCTTTTACTCTTTTTTCCCATCCTGAGCAGATTATTTCCTTTATAATCCAGAACAACTGGCCTCTTGTAATATACATGTGTAACAAAGCAGGGTTGAGGAGAATCCTTTCTCAGTAACAAGAACAAAGAGAGTACCAAATGACAGGTTCTTTAAACTTTTCCTCTTTGTCCTCTGTCACATACCCGCCCTGTGCTACACATATGTGCTTTGTCTATGCTGTGTGCCACTGCCTGTTGTCCTAGGATTCCTGCAGTCCATTCCCACCCTCTTCCTGAATCATAACAAAAGCAAGTGCAGAAGCCTGTGTGCAGTCGGTTAGGATCTCTTTGCTTACACCTCGTCCTTGGGTTTACTTAATCTCCCAATACCCCAAAGCAGTAGACCTTGACCTTCTTTTATATCAGGTCAAACTCAGACTAATCAGAGAGAAGTGAAATATAGGCATGTAAACTTATGTATTCTCCCTCTATCTTATGTAGGAGTAGGTAGATACATTTGAATATTTCCTTTCCATGTTATTCTTCACATATCTTTTTGTAAATAATACATGAAATTGGTTAGGGGGATGGCTCAGTAATTAAAGTGCTTGATATGCAAGCATGTGGAATGAAGTTTTGATGCCCAAAACTCATATAAATGCTGACTGGGTGTGGGACCCCACTGTAATTCTATCCTTAGAAGTTGGAAAAGAGATCCCCAAGTGAGTTGGCTAGGAAGACTAGCTTGTATGTTCAGCAGGGTTTTCCTGAGAGACTCCACCTCAAATGATAAGGAAAAAAGATGAGACAATTCCAGATGTCAAGTTTAGGCTTCTGTACCCACTCTTACAATTATGTGCACACTCTTACACACATGTGGTCATACATAAATACATAGACCTATACATGCAGACAAATATATTAAATAGGTACAAGAAAAGAAACTGTGATACATACTTAATAGCATTTACCAGGATGTTAACCAGCAGGAGGTCTGGAATGCTCTTTCCTTTTCTAAGCATCAGTTCTGATTTTGCACCAAGTTGAGCTCGCACGCTAAGCTGTGAAAAGAAATGAAGAATGGTTGGAGGGAGCTAACTGAAAAGTAATATCCCATTCAAGGTATTCAGAGCTAAAACAATGCAGTGGCCATGCTAGTCAATGAAGATACTGAGGACTTACCCCACTTCTGGGGTCATGGAAACATTCAAGGAGGATCTGTACCAATTTTCATATTCTAACTCCCCAGATTTCATATTCTAACGCTTGCAAAGAGAATGATCTGACTCCTATCACTCATATCTAAGAGAGATGCCTTCCGGGAACACACATACCCATATAGCTCTTGAACATCGTTTGGTGATCAGACTCCAAACTTTCAGCTCTGTTCTTCCTGGATTCCTGGTCTTTCTTTTTCTACCACAAGTTCACTCTAGTGATTAGCTCTATTTTTTTGTCCAGAATTAATAATGATGACTTCTAGGAGGGTTAATTCTGTATAAGTTGTATGATGTCACTGAATGTGCAGTTCCCCAGAGTCTGATCTTCACTCAGTCACTGGAGTACTTTATGTCAAATGAGACTCTATCTCTGCTCAAAATTCTTCAACCCAAGCAGAGTACCGCAGCACGCTCTATGACATATGTTATAATAACTGCTTCTCAGGCTCTAACAGAACAGACTTCTTTCTTTTATCGTCTTTCTGACGTTAGCCTTTGTTAAATACTTTGGATATATACAATCCCACCCTGTGACTATGTACCTATTCATGTTACCAGACTGGCTTCTAAGATTCTGTTACCTAATTCTCTTACCTCTTCCAGTTTGCTTAAGTCCTGCTTTCTCCAGAAGGTCTAACTTAATTTAATATCAGAATGCTCCTTTCTCTACCCAAAATACTGCTTTTACTCTACTTTTCAACTTTCCCAAACTTGATCATCTTTTACCATGCTGTTCAATTCACCTGTTAGTGGTTATGGCCAATTTCCTGCCCATGTTTATAAGAATGTGGATTCCACAAGAGCAGAGAAGTCCATCAGTTTGGTTGTTGACTTGTCCACACAATATGGTGTGAAGAGAAAAGCATGTGCCTCCGAACTGAACTGAATACAGATGAAGAGGCTTTCACTGAACCACTAATGCAACTACATAAGCAGACCTAACTTTTCTGCTAACTCATATTTCATATGAATAGAGTAAAAGTTCTAAGTCTCTACTTCATGCTTTTCTAAACTCGCTTCTCTCTCAGTAACTCATCCATCATGTGCATTGTTTGGTTGCAAGCCCAACATGTTTTTATATTCAGTCAGTTCTAAAAGATGAATGATAAACTTGTTTGGAATGATGACATTTATTATAAAATAATCAATTATAATAAAAAATTAAATGATGCACATATGATTAATTATGTCATCACTTCCCTCTATATTTAACCAGTACTGTTTTTGAAAGTACTAGTTTCCTTTAGACATAATATCAAGTGAATTAAAAAATCATACGGATACACTTCTAAACTAGTAAAATGGCATAGTAATTTCTACTGCTTTAGATAGAAAAATACGAAGAATATAAACCATATGATGGAAACGTTACTAATCACTCCCTTATCAAGCATAATTTAAAATCAAGTAGAAGAACACTGTTTACTTCATAACATCTGAATATATATCAAGAGAATGCAAATTAGGACACATTTTAATATATGGGTAGACAAAATTAGATTATAATACTTACTGATAAAAAGCTATCACTTGGTTTTGATTGTTCAGATTCATTAATCTTGACACCTAGTAACGGGAAAGGAGTAAGATCAGGTCCCAGCATTCACTTCTACATGTGAACTGCTTGTGCTACATGCCAGTGCTTGGTCCCTCTACCTGAGGAATAAGGGCATTGTGCTCAGCTGTGTTTGATATACTCAGCAAGAATACAAAGCAAGGATTGCAGCATGACTTTTACTTCCAGTCTACAGTATTTCAGTTCCTTCTTTGGTAAACAAACCAACTTTCTCAAAAAACATAAAAATGTTAATTCACTATATATATATTTTTTTCCTAGATTTTGAAGTTAATAGATGAGAAACATTTTGGAAATATTTAGAAATCAGAATGGGCTCTTAGTTAAAGTCTATGGAAAAAATGTTTTCAGAATATATTTATAATGAAAAGATACTAATATTTAAGTAACTAAAATCATGTATTAAGATACAAAATAACTGGAAAAGGAAGCAAAGTGTGACTTTCAAAAGAGAGCGAAAAGCCACCCTGGAAGAGTTACACAGTTATCACAAATTTGTAAATGATTCTATGGTGACAGAGGATAGCAGTGACCAGACAGAAGAGTGAGCTTTAGAGCAGAATGGGAGCAAATTGAAACATGCAAAAAGATTCATTAATACACATAGAAATGCCGTTTAGTAGTAAAAATGTTTCTCTTCAGTGATTCTATAAATAATCTGAAGGAATTAGGCTGGATTCCAAGCAGAGACCTTATAGCGGGTGTTACGAAGCTCAGCTCTATTGCTGTTGTCAATAATTAAGAGCCAGAACAGTTTAATGAATGGGGAACCACTATCCTCCAGAGAGGAGGAAAGCAGACTCTGATGCTTTCTTCTATGTGCAGAACTCTTATACTACTACCTCACACATACACACTTATACAGGTGAAAGGGAAAATCAAATTACCAAAAACAAACAAACAAACAAAAACAAAACAAAAACAAAAAAGCAACGAGTGATATGTTGTGTTCTGCTTGCTTTCATAAAGCTAAACTTTAAACAATTACTTTAAGCACGAGGGTGAAAATATGTACTGTAATTTCACCTTTATCCTCAGGTTTCAAGTGTAGGCAACGACTACCTTGCACTGTGTTAATAACCACACAGATAAGTATTTAATTCTCCACCGTTCGCCATTGCTATCCCTGAAATCATGTTTGATGAACATGTATGCACTCTTACTATTTCTGTATTGTAACCATGTTGCAATATAAATTATGGATGACTCGTTTCGACACATTACTTACTGGCTATATAGTTTTACCTTCTTTTTGGGGTACTGCTTCCCCTGGAACTGGACTAACTGCTAACAGGTTTTTATCCTACGGTAAAACAGACAAACAATTGGGTTTAATACTGTCATTCTTCCATTGCATTTCCATGAGTTGGTGTTGGAGAGGAAAGTACTTTATATTAATATTATTAAACTGGGTTGAAATTTCTATCTTAAATGATTTCCAGAAGCAAGTACAATTTGGTGAGTATGGAATTTATAGAGACACACAGTTACTTGTGGTATAATCTTTCAAATTGCTTCCAATTTATGTAAAGTATAGGAACTTCTAATTTAGAAAATAAAAAATATACAAGGGAAAATGTGCAGTTTGCAGAAAATATCTTAAAAGAATAGTCCTAAAGCTGTCAGTTATGTCCACAGGCAAATAAGAGGAAATTGTGCATTATCCATTACTCTCTTGATCATTATGAAAGCTTGCCACAATGTGAATGAAGAAAGAACCACACTATGAGCCAAATTTCCATAACTCGTGATTTAGTAGTATTTGTCCTGTGAATGAAAATCATTTAGAGTAAACCTTCAGTTAATTGATTCAATTACAGAGACAATGTGAGATAAGGGAAAGAGAAGTGGGCTTCAAATCTGAGATTTAATAACAAGTAGGCTTGTATAAGCCTTCTGGCCTTGAGAAAATGAATCCATATGTAGGGTCTCTACTACTGTCTCTGGAAAACAAGAGAGCTGAACCACATAAGGGTTCTTAAAGTCACATAATACTTTTTTCCCACCCCAAGCATGTAGTATTATATCTTTATGAAATAATCAAATAAATTGCAATGTGGATGTTAAAGATTGAAAATGTGATCATTTTCAGCCACTTGGAGAACTCCTCCTGACCCCCAGCACAGCTAAGATATATCACCAGTTGGTATACTCTGGCTATGGACTAAATGGGTCCAACTTGCTGTTTTCATATGGTTCAAGCAGCTTCATACTGTGAGCCTGGAGACCATGTAATGTGGCTTCTACCCTTAAGTGTGCAGGCATCCAGCACCTCTCCAGTCCACTGCCAAGGGCCAGCTTTACTCTCTATCCACACATTTGAAAGCCTACTATTATCCATTTCCTGATATTTACTGGTGGAATGTCAGTCTAGGAATTAGTGAACTTAGTGAAAGTGTAGGCCAGTCTCCTAATAACTGATCACACACACACACACACACACACACACACACACACACACACACCAATCCTCTACCAATACCATTCACCTGGCAGCTTCTGCCTCTGAGGAATGTCTTCATTTTATGGCCACAGAATTCAAAATAAGCTCACATCTCTGGATAGTTCACCCAGGAAAATCAGTTTATGGGATAGGGTTAGGAGGAGCAGACCCTTTTGTCTCTTGGTCTATTGAACCTGAACTATTCACTCTTTGGACCTTTACTAGATGAACTTTGGTATTCGTTCCTGATCCATATCTGTAGTGTACAAGCTGCCGGAAAGTGAAATCACACTTGCCTGATTTTTGCTCAATTCTTTATGGTCCACTCTAGGATCTCCATTATCGTCTTCGTGAGTTGGGGGTATCTTATTGCCTTTTTCTCCATCATTAAATGCCTGGATAGCCTCTTGGACAAGAGTATCAACAGAAAGTACACAAATAGGGAAGTCTAAAGTACAAAAGACAACTTGTAAATATCTTAGTCTCCTGTGAATTGATACCATTGTCTCTATGTTCCGCTTTAACCCTGTAACACTGGCTCTCTGTAGAGTTGACTCTTGTATTAAGCTACTTTTTCCTGTAATACAATTCATATTACATGAAATAAATCATTTTAGCTAGTTTAAAGGGTATAACTCAGCGACATTGAGAAATCCACTAAGCCAAGTGACCATCATGATTACCCTCTTCCAGGAATGTTGTGTTAGATCAAAAGTAAATCCCCACCTATTACATGGGCACACCTATCTCCTATCCATGGTCTTAGAAAACATGAACCATTTTCTATTTGCATAGATTTGTCTCTTTTTAGATACTTCACATAGGTTAGATGATGCACTATATCTCCTTCTATGTCTTGTTTCTATTAGTATAATTTTGACAAGATTGAACACATCCCAGGCCCCCTCTCTTTCCTGTATTTGGAAAATCAGTTACATGATTCTACTACCATAAAAATTTGGTGAAAGATATTCTCTAAATAAAGTCTCTGGTTTGACTTTTATGGATATAGGCATTTGTAGCCATGGTCAGAATAAATAGAACCTAATAAGGAAAAGAGGAATGAAGGCAACATACCATTTTGTAGAGACTTTAGAACAGTAGTTTTTCCACTGAGTGTCTTCCCCAGTAAACAACCCTTCACAGCAAATGAAGGCAATTCAGTGTCTGCAGCAGCATCCTCAGATGGATCAGATTTTTCAATTAATCTCATAAGCACATGACCCAATATGTTATTGTTGGAGGGTGGTGAACTATTCTCCATGTCTTCTGGTAAGGCCCACTCTCCAACCATGTTCTGCAAAAATAACAGCCAAACAAAAGAAAACAAAAATGTCTTTGAAAAGCAGAATTGAAATATAAATGACAATATAATACTAAACAAGAGGTGATCAGAGAAGCTGTGAAGAGAAGACAGAGGGAAAACTGGGATTGGGATATATTATATTTATTTTCAATAAAAGTACAAAAGAGATGAATCTAGATTGGAGCAAACAGAATGTAACTACTATTGTAATTAATTATATTTCAGAAAATCAATAACAACAATACTATCTTCATATCATAGAAGATCAAATAAATTTCCTACACAAAACATTAAAAACTTTAAAAAGAAGTAGTTTTAGAAGTAGGTATTTTAAGATAACAGAAAATTAATCTATTTTATATTATGATTTTTTTTTTGGTGTTTTGAGACAGGGTTTCTCTGCAGACCTGGCTGTCCTGGAACTCACTCTATAGACCAGGCTGACCTCGAACTCAGAAATCCACCTGCCTCTGCCTCCCAAGTGCTGGGATTAAAGGCGTGCACCACCACTGCCTGGCTATATTATGATATTTAAGTTAGCATAAAACACTTTTATTGAAATTAACACAGAAGATACATAAGTTTAATATTAAAATAAGAATAAAAGTTAATTTTAAAATAATTTCAAGAAACTAAAAGGGAGTAAATTATAGACAAAAATAGAAAGTAAATTAGAAAGTAAATCTATGAGGTAATATTTATTAATAAATCTCTGGAACATGAGTTATAGAAGTCAACTTGTTAATGGCTTTGCACAAAAGTGAAAAGATTTGTCCATGTCACAACACAATGGAAGGACAGTAGCATCATACTTGAAGCTGGCTTGAATATTATTAATTAGTATATATAATAAGACTTGAAATTCAAGTTAAAGAAGACAGTAAAGGTTTAGTAGATACATTTTTTCTTTTCATTTAATTAAATTATTTTATTTATTTACATTACAAATATTGTCCCCCCTTCTTGGTCCTCCCTGTCCCAAGTTCTTCACCTCTTCTCCCTTCCCTTGTGTTTCTGAGAGGGTGCTCCCTCACCCACCTACCCACCCACTCACATCTTACCCACCTCCCAGCATCCCCCTGAGGCATCAAGTTTCTACAGGATTAGGCACATCCTCTCCCACTGAGGCCAGACAAGACAGTCCTCTGCTACATATGTGCCAGGGGCCACAGACCAGCCTATGTTTGCTCTTTGGTTGGTAGCTTAGTCTCTGGGAGCTTTGAGGGGCCTGGGTTAGTTGACACTGTTGTTCTTTATATAGGGTTCTAATCCCCTTCAGCTCCTTCAATCCTTCCTCTAACTTTTCCATAGGGGTCCCCGACCTCAGTCCAAAGGTTGGCTGTAAGTATCTGCATCTGTCTCAGTCAGCTGCTGGTAGAGCCTCTCAGAGAACAGCCATGCTAGGCTCCTATCTGCAAGCACAACATGGCATCAGTAATTATGTCAGGGTTTGGTGCCTGTGCATGAGATGGATCCCAAGTTGGGCAGGTTACTAGATGGCCTTTCCTTCAGTCTCTGCTCCATTTTTGTCCCTGCATTTCCTTTAGACAGGAACAATTCTGGATTAAGAATTTTTAAGATAGGTGGCTGGCCCCAGGCCTCAACTGGGAGCCATGTCTATCTACTGGAGGTGGTCTCTTCAGCTTCTATCTCCCCACTGTTGGGCATTTTGGCTAAGGTTTTCCCCATTGAGTCCTGGGAACCTCTCACATCTCAGGTTTCTGAGACTTTCTAGAAGTTCCAACCATCCCCCCCCACACTGCTGCATATTTCCATTCATTCTCCTAGACATCTGGGCTTCTCTCCTGTCCCCCTCATACCTGATCTTGTCCCCCCTTTCCCTCTCCTTCCCATATCTCACCCAGGTCCATACCTCCCTCATTCTCCCATGATTATTTTCTTCACCATACTTGGGCCTTCCTTCTTGTTAAGCTTCATAGAGTCTGTGAGTCATACCATGGGTATTCTGCATTTTTTGGCTAATATCCACTTATCAGTGAGTACATACAATGCATGTCCTTTTGGGTCTGGGTTACCTCACCCAGGATGATATTTTCTAGTTCATCCATTTGCCTGAAAAATTCATGATGTCCTTTTTTTCATATTTTTTATTGATTACTTTATTTATTTATATTCCAAATGTTATTCCCCCTTCTGAGCGAGCGTTTCCCCTCCACAAACCCCCTATCCCCTCCCCCACCCATTCCAGCCTCAGCACCTTAGCATTCCCCTATGCTGGGATTCCCCTTCCATTGATGCCAGATAAAGCAATCCTCTGCTACATATTCAGCTGGAGCCATGGGTCACCACATGTGTACTCTGTGGTTGGTGGTGATGTCCTTGTTTTTAATAGCTGAATAGTATTCCATTGTGTAATTGAGCCACATTTTCTGTATCCATTCAGCTGAGGGACATCTGGGCTATTTCCAGCTTCTGGCTATTACAAATAAGCCTGCTTGCTATGAGCATAGTGGAACACGTGTCCTTGTGGTATAGTGGACCATCTTTTGGGCATAGGCCCAGGAGTGGTTATAGCTGGGTCTTCAGGTAGAACTATTGCCAATTTCACCATTCCTCTAAACCATTTCTAAGCATTTTTAAGTAAGAAAAACTGTCCTCACTATTTATTGCTTTATAGTACTTAGTCGATTTGGAAATACTTCTAAAACTTTATGTCATGAATAAGCAAACATTTTCTATGTTCTTGACTCTCTTTTTAAAGTACTTTTAGTAAGCCATGTCTGACAAGAAAACAAGTTGTCATGTTTGATAAGTACTATGGGTCAGGTTCACTCCTATATAGATAACATTTTACTTTTAAAATAATTTTCTTTTAGGACTGGGGATATAGCTCAAAAACAGAGCATTTGACTAGCATGTGTGAGGTCCTAAATTCAATTCCAAGCAACATACACAAAGAAGTAAAAAGAATGATTTTGTCTTAATTTAATAGCTTTGTTTTTGCTAGTCCTATGCATAATTGTCTACACTCATGAAATTTAAGTCTTGCACAACTATGCATATTTTCTAGCCTGAATGATTACTTGCTTCTGTTTTCAGTCTCTGGACTTGCTTATTCTTACAAGTAGAGAAATGATAATGATTTTGAGTAAATTATTTGGCCAATCAGCAAGTACCCAAATATAAAAAAACAGAACAAAGTGTTGAATTGCAAGTTGATGTGATAGGTGCCAAGGTTCTGATCATTTTTGAACTATGCAGTCTTTCAGTCTCCACTAAAGGAAACAGTATCACATGTCAATTTGATATCTTGGGTTCCCATAATGATTCTGCTTTTTGCTTGTCCTGTACCTTTGTCAATCCTCTTCCTTGAAGCACAATTTAATCTTTATAAAATTGTTGAGATATGTGTAGCAGAGGGCTGCCTTGTCTGGCCTCAGTGGGAGAGGGTACAAGTAATCCTGTAGAGGCTTGATGCCCCAGGGTGAGGATATACCCAGTGAGGGGGACCCTCTTAGGGGTGAAGGGGAAGTGGGATGGGGGAAGAACTCTGTGAAGGGTGACCAGGATGGGGGCAACATTTGGGATATAAATAAATAAAATAATTAATTAATAAAAATATTTAAAAATACTATTAGTTTCCTACAAAAATTGTGGTGAAGATCAAGTAAAGTAATTGGCTTGTGTACAAGCCAATGCAACCACTAACAACATATGTTTAAGGAGCTTCCAAGTACTGCTCTAGGCATTTAACAGTGCCACCCATCTGTAAAGAAAAACAACCATCAGTTTTGCTTCAGAAGAAAAGTATGCTTTACTCACACTGGGGTCATGACAAAGCCCTTCTATATCATAGAGTTAGTAACAGAATATGGCCAAACACAATGGAATAGAACATCGACTATAAAGAGAACAGAATGTTCTGGCTGGGAAAAGAACTCTGGCCTATGGAGATAAGCAGGTAGTGACTAGGAGGAGCAATCTGGACAAGACCACAGGAGAAAGGACAGCTTCTTACAAGGACCAAAGAAAGCCCAACAAGGATACAATGAGTGGAAAGGAGATGAGAAAAACTGAAAATGGAAAATTGTGACTGAAGAAGTAAACTTTAACTGCAAGTGACCTAAAGGGCTAAGGAAGAACTAGAGTATTTTAGCAGATTTTTACATGCTCATTATTTACGTAGATATGATTAAAATAATTATGTCATTAGATATATAATTCACGCCCTGAGACATGATTATAAATGTATACATTGGGCTATAGATCTCGAGATGCTAATGCCTGTGATGGGCAAGCTAGGTAAGTATCACTTGATACAAACTATTGTTTTAACAGGGTGTGGGTGTGTTCTACATTATTACATTTTAATTATGTAAACTATCAAAGACATATGGTGATTACTTAAGATGTATTTAATTGATGGTCAGTATTTGTGTAGTGTCTATGTAAATGGAATAAGTATTTTTGAGTTGTATGTGCAAAAAATCTCTCCCTGCCAATTCATGTCTCTCCAAAAACAGAGATCATAAAACTGAAACAGAGTAAAAGATAGCTTCTCTTGGTTAAAAAATATTAACTAGTTCACTAGTATAGTTTTTATTAATTGACCTTCACTAACTGAGTAAATAATGGCTTCACTTAGTGAAAAGACATTAACTAGCTCACTAGTATAGCTTTTATTAATTGACCTACACTAACCTTCCAGCACCTGAATCTCTGGGCCCAGACTGTGCACATACTATTCTGATTATGGATTCAAAGTGCTCATGTGCCTCCATGTATTTTATTGTAGAATTTAAAATAATTTACCTGGACTTCTCTTTATAGCCATTTTCAGCCAGCCAGAACCTTTAGACTTCCTGTTGTCTGGTGTTTTTAAATTTTTAGACTTTTATGAGTCATTGTGAGAATTTACAGATAGCATCTATTTCATGGGCTATTTCATGGGGTTTCAAGAACAAGAAATTGATCTATTTCTTGTAGATTTCCTCCTTGACTGTAATGTGCCCATGGTTACTGGATGCTTCTGTTATGGTAGCATGCTTTCTCAACAGATTACTAATCTTCTTTTATAAAAATTGTGATTGATAAAATGAAGATTATTATTATTGAATTTATTATTATTATTTCTTGAAACTTCTTAAAATTAAAACTGAGATAGATGCTCCCTATTAACACTTTTTCATGAAGACATGGTTTATATATAGTTGGATAAACAGAATCTAGGCCTTGGAAGATATTCTTTATGAGTCCCTAAAATCTTGAGTTTATTGTAGTGTACCATTCCATAAATCAACAATGTTGAGTTATACCAACACACTTATTAGTGGCATGCCAATGTGCTTTCTGTGGGTTAGTCATAGTCTAAAGTTCCAAAGGATTCAGTTTTTGTTTTCATAGATAATTAAGACTTATCTGCATCTGCATGACCTGAGGTGGCTCAGGTAGACCCAGTCTAGAGTGCTCTTGGCAATTTAGAATTCAGTTACAGACAAAGAGATGAAAGGCATGGAAAAAACCTATCCCCTCTGAAAAAGAATAAGCTTTTTCCAGTGGATACAACACATGTTCTGTTTTTCACGTATGTCAGTTTCCTTAGATTTTATTGGAATGTAATGTTTTAAAATTATTTAAGAACATTTAGATTATCTGCCTATAGAGGCCAAAGACATAGGGCAGAATAATCCAATAGATGTAATTTGAGAAGCCACATAAATATTAATGTTGTAAAAATCAATATATGTTCTGTTCAGAGCAGAGCTAATGAATGGCAACTCCAGTTCAGGAAAACTGTTACGCTGCCCTCACTCTGCAGTTACACTGGATGACTTCTCAGCAAATTAATATGAAGGAAGTAAGGAAAAGTTGAGTCTGTGATTCGTGAAATACAGCTAAAGCTTGTAGTAGTAGTCTAAGGGGTGATTGGATACATAGCAGTCCTCAAATTTCAGGTGAGTTTGTTTTTATGTTGAACTTGGTGACTCATCATGTTCCATGATGAAGAACCGCAGAGTTCTAAGAGTAGTGAGTCTGCGGTGTGAATAAAGATGGGAAGAATGGTAGAAACCGTGAACTCAGAATCCAAGTTCTAGAAAGCCCAGCACTGGGAAGTTAACTAACATACTTACAGTGAACAACTGTGACTTAGGACAAGAATAGTGTGTATTTACAATGGTATATGTTTATGATCTCTATGAGCACACAGATGTGAATTCAAGGGAACTGGCAAGAGTGCTGCAGCTGTGATCCCAGTACTTGGCAGACTTGAGGCAAGATGATTACTTCCAGTTTATGTACAATCTGGGATATATAATACCAATTTCTTAAAAAAACCAACCAACCAACCAATCAGTCAACCAACCAACCAACCAACCAACCAACAAAATGAAACAAACAAAAAGGGAAATAAGCCAGGCAGTGGTGGCGCACGCCTTTAATCCCAGCACTTGGGAGGCAGAGACAGGCGGATTTCTGAGTTCGAGGCCAGCCTGGTCTACAGAGTGAGTTCCAGGACAGCCAGGCCTACACAGAGAAACCCTGTCTTGAACAAACAAACAAACAAACAAAAACAAAAAACAAAAAGGGGGGGAGTAGAAACATACACAGAGAGCTAGATTTCCAAGACAGTTAAAGGGTTGTGAGCCTTTGCCCTCACAGCTCCCGATTATATTTTTCTGAACTCTCCAATAACTCCTGGGGTTGCTCAGCTTCATTTGGAATATAAAGAATGTTATTGCACATCTCTTAAGATAGTAGCTTTCACAAATTTTGACCAGAACCCTTATTAAAAGGGTATTCTATTTTATGACTCAGTATATGTTTGGTATAGATAAGGCAGAAAAACAAAACTCCTAGTTAATCAGATGCTCATATGTACTACATGTTATATATATTATTTCCTACAGTATTGTATTGACGTTTTATATTTATCTAATTTTGTTCTGTTTCTACATATTTGGACAATAAATAATGGAAAATAGACAAATGTAGTATTCTTTCCAGATATTGATTGAGAACCAACTAATTAGTAATATAGCTTATATGTGAACTGTGTTAAATGAGTTACTGCATAGACATTAAATTTTAGTAATTTGATGAAGTGCAAAGATGACTTAAATCTTTGAGTAAGACAGACAGATGTAGTAGAACACCCAACCTATGAACAAGCTCAGAAAGTGTGTTCTTTAGTAAACAGAAGCTAGCAAGGATCTCAACAATATTAACAAAATTGGTTGATTTAATAAGAACCTCCTAAAGAAACAGACTACCAGAAAACATCTAGAAATGATAAACAAATTCAATACTGTGGCAGGTAAAAAATTAACTTGAAAAAATCAATAGCTTTTTTATACACCACCAACAAATATACAGAGAAAGAGATCATGGAGATTATTTCATTCAAAATAGCCTAAAAGAGAATAAAATATCTGGAAGTAAATCTAACCAAGCTAATAAAGGACACCTACAATAAAAATTTAAACATCTGAAGAAAAAAATAAAGACACTAGAAAATGGAAAGATATCTCATAATCATGGGTCAGTAGAATTAACATCGTGGAAATATCCTACTAAAAGCAAAATACCCTATTGCAATCACAATCAAAATATTCATCTTATTCACAGAAAACCAAAAATGTAACCTAAAATTATTATAGAACTACAAAAGAGTCAAGATAGCAAAAATAGTCCTGAACATAATGAACAATGCTTGAGGTATTATGAGTCATAGGAACAAAAATAATATATTATTGACACAAAGGTGGACATGTAGAATATGGGATAAAATTAAAGACTCATACATGAACACATGTGACTTCAGGCATTTAATATTTGACAAAGATGTCAAAAATATATGCTGGAAAACAGAAAGAATATTCAACAAATACTGTTGGGAAAATGAAATTTCCACAGGCAGAAGAATGAAATTTGATTATTGCCTTGCACAAAAACTAATTCTAGATAGATCAAAGACCTAAACCCGAAACTCTAAAACTGCTAGGACAAAACACGGAAAGAACCACACATGATTTAGGTGTAAGAAAAGACTTTCTAGATAGGACTCCATTTGCTCAAGAATCGAAGCCAACAAGTGACATATGGTACTACAAGAAATAAATACACTTCACTGTAGCTAAGGGAAAAAAATCAGCTGGAGCAAGAAGGAGCCCAGAGAATGAGAAAGAATGTTTCCCAGCTATACATCTGACAGAGGATTAATATTGAGAATAGATGAAGAACTCAAAAAACAAAGCTTTAAAAAGAATCCTTCCAAAAAATTGTCCTGAAACCGGAACGTGAAGCACTCAATGAAGGAAAAAATGGGGTGGGGGATGGGATGACAGAGAGGACAAGAAATAACTCTAAAAGGTTCATCATCTCTAGCAATTATGGGAAATGAGAATCAAATCATCTTGGAGACTGTATCTTATCCCAGTCAGAATAGGAAAGATCAAGTGAAAAACTAGCAACAAATGTTGGAAGGGGGTGAAGCAGACTCATTTACTGTTGATGGGATTGCAAACTGATACAGCCACTGTAAAAACTGGCATGGTGAATTCTCAAAAAGTTAAAAATAAATCTACTATATGACTCAGCTACACCAGTCCTTGGGATATGCTCAAAGGACTTAGCACCTTACTCCACAGATACTCACTCGACCATGTTCATTGTTGCTCTAGACACAATAGCTAGGAGATGTAAACAATCTAAAAGTCCTACAACTGACAAATAGATAAGGGAAATGTGGTAACCTACACTACAGAATACTGTTCAGCTGTAAAGAAATCACAAACGTTTCAGATAAATGGATGATACCAGAAAAAATCATATTAAATAAAGTAACTCAGACCTGGAAAGACAAATGTTATATGCTCTCTCTTACTGCAGGTCCTAGCTCCTAACCTTCAGATGTGAGTGTGTAACCTGAAGTAACTACTGGGCAGCAAAGTGGGACAATTGCCAATATAGGAGAGTTAGGGAGCAGTAAATGGGGGATTAGCAGGGTGCAAGTGATCTGATCATGGAAATGTGGAAATGGGAAATCCTTAGGAAGGGAGGTGAATACAGAAAAGGGGGGGGGATGATAATCCAGAATAGAAGAATACAAGTAGACTAAGGGGGGGAAATGAAAAAATGGCTCTCAGGAAAAGTAAATATGGGAGAAGATGGTAAAATAACATTAAGGGCATCTGAAAAAACCACAAATAATCATATTATAGCTATTTACTATAAAACAAAACCAAAAACTGTACAATCCACATAACTACAAATAACTATAAATACTTTAAATGAATCTTTCTCATCTGGGCTGACAGTGCTCTCTCCAAGAGCCAAAGACCACGTAACAAAAACTCCAATACATGAGAAGCCTTCTTTTGAATTGTTCTCCAGGATTGTCTGAGAGACTCCCCAAAACACCCAGCTTATTTCTGTTGCTCTTGGTTATCTGCCTTCAGTGTAAGGTTAAGTCCCTATTGCTGAAGGCACCATAGAATTCATAAACAGGGTCCAGAGACCTCTGAGTTGAAATTGATACAAAATTTTCCTCCCTGGGGACTAGTTTTCATGGTACCAGAAGGTGTTATGCAAGCTTCCAAAACTATCAAATGTTTCCCAACTAATGATACCTATGAGCAATGTCAATGACCAGCATGTTAGGATAATCCTAAGGTACAGTCATGGCGCACATACCTTGGTGATAACCAATAGCTCTCTAATTGAACTTAAAGCCTATTCAACACAAGAGGAGTCAAGCCTGGTATTGGAAACCTAGCTACTACTCAGTATTAGTAAAGTCATGGTTATTGGAGGAAAACCTACAACCACTAATTTACTGAACCAGTTCAATACCTAGCAACAAACTAAAACACTTGTCCTTATACTCACAGATATGTGTAGTCTTCATGTCTCATGAAGGAAACTTCTCTGTGTATTAGATGAAGACCATTACAGAAAATTATAACCAATCAAAATGCAGCTGTGGAGCCGATCCCAATGGATGCATCCACAAATGGCTCCCACACCAAAGGCTCAGAATACATTGCACAAGAGAGTGTTAAAAGACTGTATGAGCCAGAGGATCATGGAGTTTGCTCTGAAATTGTGTCTACTAGGAATGTCAGAAACTACATCCATAGAGTCTCACCAATATGACTGCCCAAATGTGACCTGAACAAGGATAACACCAATGAACATGCCAAACTGGATGGAGAAAGATCAACGAGGCCACAACTCTATACAAAGAACAGTAGGCAACCAAGGAGAAGTCTGGGAACAGGAAAGGTGGCTTTTCCCAGGGAAGAGAGCACATCAATTGGCTATTTAGTACCAAATGGTCAGCTTAGAAAACAGACAGACAGGGAGCATTCATTATGTGGATTATGTGGACTGTAAAATTTATACTTAACAATATGAAGACACATATACACTTATAAATGAAAGAGAGAGAGAGAGAGGAGAGAATTTGAAGAGTGGGGAGAGTAATACAGCAGGGTTATGAGAGAGAAAAGGGAAGGGAGAAATTTATTAAAATTGTAATCTCAAAATTTTAGAAGTTCCACTTTAAGTGCATTAATGCACCCTAAAGAAGTCAATGTTACAAAAGGAGCCAAACAAAAGGAAGTAATGGAGGCACTAAGTAAACAGAGGTGCTAAATAAAAGGAGATACTAGGAAAAAGAAAGTACTAAATAAAAGGAAGTACTAAGTAAATAAACAGAGGTACTAAGCAAAAGGAGGTACTAAGCAAAAGGAGGTACTAAGTAAAAGGAGGTAGTAAGTAAAAGGAGGTACTAAGTAAAAGGAAGTACTAAGTAAAAGGAAGTACTAAGTAAAAGGAGGTACTAAGTGGTGTAAAAGCAGTTCAAAGCTGTTCCCATAGAATGTCAGTGATTAGCTCCAGAGACAGAAAAGGAATCCTAGGAAAGTATGGGTATTGTTCGAATTGCTTGTTGTTTAGTAGCACTAAGGGATTGTAAAGGAATGTTGCAAAACGTCCACAGAAAACTGTTTATTGTGATTGATCTGAATGCCAAGAAGTGCATGTTGACAGGAGCCTGATATAGCTGTCTCCTGAGAGGCTCTACCAGAGCCTGACCAATACAGAGGCAGATGCTTGCAGCCAACCATTGGACTGAGCATGGGGTCCCCCAATGGGGGAGTTAGAGAAAGGACTGAAGGAGGTGAAGTGGTTTGCAACCCCATAGGAAGAATAACAATATCAACCAACCAGACCCCCAGAGCTCCCAGGGACTAAACCACCAACCAAGGAGTACACATGGAGGGACCCATGGCTCCAGCAGCATATGTAGCAGAGGATGGCCTTGTCGGGCATCAATGGGAGGAGATGCTCTTGGTCCTGTGAAGGCTTGATGCCCCAGTGTAGGGGAATGCCAGGGTGGGGAGATAGAAGCGGGTGGGTAGGTAGTGGGAACACCCTCATAGAAGCAGGAGGAGGGAGGATGTGATAGGGAGTTTTGGGGGGGCAGGAAAGGGGATAACATTTGAAATGTAAATAAAGAAAATATCCAATTCAAAAAAGAAAAAAAAAAAGATTGATTTGAATGTTTGTGTCGCCTATAAAGTCCAAGTTGGAATTTAATTACCAGTGCAACGTTATTACAAAGGTGGGATGCTCTTGGAGGTGAACAGGCTAATTTACACTCATGAGGCATGGGATTAGAGCTTCAGTAAAGCACCTGAGAATCTGAACTGGGCCATGTGGCAGCTTTGATAAGTCATTAGACTTCCAGTTAGGTCTAGGTATTAGGTATCTTCCAGACAGTCTAGCCTTTATATCCCAGAGAAGGCATTGGATGAGAATTTCTGCATCCTACTGACTTTGGCATGATAGGTGTACCTTGAGAGTAAAGCTTGTATCTACTGCCAGGAAACATTGTCTGAGCCCAGTAGTCATGATGGAAAGCAGAAGTTGACTCCATTTCACTTGCTATATGCAACCTCAGGGTGAGTTGAATGGCCTTTTTCCTAGAAGCAGAATTACAGGTAGCTAGCGCCTTGCCCTTTCTGAATGATCAGAAAATATAATAAGGTTCTGATCGAAGATTGCTATTTCTCAGTAATCCAATGACTTGTGTTCTAATAGATGCTTCCGTCAATCTTTCTTTCATGACCTAATATCATTGAAACAGTCATGTTTGACACTATTCTACATAAAAGAAGCCAAGTTCTATCTATGATGTACTTATCTCTTTAAGGAAGTCTTAGTTTAGATGGCCAATTTCCCAGTATTTAACACAGATCACTGTGAAGATCGTAGTTCCACTCTTGAGGGAGCCTGGCAACTTACTGTGCAATCTAGTCACTTTATCTTACAACACCAGAAGCTAAAAAAGTTCAACAGTTGTAGACAGTATGAGATTTCCACTTCTGAAATCTAAAACAGAAAACTTTATATATGAGATAGTCACCATCAGTGGACTACAGGTCTGATTATAAGGGGTAGCTAAAGCAGTCTGTGAGAAGTCCTTCCTCTTGAGTATTCAATACTGCCGAGTGAAATTCAGTAAAAACACAGTGCAGACTGTGGGTAAGGGCTTGCCTTATGCTCAGATTCTACATAGGCTTACAGTGCTCACTTGGGAAATCACTGAAGGAGTAGCTTAGTCACCACAAAACTACAGGTTCCTATCCTGTTTCTTTCCTCTGCTCTGCAAGCTGCTCTGCCCCTTTCAAGACCTTAATTTGGAACACTGAGAAGTATAGCAGCCCAGTGCTTCCAGAAGCACAATTTCCTGGGTTAATTAGAAAAAAAAATACAGAAGACTTTTACGTTCCTTAATTTCTCCTGACACCCATGTGTTCTTGGAAGAGGATCATGTTAAACTTCATATCATCTCACCCTGTGTTGAGGACCCAAAACAAATTTGATGGTTATGACCACCCTAATTTAAAACAACAAAAGAGCAGCAACCCAAAAATCCAACTGTCCAAATTTATCTATGTTCAATATAGTTGGCAGTCTATCTCAGATCACATCTGTTCTAACTTCAGGGTCTTGCCTCTCAAAAGAACATTGAAGAATTTTTGACCTCTGACTTCAGTCGTCATGTGCTATTGTCTAGAGCTAATGATGAGGGTATGCTGAAGATTTCTCTAGTGTAGCAAAACTTGTAGCCACTAAAACATTACCCTCCTATCCTGAAACTATACATTGATAGAGAAAACTTCAAATCAACAGGGAGGTGACATTTCAGCTAAGAACTACTGCAGTTATGATTCCACCTCAGCTGCTATTTGGTCCAGTAGGCCTATAGAAGAAAAGGCCTGTCATTTAGTCAGTCATGGGTCGGAGAGAGACTTATGGAGCCCTGTCGCTACCTGATGAAGTATAGGGCAGAGGCAGATTCTAGGGACAGTAGTCAATCTTCAGGTGATTACCTGCTGGCCAGATCACTGGGCTCCAATGGACAATTCCAAACTCATCATCACACAGAAGGCCCTTGTGAAACTTGGTGAATCACAAAAGCAAACCTGACCAAGCCAAATCAAATGGCATGCATGTAAGAAAGGAACTTGTAGAAAAAAAGAAGCTTGAGAAGCATAGGGAAGATCTAGAAGACACAGGAGTTGAAATGCATTGTAAGCATGTATGAAGTTGTCCATAAACACAATAAAAAGGAAAGCCCTGGAGAGCGGTCATATTCCTTTCAGTACCAAACTTCTCCTAGCACTTTAATATTGTGGCAGCTGATCATGACTCTTGTTGATAACCTGAGGAAATATTTTATTTTATCAGGTACTGATGTCTTTATTCAAGGCTATAATAATATGGGATAGGCAGAATATTTACAGAAGAGTGTCTTTTGCTGACATCTGAACTCTTATTGTGTAGGCAACTACTTACTCTGTTTACTCAAAAGTGATCTTTATCATTTCCTATCTGATAACACAGAAGCATATTCTCAGAGCCTTCTAGAATTATGCATCAAATTTCTCTACATTCATATTTAAGATTAATAAAAACCACTCCCATCATCTAAAAGCCCACTGAGACTTCTTTCTTTTGGAATAAATAGGTCATAAGTGATACTGAGAGCAAGAGGAATAGTTCTCCCCAGGGAAGAATTCCCTAGTTGATTATCCTACTAAATGGTCATCCCTAAAATCATATACATACAAGTAATATTAAGTATATATGATTATTCATAAGGGAGGACCCTGTCTATATGAAAAGAATGAGACCATATTCCTTTGCTTTCTAACTTACAATACATTTAAAAATGGTGGCCATCTGCACTTCAGAAATGGAGTTTCACTACAGATCTAAATTGCTCAGTATCTTTAACTTAGACTTTGGGGCTCTGGAACTTTGAAAAATAAACATCTGTCATTTAAACCACCTAGTGTATGGACTTCCATTGTGAAACTTAATTTTATGGATTTAATGGGTGAAATGATAGATCTACATGACCCTAGCATCCATTGACTGTTTAGTCAACTCCTGTGAGTGCTTGGTATCCTGAGAGTGATGCCTCATGAGTAGCATAGGCTTAAATGATGTTTTCCCTAAAAAAGAAATGGAACAAAGTGTGAAGGTTGGTTCAGATGTGCTAGGAAGTCAGGGAGGAAGGTAAAAATTCACTCTGGTAAAGGTCATTCACTATCATCCATTTAGTCTCTTGAGTAACTTAATCATCATCACACAGTTAGATGTGGAGGAGAACTAGAATGATGCCTGGACTCTCCAAGTAAAATCACTCAGACTGTTTAGGACAATAACTCCATCTCTCACTTAGTTCCTTATTCCCATTATCTATGAAAAACTCTCGGAGAAAAGACCTATTACTATATACACATATTTGAAGATTAAAACATGTCACAAAGCCTAGTCCATGAGTAGTCACAAGCAATCACCACCAACTCAAATGATCATAAATCAAAACAGCATTTTGTCATTAAAAGTAAAAATAACTGTGATTGAAAAATCACTACTGAGAAGTTGAAGATGGTATGGTACATAGAAATAGCATTCTTTCAAATGATAAATCCAACTACAAACTGATTATGGATATACAGAAGGGAGCTAGACAGAGGCTTAGAAAAGTCAGAATCTTCAGAAAACCACAGCTAGTAGCTCATTAAATTAACACGAACACCAAATATTAGCATAGTCACCCTTTTGTATAAGTGGGAGGATTGGTTTGGGAACTGACTATAAATAAGAAAAGGGAAGCTGGCGTTCCTTATGGAAAATATTGTTAAGCTTTGCATGTTATTCATGAACACCACCCTGTATCCTTTATATCACCACTGTATTACATAGAATACTTATTATCGTGTAAATCCTATTGAAATGGGTTATTAAAGTGTATTGTTTAGTGACTAATGACAGGATAAAATGATCTTCATGTGAACCACTATTTGTTCACATAAAGTGATTGGTTGACCCTGTGGATGCAGAATCCAAGGATGCCAAGGAAACTGTACTAAACTCACTCAGTAAGCAACTGTTAGTAAGATGTATATGTAAAAATAAACTGCTGGGGAAGAAGGCAATGAAGAGGACTTTTTCAGTACGAAGCAGAGTCTGGGCATCATTGGAGATTGGGAAGGGCACAAACTCGCTGCCAGGAATTGTGGTCCTGTTATCTCTGTCTGTACTGCTGCCTATTCTGGAAAGGTTGAGAGAATACTTGGTTGATCAGCTACCCATGTCTACGAGGTAGCTCTTAAGTACCTCTTCCATACTCCCCATTACATAAGTCATTATCTTCACACCATGGAAACTTCCTGGGAACCCAATGGGGAAGACTAGTCCATGATGCTGTTCCTTCTTTGCAGAAGAAGATTTCTAGAACCATTATTCACTGGTTAGCCCTCCTTTACATGTAGCCATTCTACAAATAGAGCATGATGGGTGGGACGTTACCTAGGACAGTATACAATATTCTTAAAGACCTGAGCTTAAATGTGGATGTTGTCAGTATTTTAGGTAAAGAAGGCACAGATATCAATCAAATATGTCAAGAATGCAAATGCTTTTGAGGATCTGCATTTACTTCTAGAAATAGAAATCTTGAGCAAATTTAGCAATAACAAATATGGGCAACTAGTCTATGAACTAAACCAAGATATAATACCCTCTGTATTTATTGTAGACACATATTTTAAGAGTGGTAATATTTATTTTTACCATGTGCTAGAAAATTTAGAAGTTCTTCAGAAGAACAAAGTCCTCAAAATAGAGAACAATAGCAGAAAAATCAGTGTATCTGACAATCTGCAGAGGAACTGTTTTACTATGCAGTTAAGAAGAAACAAGCATGAAGTCAGGGATAGTGATTCCCCCAGAAGTTCTTTTATTGTTGAGAATTGTTTTTGCTATCTTGGGTTTTTTGTTATTCCAGATGAAGATGAGAATTGCTTTCTATCTCAGTGAAGAACTGAGTTGGAATTTTGATGGGGATTGCATTGAATTTGTAGACTGCTTTTGGTAAGATAGCCATTTTTACTCTGTTAATTCTACCAATCCATGAGCATGGGAGATCTTTCCATCTTCTGAGATCTTCTTCAGTTTCTTTCTTCAGAGACTTGAAGTTCTTGTCATACAGATCTTTTACTTGCATGGTTAGACTTACAAGAAGATATTTTATATTATTTGTGACTATTGTGAAGGGCTTCCCTAATGTCTTTCTCAGCCCATTTATCCTTGGTGTAGAGGAAAGCTGCTGATTTGTTGGAGTTAATTTTATATCCAGCCACTTTGCTGAAGTTGTTTATCAGCTGTAGGAGTTCTCTAGTAGAATTTTGGGGGTCTCTTATATGTATTATCATATCCACAAATAGTGATACCTTGACTTCTTTTTTTTTCCAATTTGTATCCTCTTAATCTCTTTTTGTTGTCTAATTGCTCTAGCTAGAACTCTGAGTACTATATTGAATAGATATGGAGAGAGTGGGCAGTCTTGTCTTATCCCTGATTTTAATGGGATTGCTTTAAGTTTCCTTCCATTTAATTTGATGTTGGCTGTTGGCTTGCTGTATACTGCTTTTATTATGTTTTGGTATGTGCCTTGAATTCCTGATCTTTCCAAGACTTTTAACATGAAGTGGTGTTGTATATTGTCAAAGGCTTTTTCAGCATTGATATTCATAAGGTCTGAACTTTTCTTTCTTTCTTTGTTCTTTGTGTGGTTTAAGTATCAGTGTAATTGCAGTTTCATAGAATGAATTAGGTAGTGTTCCTTCTGTACCAATTTTGAGGAGTAGTTTAAGAAGTATTGGTATTAGTATTGGCATTTCTTGATAGAATTCTGCACTAAAACTATCTGGCCCTAACTTTTTTTGGTTGGGAGACTTTTAATGACTGCTTCTTTTTCCTTAGGGGTTATGGACTGTTTAGATAGTTAATCTGGTCCTAATTTAACTTTGGTACATAGTATGTGTCTAGAAAATTATCCATTTCATATAAATTTTCCAGTTTTGTTGAGTATAAGCTTTTGTAGTAGGATCTGATGATTTTTTTTGAACTTCCTTAGTTTCTGTTGTTATATATCTCTTTTCATTTCTGATTTTGTTAATTTGGATACTGTCTATGGGCCCTTTAGTTAGTTTGGCTAAGGGTTTATCTATCTTGTTGATTTTTCTCAAAGAACCAGCTTTTGGTTTTATTGATTCTTTGTATTGTTCTCTTTGTTTCTAATTGGTTGATTTAAGCTCTTGAGCATGACTATTTTCTGTCCTCTACTCTTGGGTGTGTTTGCTTCTTTCTTGTACTAGAGCTTTCAGGTGTGCTGTTAAGTTGCTAGTATAAGATCTCTGGGGAAATCACCATCCCTGACCTCAAACTCTACTACAAAGCAATAGTGATAAAATATGCATGGTATTAGAACCAAAACAGATAGGTAGATTGATGGAATAGAATTGAAGACCTAGAAATAAATCCACACACCCATGGTCACTTAATCTTTGACAATGAAGCCAAAACCATCCAGATGAAGAAAGAAAGCATTTTCAACAAACGGTGCTGGTCTAACTGGAGGTCTGTATGGAGAAGAATGCAAATTGATTTATTTTTATCTCCTTGTAAACAGCTCAAGTCCAAATGGATCAAGGACCTCCACATGAGACCTGATATACTCAATCTAATAGAAGAGAAAGTGGGAAAGAATCTTGAACACATTAGCACAAAGGAAAATTTCCTGAACAGAACACCAATGGCTCAGGTTCTAAAATCAACTACAGACAAACAGGACCTCATGAAACTGAAAAGCTTCAATAAGACAAAGGACACTGCCAATAAGACAAAATAGCAGCCTAAAGACTGGAAAAAGATCTTTACCAACCCTACATCAGCCACAGGGCTAATATACAAAATATACAAATATCTTAAGAAGTTAGACTCCAGAAAACCAAATAACCCAATTAAAAAATGGGTTACAGAACTAAACAGAGAATTCTCAACTGAGGAATCTTTTTTTTTGTTTTGTTTTTTGGTTTTTTTGAGACAGGGTTTCTCTGTGTAGCCCTGGCTGGCTGTTCTGGAACTCACTCTGTAGACCAGGCTGGCCTCGAACTCAGAAATCCACCTGTCTCTGCCTCCCAAGTGCTGGGATTAAAGGCATGCGCCACCACTGCCCAGCTCAACTGAGGAATCTTGAATGGCTGAGGAGCACTTAAAGAAATATTCACCATCCCTAGGAAATGAAAATCTAAATGACCATGAGATTCCACCTTACACCAATCAGAATGGCTAAGATTAAAATCTCGGGCAACAGAAGATGCTGGAGAGGATGTGGAGAAAGAGGAATATTCTTCCATTGCTGGTGGAATTGCAAGCTGTTACAACCACTTTAGAAATCAATCTGGCAGTTCCTCATAAAATTGGAACTAGTTCTATCTGAAGACCCAGCTATACCACTATTGGGCATATACCTAAAAGATGCTCCAATATATACCAAAGACACATGCTCCACTCTGTTCATAGCAGCCTTATTTATAATATCCAGAAGCTGGAAACAACACAGATGTTCCCAAGGGAAGAATGGACAAAGAACATGTGGTATATTTACATAATGGAATACTACTCAGCTATTAAAAAGGAAGGCTTAATGAATTTTGAAGAAAAATGGATGGAACTAGAAAATACCCTGAGTGAGGTAACCTAGACCCAAAAGGACATATATGGTATATACTCACTGATAAGTGGATATTCGCCCAAAAGCTCAGAATACCCATGATACCATATGAACATTAACAAGAAGGAAGTCCAAATTGTGGATGCTTCAATCCCACTTAGAAGGTGGAACAAAATAATCCCAGGAGACAGAGGGAAGGAGGGACCTGGCTTGGGGAGAGGAGTGGGGGAAAGGGGGTAAGATCAGGTATGAGAAAAAAACAGAAGAAAGCTCCAGAGGACCAGGAGAATTAGTAGAAGTATGTAGCAGGGATAGAGGGGGCATTAGAAAATCCCAGATGCCAGGGATGTGAGAGGCTCCCAGGACCCAATGGTGTTGACATTAGCTGAAATATCCAACAGTCAAGAGAAAGAACCTTAAGAGACCACCTCCAGTAGATAGACATGGCTCTCAATTGAGGGACGGGGCCATATAACCATCTCAAACTCTTTAACCCAGATTTTTTGCTGTCTAAAGGAACCCAGGGACAAAAAAATGGAGCAGAGACTGAAGCAAAGACTATTCAGAGATGGCTCAACCTTGGGATCTATCCCATCCACAGACACCAAACCCCAACACTATTGCTGATGCCAAGAATTGCTTGCTGACAGGAGCCTGGTATAGCTATCCTCTGAGAGGCTCTGCCAGCACCTGAGTAAAACAGATGCAGATACTCACAGCCAACAATTGGACTCAACCTGGGGACCCCAATGGAATAGTTAGGTAAAGGACTGAAGGAACTGAAGGGGATTGCCACCCCATAGGAAGAGCAATAGAATCAACTAACCGGACCCCTCAGAGCTACCAGGGACTAAACCACACACCAACGAGTATACATGGGTGGGTCCATGACTCCTGCTACATATGTAGAAGAGGACTGCCTTATCTGCCTACAGTGGGAGGGGAGATTCTTGGTCTAGTGGAGGCTTGTTGACCCCCATGAGAAGGGAAGCTAGAGGTGTGAGGTGGGAATGGGTGGGTGGATGGGGGAGCACTCCCTTACAGGCAAAGAGGAAGAGGGATGGGTAGGAGGTTTGCACAGGGGAGAGTGGGAAGGGGAACAACATTTGAAATTTAAATACATTAAATAAATAATAAAAACAAACAAAGCACATACATAAGGAAATTGTAAGGAGATTTTTATTTCTAAAAAAAAAAAAAAATCCCCAAACCAAACAACAACAATAACCACAAAACAAAGCAAAACTAGCAAAGACGCTGCACTGGGCTGACAGACAGTAACAAACTCCTAACAAAAGTCGACAGTTTCCTGCCAAAGAAGTATGCCATGGGCCCCAGGATGTGGGTAAGACAAGCATGTTCCTATGATAATCATTTCCCAAACAAGAAATATAGTTAGAAACACAGAGCTTGGCTCAGTTGTGGCCTACCTCGTCTCCTGATTTATGAGAAAAAGAACAGAGTAGACTAAATAAACTGTTTCAAGGAACAACAGAGGAGCAAATACTGAGTTACAAATCAGCTAAAGCTATCTGATGGTTTGGCTTTAATTGGACAGCAATGATTTCTTAATTGACAATGGAAAGAAATACCTTAACACAGTTTGATACTTATCAAAATCATCTTTTTTTTTATTCCTCACTGGACGTTACCTTTTAGATTGACACAGTACAGATGCAGGTACTATTCCACAACCACAGGAAATGGAATCTATATGTAGTACTTAAGTTTCTAGTCAATCCAAAAATAACTAATAATCCTATCGAGGATACAAATGCACTGTCATTCAATTAGGATAAGATGCACATTTTGTTCCCCATGACTGTATATTGTTTTCTTAACTTTGTACTGCAGTCTTAACTTTCTTTAATATCTACATATCAGTGCTGTTTTGTCCACTGTCTTTGTCGTTGCATGAACTCATTTCATGTGTCCATCCTCATAATAACTGTCTATCAATTATTCAATGACTCTCAGTGATGCTCTAATCCCCTTTCATTCATTCTTGTTTCCATCTTGCACTTGCTAACCTAGAGGCAGCAATATCTGTAACCATAAATAAACGCTCTCATTCTTCATTCCACGGCTGTACTTTTTTACCCAGAATCCACATTCAGAGCTGCCGCTTTTATATCTTCACTTTTGAGGGTGAAATGAAGTGAACAGGGGAGAGTTGGGGGTAAAATTAGTATGCGTTACTTAAATCTAATGCAGAGTCTATTGGACTGCATGTTTAAAATTTACCATCTTAAATGAACTTAATAAAGATAAAATAAGTTTATCATCATTATCATCATGGTCATCATTGTCATTATTATCATCATCATTATTACTTCATAAATTGAGGTACCAAATGTCTCCAGTACTTAGGGTTAGAGACCAGAGGTCTACAGGTAATGGTGAATATTGTCCCCTGTTTAATCCCAAAGGTTTCTAGACAGCTTTCTAATAGGCAGGGGGCATTTCCATTTCCTTACAATATTGATTTCTTTGTGCTGAGAATCTCTGAACTCTTAATACAAAATATATCATAAATTGTTTTAAACCATATGTATTGTATACGTATATCAAATTACCATCGTGATTTCATAAATATAATTTAAATGTAAAATAACAGTTAACTGAAAAAGTATACAGAGCATGCAATTTGCATGCAATACTTTTATTATTTGAATGGAATATTGTATGAATTTATGCCACTCTAAACCATAACCACTTTCTTTTACACTTTGCCTATGAAACAATATACTACTGAGATAAGTTACTTTGAAAATTATCTTTTAACAGTTGCTTCTGAGACAAAGGTAGACACCTCATGAAAGAAAAATTCTAGCAAGGTATTCTTCTGATACCTGCTTGCTCAGTGTAGTGCACTTAATTACTTTTAGACTGTTGTAATCTTACCATGAGCAACAGATAATAATGATGAATACTCTAAGCAGGTAAAAGTCAAATACATGAATTAACACAAGAGAAAGTGTAAATGTAAAATGTCTATTTTCATTAATAGGAATTAAATAAAATGCCACAAATTAGCATTAAAAAAAGAATTTATTATGATTCATTCACTCAAATTATTACATATTAGTATGTACCTTATATTCTTCATAATCTTTGTTATCGAGTAAATTCCTTTTCTTCACTTCCACACGATGTTCCTCAGTGGATTCTGCTTGTCCATGTGTAAGAGAAGTCTGTTCATATATGGGATTTCCACTGAAAAACAGCTCTTTCCAATCATGCATCATCTTATGTGGAATAAGACTTTTGAGACAGAAAGAATAAGGGAAGTGATCGATAAATAGCTTAGTGAAATACACACCTTACCTTAATCATTGGTCTTATTTATATAAATGGCTGCCCTTAATTTGACTTAAGCAGAAATGAATATTTCCAACAATTTTAAAGATTATCACATGTACAATGTCAGAATTACCAATATATATTAAACTTTTCTGTTACAATGATATGCACATAAGTAAACTGTTATCTTAAAGGAGCCTTGGTACCTACTTACTCTAGTCATTGCTTACAGGAGTAGAATGTTTGATCATTTAAACCATGTCTTAAGGTTGCAGTCATTTGATACCAAAGCTGAGAATTAAGCCTAGGTTTTTGGATCACGCTCATTGTTTTAGATAAACTGTTTTCTTACGGCACAGACAATAAGAACTGTTTGAAGAGCCAGTCACACTAAGCAACATTTACTTCCAGATATTTTATGAGATACAAGAGCAAATGCAGTTCCCAGCCTCTGATAGCCAGCTCTGGGAAGAAGGAATTACATAAACAAGAGTTTCAGCTGGAATTATACAGTGGGAGAAAGTAACAGTTTGACTTTACCCAATTTGTTGGTTTGAGAGAAGTCTCTTTGAAGAAATGTCTGCTAAGCTGAAGCCTAGAGAAGGGAACCAGGACAGAGTGACCAGAAAACACTTTTGAGAGAACAAAATGCACGAGAGAAAGAGGCTGGCATGACTCTGACCATGTAGCTAAAAAAAAAAGAAAGAGTTTGAAACCACGATTCAATAAAATGTATTTACAACATGGATGGATCTTGAAGAAATGCTAAGTGAATAACCCTGATTAAAAAAAAGCACAGATATTTTATGCTTCCGTGAGTAGAACATGCCTAGAAATGGTGTACTTGAGGACGTAAATTAAAATAGAGACCTCCAGGGTCTGGAAGAAGGGGTGCAGGAATCTGCTGTTCATTGGGAGCAGATGTAGAAATCTTTCTTGTTTAAAGGGCGTGCCATCAAGGGTCTTGAAGGATCAGCTCTGCCATGCAGGTGTTGATTCTTTTCTGCTTACTCCTTCACTTACCAAAGCTAAAATGACCCATGCTCGCTCTTGCAGTCTTTTCGTGGCGATTTCAGTATGACATCTGTGGGTGTTCTCTGGCTTTGTAATTGCAATCCATTAAATTACTCTGCCTATTTCACCCACAGAAAGAGAAAAGGAAAAAAGAAAAAAAGAAGAAAGAAAAACAACCCAAAGCTCTCTGGCCTTACTGGAATTATTCTCACACATAAGTATGCAATGATGGCTAAAGCAGAGATGCTTTATAAAGCTGCTTCTCTAGTCTCCAAGAATATAAATATAGATAGCCTCTCAACACTCCAACCTCACACTCTTGCCCAGTGGATCTGCTAAGGTTCTGGAGGATGAGATCCCCTTGCTTGGCTTCTGGCCTGAATGTTCGCCTTTCCTCCTAACTAACGCTTCTCTCTCTCTCTCTCTCTCTCTCTCTCTCTCTCTCTCTCTCTCTCT
>JADRCH010000047.1:5529314-5549941 GCA_019843965.1 Rhynchomys soricoides
TCTCTCTCTCTCTCTCTCTCTCTCTCTCTCTCTCTCTCTCTCTCTCTCTGTCTCTCTGTCTCTGTCTTTCTCTCTCTAAGAAAAATATATTTTAGAAATGCTTAGAGAATTTCATACCATATACTGATCATTGATATACCCCATGTCGCCCATATCTGCCCCCTCTTCCCCTCTACTGCATGCTCACTTAAAGATGTTTAATGGGTTGAATTGAAAATGAATGACATCACTTCTCCCTATGTTTTGTTTTTTCTTTCAGCTCCCCCAGGCACCTGCCCTCAAACTACCCCCATACCCCCTCCCAATCGACCTGACAGCTTTTTTGTATTATATTTCTACCACCACCCTCTCTCTAGACCATATCTTATGGTTTATAGCAGATAGAAACCATCACAGAAAATCATACTGACTGCAATGCCAAGATTAAAAGATCGTGGGGGAACCCAAGCCCAACAGATATATCTTCATTACAAATCGGGCATCCTCATCCTCAGGGAATGTCACAGAAGATGGGGCAGAAATATTTTAAGAGCCAAGGCATCAGGAAATTTGCTATGAAACAGTGTCTCCTAGAAATGGCTGCATGAACAAGACCTGAATATAATAATAATAATAATAATAATAATAATAATAGTAATAATAATAATAATATCATCAATGGACATACTAATATGGAAGAGAGAGATTTTTGTGAGATCCCATTTTTAGACACAGAGCTACAAGCGGCTTCAGAGCTGGCTCAGTGGTTATGAGAACATGTTGCTTGTCTAGAGGGTCTGAGTTCAGTTCCTAGAACACACATCAGGCTGCTCACACCTGTAACTCTACTTCCAAGATATTTGATATGCTTTTATATGTTCTGAGGGCACTAGCATACACATACATACATACATACATACATACATACATACATACATACGTATATCAAAGTTATTCCTCAAAAATTCATGTGTACATTGTACTAGCTATTCCATCTTCTCAAATGATTCAAATCTATCATCTTACCTCATATAAGTAAAAGTATACTTTGCTATTAGTCATAATATAATATTGATGTAGTTTAAACACAGAGCCCTTACGACCACAGAATTACTAACGTGCTATTTCTATAGCCTTGCTCTCGTCTCTCCCCACAAACCATTCTTTAGTCCCCTGATAATTGCTAAGTTCAAATATCAGAACCAACCAACCATCTCGTTCCCCACCCCAATACACACAAAGCCTGGTGTAATAGTACACTGTTGTATGCATAACCATGAGAAGGCAGAAATAGGTAGATTCAAGTGGAGAGTTCTGCCTGTGTCATGTGATGTTTTGCTGAAGCAGACTCATATATTTTGCTGAAGCAGACCGGTGAGAGGACAGGTGAAGTTTGGAGAGAGTAGAAGAAGGAACCAACAGGCAGTGATGGAGTGCTAGTGCTTGCTTTGCTAGCTGTGCAACATCTCATTGGTCTCTAGTCTTTTCTGATTTTCACTTTGTTGAGAGAGGCACAGTAGAGAACTTCTGCATTCCAACTGGTCCTGGTCACTTCCGCTGAATCATGCCAATTTGGTAAGGGCCTTGCTGTTTTTGAAGGATTGTGCTTCTGCTGCTGATTTGTGTTTGGTGACACCTTTGAACTGGACTATTGGTATCCTGACACTACTGAACTGGACTGCCGGTATCCTGACAGTGGAAATTGGAATCACCCAAACGAACTACTTCTAAACAGGTCCACATCCCCTTGTCCTATTTTCTTTTCTCCCCTACCTTTGGATGGTGGGTTATAATGGGGGATCAAAGCATCTGAGAACCTTTATTAAAGTAGGTTTTGGAAAAGCTAACTCTACAGTAGATCCCTGACACAATGGGCAGCCAGACTAGTCTACTGGTAAGCTCTAAAAGTGTTGGGAGCCAGAGATCTCCTAAAGCCTGATAACTTGAGTTCAGTCTACAGTAACTGTTGCAGAAGGGGAGAATTAACTCCTAACTCCTGCAAGTGGTCCTCTGGCCTCCCCCACCCCCTTCTGATGCTCCTGCATGCATGAACCTGAATACACACACATACTCACACACACACTCATACATAAAATATCTAATACATTTGAGCATGGTGGTACAATGTCTATAATCCCCACAATCAATAGACTGAGGCAGGGGCTTTAGAGTTGCTCTAGCTAAGATCGAGGCTACACAGCTATAGATGGAATCATATGGTACATAGATTTAGGGATTGGCTTTTCATTTAGCATAATTATCACGATATTCAATCAGGGTATGTCATGTACCAATAGCTTATTCTTTTAATTGCTCAATATATTTCATGGTATGGATGGATGTACCACAATTTAGCCATCACTTCCTGGATGACATATGGGTAGCTTTCAATTTTAAACTACTAGTGTATGGGTTCTTAGAAGCATATATGCATAGGCTTCTGTGTCAATATCTGAAATGTTTTAGGGGAAATGTCCGTATGGAAGTTCTATTATGCTTTTTAAGAAACTGCCATGCTCTTTTCCACATGGGCTCCACCAGGTTTACCCTTACTAATAGTGAATGGTTTCTACACATCAGTGCCAGAGGCATTTGCTGTTATTTTCCCTCATTTCAGATATTCTGATAATGATCTCTCACCGTTCTCTGTTGAAATTTCTCTAATGTCTAATGAGGTTGAACATTTTGTATGTATTTTTCAATATTATGTTTTTTTCTTATTTTGATGTATTTCTAGTTTGGATTGGTTTTGTTTTATCTCTTTTCTGGTAAAAGTTTTGTGTTATTTCATTCTGTTTCTTAAAATTATGTATTCTTTCATGCTTTTTAAAATATGAATATGGTGTATGTAGCTCATACTCAGCTCACCCTGTTCTCTAACTCATCATGAATCTCTGCCCTCATATTATCCTCCCAAGTTAATTTCCTCCTCCTCCTCCTCCTCCTCCTCCTCCTCCTCCTCCTCCTCCTCCTCCTCCTCCTCTCCCTCCCTTTTCTTCTTCATAACCCACTGTGAGTACAGTTAATCCTATCCATATACACATGAATATGGATAAAGTTCCAGCTGCTGGAGCATGGACAACCTTCCCATGGGCATTGCTACTAAAGCACACTGCCTGAGGTCGCATCACTAAATGAGGTGCTTTTGCCAAGGTGGCAGCTACTGTGGGCTGAGAAGTCAGTAGTTTTTCTTCTGCTCAATTTAGAGAACACACATGCAAACTACTTTTCCTCTGCTCAAGGTGCACTGTAAACACTCTATCCAAATCTATGTCTTATAGTCTTTTTTCAGAGCAATTGTTTAATTTATAAGAGTCCATTTATTGACTTCTATCTTTTGTATAGCGAAATGGTTTTTTTACTGTAATGAAGTAGAGATTGTCATCTTTTTCCCTTGCAAATCATGATTTTTGGTATCAAGCCTATAAGGCCTTTTTGCCCAATCTTAGGACAACAGAACATTTCTCTCACATAAAAATTGTATACTTTTTTACATTTCCACCCAGGACTTATTTTCATTGACTTTGTATATGTTATGTGATAAGTAATTCAAAGGGCAAGAATTTTTTTTTATCCTTGTGCCTATGATTAGCCAATTGCACCAGTATTATTTCCTACCATGGCTGTCTTTCCTTCATCAAATTACTTTAGACATTTAGCCAAAATCAGGTTAGTGGTTTTGTAATAACCTGTATTTGGGCTTCTCGATTCTGATCAATTGAGCTGTGTGTGGGATCTTCTATTGATAGTTCATACTCTTCATCACTTCATTATTCTGTCCAATTCATTTTTCTTTTCTAGTGACTTTATTTACATATGAATGGAATAATAGTCTCAGCTTTATTTACAAAAAAGGGGGTCATGGTGGCTTAATAAGGTGCATTGGAATTGTGATCATTTTTCTTCTCTGGAAGGCATGTGTATAATTGTTTTGCAAATGAAGTTTAACTCTTAATTCTTCAAATGTTTGGGAGAAATCTTCAATAATAATATATGGGACTGAAAAATCTTTTTGAAGACTTTTAAAAATTACAAATTGAATTTCTTTAAGAGTTAAAGGCCTATACAAATTCAAGTAGTTATTGAATCTGCCAGATTTTATATAGGTGCTTTGTGGCATTTCTGTTTCTGAGAAATTAGCTCATGTCTTCAGTTAGCAAGTCAAGTGAGCTCAGTCATACACACCATTGTCTCTTATCCTTCTGGTCCTTGATATCTCAGAGGTAATATTCCTTGCTTTATTCCTGATATTCATAGGTATTCCATTCTTTCTTTCTGCTTTTTTATTTATTACTATCTTCCTTCTGACATTAGTTTATTTATCCATCCTTATTTTAGATTCCTGGGGTAGAAGTGGTAATGACGTGAAACTTATTGTTCTTTTTAAAGAATGGAGTTTATACTGTAAATCTCTGTCAGTAGAGTTCCTTCTGTATCCCACAAGATTTCCTTTTTCATTTAATCTTGTTCAATATATTTTTGTATTTCCTTTAAGACTTCCTATTAGATCTGAGGATTATTTATTTAGAAGTGTGTTTTTAATTTTCAAGTTTTTGGAGTTTCTCCTCTCAATTTTTTTTTATTCTTTGATAATTTCATACAAAGAGTTTTGACCATATTCACCCCCAACCCTAACACCTTTCAGCCTACCATTGGTATTTTCTTTGATTTTCACCCTTTATGTACAGTTTGCATGCATATGTATATATATGTATATGTATATATATATATATATATATATATATATATATATTTACTGATTTGTGGCTGTCTGTTGAAGCATGGGTGACTATATTGATTTGATTTCTTTTTCAATTCCACTCAAGGACCACACTCCATAAGTGTTTTAAAGTTATTGAGGTTTGTTCTTGGTCAGGGTTCTCTTGGGGAACATAACTGATGTTCCTCTCTGTTTCTGGTGATTTCCTTTGCTCTAAAGTCTATTTTGTCTGACATTAATATAAAATCTCCTGCTTTATCTTGACTAATATGTACAGCTTATATAATTTTACCTTTTACCCCTAATCTGCCTAATCTGCCTATGTCATTGTATCTGAAAATAATTTCTTATAGATAAAAAATTTGGTAATATTTTTGATTCCCCATCACTGCATTTAATTAGTATAGTTAGAGATGAAATTATTATAGGAATGTGAAGTCTATTAATTTGTATTTCATGAAGTTCTAATTCTTTGCTTCTTTCCCTTGTTTACTATAGATTAAATGATTATTTTTTTCACAAACCATTTTTAATCTATCTGTAACATATCTTGTACAGGTTACTTAGTATGTGTAACAGACATTATATTGTTCATATACAATTCATACATTTATTCGCATCATTTTACTGCTGACAAAAACCAAACCAACCAACCAAACAAAAACCCACCAAACCAAAGAAGCATGACCTTTTTTTCTGTTTCTTTATGTTCATTGGATTGTAATGACAGGCTTCCTGTCTGTGCACTGAGAAGTACACTTCACAGTGGCACAGTGATCTTCCCATCCCCAGGTAACATGCCTTCTAAGGAGGATAAGGGAATCCTCTTCTCACCTGTCCTGTTGTTTACTGTGTTCTTTCTTCTCTTTGCCTAGTCCTAATTTTCTTTTATAGAAGAATTTTCTTCCTTGTATGAAAGTATCTTTTTGCTACCCACTGGAGAGGAGGCAAGGTGCTAGCAAATGTTCTTAGTACTCATGATCTAACAATGCCTATTTCCCCCTTTGTTTATGATAGGATGCTAGGTTGAGAGTTCTTTGCTCTGACATTTAAAAACTACTGTGTCACTTCAGGATTCTCTGGTTTATGGGAAGAAACAATCAGTTTTTTGAAATACTTTGCTCTTGAGGTCTTTTCCTGGGGGCTTTCATGGTTCCTTCTTTCCCAAGTTTTCAGAAATTTAATTATGATAAGCCTTTCTATCAACTTATTTGGGTTTATCTTATTTGGTGTTTAATTCTTGAATCTGTAGATTGGTAAGTCTTGACAAGTTAAATAAAATTTCAGGTTTTATTGTTTTGAGCACTGTCCTGCTCCATTTATTTTCCACTTCTGGGACTGAAACACTATGTGTATTAATTGGTATCTTGAGTTATTTCCATAGCCTATGGTTTGAGAGCTTGGTTATCAAACTGTGACACTACTCACATGGAGTGGAACTCTTAGGTGGAAGGGGCCTGGTAGGAAGTTAGGTCATGAGGGGCATGACTTGGAGGGAACACTGTGACTCTAGCTTCTCTCAGTTCCTTGCTGCTAGTAGACAATGGACTTCTCTACTACATACTTCCATTTCCATGATTTTCTACCTTGTATAGGCCCCAAAAGAACAAGGTCAAACAATCATGAACTAAAACTTTTGAAGCTGTGGGTCAAAATAAAGATTTTACCCTTATAAGATGTTCCGTCTCAGTATTTTGAGCAATGGTAGAAGACAGACATGACAGTAGTAACTAGCTCCAGGACAGGACTGTTTATTTTTAAACCCACCATCTCTGCTATTCATCTTGGGCAATTTCCATTAGTCTGTCTCCTATTCACTGTGTCTCCTCTCTGTCCACGCTATCCTGCTGCTGTGCGCAACCACTGAGCTCTTATTTTGGATCCTGTACTTTTCAATTATGAAATTTCTATTTAATACCAATTTTTATTGCATCTCTGTTCTTGGGCTACATTTTCACATTTGTTTCAAGCAGCTTCTAATTGTTCGCTGAAGCTCTTTGCCATGGCTGCTTCAAAACCATAATTAGGTAATTTCAAGACCTCTGCCATCTAAATGTTGACATCTGTGCTCATTTTCAAGGGTTGTTATAACAATCTACCACAAGCTGGGTGGAAAAAAATAGTAATTGGTTGTCCCACACAGTATTAAAAGCTAGAATCTTTAATTCGAGATATTGGTTAGTCCAGGTATCTCCTGAAAACCATAGTAGCTTCTCTGTTGCCTTTCCTATTTTTTTTGATGATATGTTGGAAATATTTGATTTTACTTGGCTTGCAGTTCAATAACACACTGCCTCTCCGATAACATGGTGCCTTGCTGTGTATCTCAACTCTATTACAATGATACCAGTTACTTTGAATTAACCAACATCTCACCAGAATCTATCATATCTGTAATATTTCTGTTTCCAAACAAGGTCACATTTATGGAGAATGCAGTTCAGCATATAACAGCATCATCAATTGTCTCTTCACTTCCTGTTTGTGCTCTTTCTGCTTCTTGACATGATGGCCAGCGATGACTTTTATGTCATAGTTTAGAATACTTTGCATCTCAATTTTGTTTGATTTTTTTTCTGACAATGCCCTGGCAAAGCAGAGTGGAAATATTGTCTTGTTACTGGCAAGTAACAAGTCCCTAAGTGCCTCCCATGAGACATAAGGAATGGATGACATTGCCACTTATAGGAGGAGGTAGGAATTTTGCTTTTACAGAGTCTCCATCTGATCTACTGTAGAGACATTTGTCTAGGGAATGTTTCTAACTAGGCCCCTTCCAACACAGGCCATGGAGACTGCGGAAGTTTTCTGTCATGCTCAGGTGGGGACAGAAATCCATGCCTCCTGCTGGCCCTCCCTGCCATCATCCTGATGAATAGGTGAAGTCCCTTGTTACACTGTAAGAGTAGATGAGGATCCCTATCCTTGTTGACATGAGGAGAGGTGAGGTTACAATTTTGCCTGTGGAATTTGGGTTGAAAACAGTCATTATTTATCTAAAAATTTTTATTCTGTTAGCTTATTTTTTTTTCTGGAGAATCAATACCATGAATGTGTCTGAAACCAAAAAGTTCAGGTTTTGTTTAGGAAATATGAGCCCAAAAGTAAAATCCACGGGGGTCATTACTGCGTAATTTGTTAGACCTGGGTAATCCTCCATTTCACTTTTCTCCATCTTTTCCTACCATGTGTGATTTAAAAGGAGGCGGTTTAGATGTCTTTAGTGGGAAGGAGAGGGATAGGTGTATTTTTTCCCTTACTCCTAAACAGAACTCAGCTTGCATCTGTGTCATAAAATGGTGGATCTTTATTTCCTAGAGACATCCATGTCTAACTACGTATATTTTCCTTTCACATCCAATTTATCTCACTTTTCTAATATTAAAATTTTTTGGTTCTTATAATCCATTATTAACTACTGTAATGACTTATTGTCACTTTTTACTCTTTATTTCATTGATCACTTCTGCATACTTTTGTGCTTGAAATTTCAGAACATCTGCATTAATAACTTATAATTATGTAACATATATAGGTCTATTACATATAATTTATAATAAAATATAACTTATAAGAGTATTAAATTAAAACATTACTTGTTTAATTCCCTCATTTTTGAATAAGTATAATTTACTTTCAGTTTAGTAAGCTGTAACATATTTTAACCTCAAAATGTTGTCACTGCATGATTATGTTTAATAAATGATAATTGTTACCTTGACAAATGACAATTTAGACACTATTTATGAATAGATGAAGACATGTCTGTAGCCCAAATAATGCCAGAAAGTAATTCTTTTCAATCTTCTGCTTCTGATTCTCTATTCATAAAATCTGCCTATGCCTATCGATTGTGTGTGTTTGCTTTACTTATTGATTGTGTGTGTCTGCTTTGCCTATCGATTGTGTGTGTCTGCTTTACTTATTGATTGTGTGTGTCTGCTTTGCCTATCGTCTCACCACTCTCACTTCTGCAGTGATGTTGTTGGGTTAATCATGCAAAGTAATACTTACTTATTTGTCAGCAACCTATAGTCTGCCACCTTCGTGCACAAATCAAGTATTTGATCCAAAATCTCTGAACATATCCCATAATGCTTTTTGTAACGCTCTTGGGCTCTTTCCACAGAGATCTTTTCATGAATTTCCTTCTCCCTCAAGGTTTGTTCTGCAAAATCAATCTTGGCTTGCTTGGCAAGAGCCTAAGAAGGCAAAAATGAACTTTAAGTCTCTATTGTTATGCCATTATTCATATGAAGATAGTATCATAATGACAAATTTTTTTTAAAAATAGAATGAAATCCCCCTTTATATCAAGCTTTAGTTGATTAAGAATCAGTTCTCACTACTTAATGCACTACGTATTAGTTATGACGGCAAAGGCAGTGCTAGAGAGACTCCATAGATAGCTCACCAATAAACCACCGCAGTAGAAAGTGGTATGGATGGGAAAAGATCAGTATCACAAAAATAACTGGGATCTTAGGCTTTCCTGAAGGTTTCCCAATTTTACCATTTGCGAAGAGTCAAAGATAACAAAGAAGTCAGTCTGGATTAGATGGCAAGCACAGATAGCTGATGCTTAAACATTCGGGGACCAGGGCCCCTCCACCAGGAACATGTGCTATGACCACTGGACTTCCCGTTTCAGCATTAACTTATTAACTGACTATAAATGTGATAGTTACTTGGTTACGGTGCTTTGAGATAACACAACACATTCTAAGTGTGTTAAAGACCTTACTGCGTTAGCCTTTATAAAAGAATAACATTCATTTGTAGAAATGCCTATTCCTACAGAAAGCAGTTAAATATGTAAACATCTTATCACCACTGTCTACCAGAGTGCAATCATTTTGTTTAACTCGTTCTTCACACAAAACATAGGCTAGCCAAGCTGAGAGTAACACAATGCTTAGTTGAAGGGATTCCTTTCAGAAAACTCTACCAGCAGCTTCAGAAATCATGTCATGTGCTGAGCTGCCTCACAGAATCACTCCTGTGACTTAATTCAGCCCGTAGAAAATAGAAATCAGTGTAGGTTTTGCTGGAACTGTCTTCAAATTCAAGTCTCAACTTGTGCGCAGAATTAAAGTTCAAGTATTTAAGAACCTCAACAGATCATTTATTCCCTGCCCAGTTTCAATTTCATCAAAGGAGGGATATGAATAATTTTATTATACCCAGAAAAATTAACTGAACAATTTCATCTGAATAAGTAGTTCTTCTCACAGTACTGATAATAAATGATAAGACTGATGAAAATGGACTGTGATGTAAAGTCCATCATTTGTTTTACTGTGGCTGTCTTATTTAACATGTTTGCTTTTAATTTTAGTTTCATTGTGTTGGATGATATCTAAGATCAATCCCATGTATTTGGTGATTCAGAAATGACACTAGCCTCTTTCATCGCTTCCTTGTTTCACTTGGTAACCCTGCCTCATGAGTAGAATTATGTCAGAAAGCATTTTGTCATGGTTCATGATATCATGAAGAGCTCAGACATGGAAGAAACTTGACAGATGAGAATTTATGGTGAAAGTGACACCAAAATAGCTGAAGCTGGCTTTCCACAGGAACAAAAAAGTCTGAAGGAAACAATGTAAGTCCCCTAGCCACAACAAAATAGTTTCCGCCCTGGGCTGATGCTGGTGCTGACTTCTGACTCCCTCTTCCTCCTGCATGCTTGCCTGCCTAGGTGCCCACTCTCTCTCTTTCTTTCTTTCTTTCTTTCTTTCTTTCTTTCTTTCTTTCTTTCTTTCTTTCCTTCCTTCCTTCCTTCCTTCCTTCTTCCTTCTTCCTTCCTTCTTCCTTCCCTCCATCCATGTACCCCCTCCTTCCAACCCTTCCTGTCTTCTGTCTCTCATCTTGGCTTCCTCTGTCTCTCTTCTTCTTTTCTATCCACCTACTCGGTCTCCCTAGTACATTTTGACTCTGCCCTTAGCTCTGTGCTAGAGTCACCATACAGTCTTTTGTCATTATATCATAGTAGTCTGCAGCCCTAAAAGAGGAAATATAAAAGAAGTCTGTGGATATAGTCATTCTTAATAGCAATAAGATCGGCCCACAGAGACCTCCAGGAAAGCTCTAATCCCGATGCACTTTTATACTTTTGGTTTCTCTTTCCTTATCTGTAAATTTTATAGATAGAGTTCATCTGTGGTTCGTTGGAGAGTTTTATATGCATATAATGAGAAGAATGCAATTGCATTTTGAAGCTAGTGCTCAAAACTTTGTGATTCATTATTATTCATAAGAGTAGGTGGCACCAAATGTAAAATCAAGAATTACGGGTCTGGAAGAAATGTGCTTTATCATGGAGTATCATAGACAGAGCCAGCAAGCACTGGTGAATGCCCTAATTTACTGAAAGAGCTTCTTTCCTGTCCAGACTCACTTAAGAACATTTTACGACAGCACATGCAAGCTACCTGAAATGTTGAACCCCAGTTGAGCCCCATGTCTCTGTAATCAAGTTTGATAAACTGTTAAAATAAGTATGAGTTCCCCAATGGGAAATAGACAAAAATTGAGCCAAGAAATCCATTGATAAACAAAACTATTTTTGTTACAAAAAAAAGCATACTCAGGAAGTTCAGGAGAAATACGATCTAGCAAATGAGTAACAATTTGGATATTTTGATTTTTGGTTTTCAAAATAATATCATAGTAGCAAAGAACATACCCAGGAGACACATCTTGGCTTCTAGGCATTGTTCTCATTGATAATAAATTACGATATCCCTATCTCTCCATTGTATAATTTCTCCAGGGAAATTATGTCATACCAAAGAATAATGAATTGTTTATTTAAAACTAATTCTTTCTTATTGGAAGTTTCTTTAAAGCTCTTGTTCTGCCTCAGAATTGTCTCCTAAAGTGGATTATACCAAGCTCACACTAGTAACTTTAGAGATAGGAAAGTCCATTGGGTGTCTGAGGTAAAAACATAATAATTTAAGGACATGAAAATAAGATCATCATCATCAGCCTTCTGTCAGCAAAACTATATCTGAAGAAAGCAAAGAGATGTATTTTTAGGTATTCAGTGGAAATAAAGATGAACCAAGCATTTCAAACTGACAAACATGTACATAGGCACACACTATCATCAATATCCAAGAACTCAGACAATATTAATACTCAGGAGTGCTTATCGAGGAATCATTTGGAATTAGAACTAAAAGGCAAGCAAAAATGGTGAGCAACAAGAGAACACAGGACTGGTGGCAAGCATGAAATTGTTAGAATCAAGACAGCTGGTGGAGGGTACACGATGTAGGGTCTGTCTCCTCTCCTGTTAGACTCTAATGACCGAATACGATTTTTAATGGAGATTTTATTTACCGCTTCTCTATCAAGAGCATCCTGGAAATCCTTAAGTCGTCTTTCTTCAAATTGTTTTTCTCGGAAAATTCTACTTTGCCACAAAACTTCCTTTTCGTGGCGAACGTGCATCAGCTGCACAGCAATCCTGCGCTCCTGCTGAGACTGGCGCATGAGCCGGTGAATGAGCTGCTCTTCCCGATAGGCCTCCTAGGAACACCGGCATGAGAGCCAATGACTTCCCAAAGCCAAGTCCATATTACCCAGTGACTTAATGTGCGCACGTGCGCAAACGCAAGCGCACGAGACACACACACACACACACACACACACACACACACACACACACAAATGTTATTTAACCAGATAGAAACTTTGTGGTATAAAAACTTGTAATTGCTTCAAGTTGTCACTTCCTTTAAAATTATGTGAGTTTTCAAAACAAGTGATGCAATTCTCAGTTTATCGTGGTTTTGGAAGTTTGGAAATGAGGTGTATGCACATCATTATAACTACTTTTGAAAGACAATTCAGGTAAATACAGAACTAGTGCCTTTCTTGGGCAACAAATCAAAACCTAAGTAGGAACAGTAGGATGGCTGTGTCAAGGCTTTATGTGTTAAGTTTCAGTCTGAAGAACTGTAAGGACCTTCACATACAAGCTAAGTGGGAAAGATTTTGTTGTTTTTTGTTGTTCTATTATAAAATTATCGCATGCTTCAGAAATGCACTGTTTACTAAAATTGCTATGAAATGCATGATATTTACTCATCTAAACTATAATACCTGATGGTTTCTGCTAAGGAAGGCTACAAACTTACAGCCTAGATGAATTATCCTGTATTACAAATGAATACATGAAAATAATGGAGGGTCCATTTCTATCTTAACTGTCTTCAGAATATTTGGGAAAGATTTCAAATATGTAACCTAGAATAGTATGAATTTGCTTACATGCTGTACCGGCTGGTTTTGTGTGTCAACTTGACACAAGCTGGAGCTATCACAGAGAAAGGAGCCTCCCTTGAGGAAATGCCTCCATGAGCTCCAGCGGTGAGGCATTTTCTCAATTAGTGATCAAGAGTGGGAGGGCCCATTGTGGGTGGTGCCATCTTTGGGCTGGTAGTCCTAGGTTCTATAAAAAAACAAGATGAGCAAGCCAGGGGAAGCAAGACAGTAAGCAGCACTCTTCCATGGCTTCTGCATCAGCTCCTGCCTCCAAGTTACTGATTTGTGTGAGTTCCAGTCCTGACTTCCTTTGGTGATGAACAGCAATGTGGAAGTGTAAGCTGAATAAACCCTTTCAGACCCAACTTGCTTCTTGGTCATGATGTTTGTGCAGGAATACAAACCCTGACTAAGACACAGGCTTTCCCACTTCTCCTGTGGTAAACCTAGGTGTTTATGACCTATGAATAACCAAGTACCTCAGGGTCTACAGTCACTAATGAGGATGCTTTGAAAGTGTATAAGTAGGGATTTCGCTTTTGTTGTGTGAGGATTTATCTATGAGATCTGAGAGTGACAGACAATATGTATATAAAATACTTGTTTGTAAAAACACAAGGCCAGGTATTCTGAAGTTCTAGGCAACATTCATGTAGAACTAACGTCAAATATCTCACCTCCTGTGCTTCATGGGCTATTAACTGGTCCATCAACAGTCTCCGTCGTCTTTTTTCCCTTTGCTCACGTGCAAAAGCATCTTCTTCAAGGCGCTTCTGGATCTTTTTAATGTAGTCATCATCTGAGTAAGTGTTGAGCAGTTCTGCAGTTGTCTGGTCTTTTGCCTCTAAAGAAGTCTTGGATACACTAAAGGTAACAGATTCTTGTTACATTTAAACACAGTGTGATCACATGTCCCTTCCCTGAAATAATAATGGAAGATTCCTGGAGAAAGCTGCTTTGAATTCTTTAATTTATGAATACAAGCATTGGATAAATGTTGAAGCCTGTAGCTTACTGCGGATTCCATTTTTCTTTACATCACTTTTAGATCTGTCCCTCCGAGATCCTTAGCATAGCTTTTCTCTTAAGCTTATCTCTTCTCAGATTTTATGCTCTGCCATCTAACTAGAGACTCTGGTTTCTCTCCTGCATCTTTCCACTGGCCTCTTGCTTCTCCTGTTTTAAGTCAACAGTAGGCAAACTGTAGATAATCCAATGTCAGGGCACATCCTCAATGACAATAGACTAGATATGGGGAACACAGTTCCTCCGTGGATGGTCCCATCTACAGCTACTCTGTTCTCACTCACAATGGTGCAGGTTACTCTAAGTTCTCCCAAATGGGTATACAGCTTCCTAGGGCAGTGGCCCAGCCTTTGTCAGGAACTTAGCAGTTCAAAGTTGGCCCTACCCCCCATGATTCAGCAGACATCTGACCTGGCATCAACACAAGTCTTCCCAAAAGATGAGCACCAAAGTACAGTGAAATAAATGATCCTTAGCATTAAATTCACAGGCCTTTGAAAGTTATCATTAAAAATGAAAGATTTTATGAGTGTAGCAATTGAGTCATCAATTCTCATCTGTATATGTCTTTAAAAAGTCATTAGAATGACACAGTTGAGCTGTATAAAATATATGATAATGCTACTTGCCAAGGAATAGAGTTTATATTATGAATTATCATTTTTATGTTATCACTAATACATTTAATTTAGAATATAAGAGAATTTATTTTTAAAAACCAAATCTATGTTATTAAAAAGTGTCATGACGAAACAGTTATCGATGTTAATTTTTAATTAATTAATTTTATTTAAAACAAACATTAATCTTTATCAAATACCAAATAGTTATTAAATATTAAAATATATTTATTTCTGTTTCTTTTTTATTGGTTATTTTATTTATTTACATTTCAAATGTTATCCTCCCCCTTCCCAGTTTCCCCTCCACAAGCCCCCTATCTCCTCCTCTCTCCCCCTGCCTCTGTGAGGGTGCTCCCCCACCCACCCACTCCTGCCTCAGCACCCTAGCATTCTTTTATCCTGGGTCATCAGGCCTCCACAGGACCAAGGGGCTCCATACTAGTGATGCCAGATAAGGCAATCCTCTGCTACATATCCAGCTGCAGCCATGATTACCCCCTGTGTACTCCTTGGTTGGTGGTTTAGTCCCTGGGAACTTTGGGGACTCTGGTTGGTTGATATTGTTGTTCTTCCTATGAGGTTGCAAACCCTTCAGCTCCTACAGTCCTTGCCCTAACTTCTCCATTGGAGTCCCCATGTTCAGTCCAATGTTTGGCAGATGTGTACATCTGCATCTGTATTGGCCCAGCTCTGGCAGAGCCTCTGAGGGGACAGCTATACCAGGCTCCTGTCAGCAAGCTCTTCATAGCATCAGCAGTAGTGTCTGGGTTTGGTGTCTGCAGATGGGATGGATTCCTAGGTGGGGCAGTCTCTGGATGGCCTTTCCTTCCGTTTCTGCTCCACTCTTTGTCCCTGCATTTCCTTTTGACCAGAGGAAATCTGGATTTATATTTTTGAGGTGGGTGGGTGGCCCCATCCCTCAACTGGGGACCATGCCTATCCACTGGATGTGGTCTATCACCCCTTTGTTGGATATTTCAGCTAAAGTCCTTTTTGTTGGGTCCTGGGAACCTCTTGTGTCCCTGGCATCTAAGAAAAAGTGGGGCCAGTTCTGATACAGGAGGAGAAGGGGGAGAAGTACAGTGGGTGATGAATCTGAAAGTAGGTATATAGCAGTGGGGGAGGGGGAACTGGGAGTAGCCATATTATTATATTTATAACAAATGTGAATATAAAGCACTAAGATTCCGATTATTTATCCACAGGCACCCCAGGTATGGCTGCATTCTGTCACTTGGAGGAATTAAGGATAAACTGTGTTACAGTTCAATAAACAGAAGGTCAAAAGCAGAGCTGAATTTAATACAATTAAAGCCCATCATGGTGGCCCAGGACTGCAATCTCAGCAATTGGGAGGTAAAGGTAGACTCACTTCTGTGAGGGCATTGCCATCCCGGTTAACAGTAAGTTTCATGCTATTCAGGACTACATAGTGTACTCCCATCTCCAAAAATAAATAAGCAAATCACATGAGACAGTTTCAAAAACAATTTTTCCAAGGTTACTATAATTGCATGTCTGTGGAAATTCATGTGATCTTTCAGTAAAGTTCTTACTATTCTTTTACCAAAATGTGATGTTACAACGGTTCTATCCTAGATTCGATATAGGCTAGCAGCTTCCTAAACACTATGTTTATGCTGTCAAAAATCTAGTTCATGAATTCTGTGTTATTAATAAGTCAACCCATTCACTCCTCCATCCACCCATCCATTAATTCAGCAGCTTAATAGCTATCAAAGACTCCTAATGCAAGGTAATAACGAGATGGGAATGTTGCATGCCCTAATTCAAGCATTTTGTTGTAACCCATAAACACATATTTATTAATAAAAAAAATCAAAATTATATTGGCTGACATAAAATGCTGGGTATGCTGACTAGATTGATTAATGTCTATATGCATCAAGTTATCACACCATATTAATTTGTAAAACTAAAATGTTTAAAAAATACATACTTAAAAATAAACTTCTATGGTAGTTTACTTCAAGATGTATTCATTTTATTACATGTGGGAATCTTGAAGCAGTGGTTATATTTTATTGATATCTGATTGTTTATGAAATGCTTATAGGGATTAATGAGTTTTGTGCAGTAATTAGCAGTGTAGAAATGTTGTCAAATGTGTATTTTGAGAATTACATGGTAAATGTTTTGCATCAAATGCCAAAAATAGAACATCTAATGAACCTCAGCTAAGTAAACAGATGAATGATAGTATTTATTATTTGTTTTGTTGTTTGTTTTAAACACCTAATGGACAGCATACATGTTAGGGGGCAGCCATTGGGCTCTGCAGTGCTGGATGTAAGACATTCCATTTTTCCACAAAAGGAAATGAATGGGCATTGAGGTGACATCACTTGTCTGTGAAGGACTTTCAGCTCTGGGAAAAGAAAGAGGCAGCAACTGAAACTGTTCTTTGGGTTCATGTTGTCTGTACATAGATATTCCTTCTCTCTCTGTCTCTCTGTCTCTCTCTCTTTCTCTCTCTGTCTCTCTGTCTCTCTGTCTCTGTCTCTCTCTTCATACACACACACACACACACACACACACACACACATACATGAAGAAAAAGTAGCTATCAACTTTATCAATTTGAGAGTGGGGGACATGGGAGGAAGTAGAGAAAGGGTACCTGGGAAGGACTGGAGGGAAAAAGAGGAAAGAAGAAAGTGATGTAATTCAACAATAATTTAAAATATATTGCAAAAATTTTAACACTGTAACAAGCTAATATGAAGTTTCTAAATGATTCCACAACATCCTTACCGAAAAACTCAAAGTGAATTTTAAAAAGGAGTTAGTGATAAAAAGGCCTAAAAAGCCTATCGTCTCACAACTTTTTATTTTTGCCTCCAGCTGCCTCACATCCTATACTGCCCCTCTGAGATGTTGGACTCTATTCTATACCCACTGCCAAGTTCCCTTGGAAATCTCTGGCAAAATTAAATTGAACTTTCTGGAGAAACAACAACACAAAAAAACCAAACCCAAAAACAAAAACAAAACAAAGCAGAAAGAAATTAAAAGAATAGCCCACACAAAGGACCTCCCATGCGTGAGGATCAGCAGAATCAATATATGAAAGTGGTTACATTACATTATCAAAAGCAACATACAGATTCTGGATGGTCAACACCAAAATTCCAATGGCATTCTTCATAGAACTAGGAAAGATTATAACGTTCATGAAGATTCAAGATACCCAAAGCAATCTGATCATAAAGAGAAATTCTGACAGAATTTTAATACCTGATCTCAAATTACAAGTCAGAGATATGATAATAGATCAACCATGATAAGGCAGGTAAACAAACAGGCGTGGTGGGATGAAATACAGTATCCAGAAATGGATGCACGCAGCTACAGCCAGTTGGGTTTTGAAGAAGGTACCTAGCTTGTATTGGAGGAAAGATGGTCTCTTCTACAAATACTGCTAGATAATCTAAGTATCCACATGTGAAAGAGTAAGACTTATTTCCATTTTCTTTCCTAACATAAAAGTCAATTAAAAATAGATTGAAGAGTGTAATGTAAGACTCAAAAGTTTGAAATTACCAGGGAATAAATACAAGTAAGAATTCATTGAAAAAGGACTCAACAGTCCAGGAAAGGGTGGTAATAACTGACAAATGGGATTGAATGAATTTCAAAAGCTCCCACGTGGCAGAGGAGACAATAAATGATGAAGAGACAAGGACAGAATTGCAGATCTTCCTTGTCACCTATATACGTTGGAGTACTCTGCTTTTACAGGACAGAGCCCAGTGACAACTGCCGTGCAGATCAGGGTAGGGCGTCTGGGATTTGTGCAGAGGGCACCACAAAGGAAAATATGAATATTTTCCATTTTATTGATCTTTTTCCATATCTGACCTTATCACTATTTGTTTTCTGACTTTTTACTCCTTATTGAACTCTGAATTCCCTCACTCAGAACCATTAAACTGGAACTGAAGTATGTTGTTGACTTGGGGGAAGTTTCCCTCAATATAGGATTTCTTTTACATTCTGGAAGATGTAAATTTACAGAGCTTGGATAGTTTCTATTTTTAAAGGTAGAAAACCCTACACTGCATCTAGAGAAGTAGCATCTAATAGGTTGTTTTTAAGAACCTGCAATAAGAAATAAAGGAATATGGGATATGTTCATATTTCAGTAAATGAAGCTATTAAAGGGGCACAATTTAGAGAAGAAAACTCACAAAATTGCATAACATTTGGTGAAAAACCTAACTCAATAATACTTTATTGCTACAATCTGCAATAAACACCGAGAACCTGACATGAAAGAAACCAAACTATAGTCCGATCAAGGCTTTCCTAGGGCACTTTTAAATTAGTACAACAATTTTAGTAAATGTTAAAAAATGGATGTGAACTCATCAAAATAAACAACACAGAAAAATAAACTGACTTTTCATTTCCTGATACTCATATTCATATTGTAGATCAAAGTCGTTAATGAATAAATAATCTGAATTGTAAGTCATGTTACATAAACTATTTGTACATATCCAAAGGTTCTTCATAGCACTGACGACATATTTTAAGAAGTAAAACATTATCCCCTACCTTTCTTTAGCCTGGAGATCCTTTTTTATTAGTGCTTCAAATTTCTTAATCTCATTGGCCACATCCTTTAAAGAAAATTCGTGATCAGTTCTCTGCCTTTAAAAGCCATTGAGAAACTTCATCATGTTCAATCAGTTTTAAAAGGTGACTCATAGTGCTAATTCAAAATAAGTGCCAAGATAAGACAAGTTGAAATACTTTTATAATTTTGATTAATTGTTTTTGATGAGGCTACTCTAAAGCAATATAGAAATTGTCTCACCTAAATCACTTATTTCATGATTCTCTACTGTCTTTTGAAAAAGTGTGTGTGTGTGTGTGTGTGTGTGTGTGTGTGTGTGTGTGGAGGAGGAGGAGGAAAAGGAGGAGGAGGAAGAAGAGGAGGAGGAGGAGGAAGAAGAGGAGGAGGAAGACAACCTCCAGTTTCACTCCTTACTTCAATCTTGTTTCAATCGAGGTTTCTTGTTCTCTGCTAGGAATTATACTGTTATATTGTCTCTGGTTCCATCTCAAAACATGTGTACTGGATTACAGACACAGACATGTTTGCTTATTGGTGCAGGGAGTTTAACCATAGAACCATCTCTGCAGAAGGAAGAGTCTTATTTTAATAGTGCACCAAAGGATGCTAATGCAATTGACACTGATCACAGTCCAGACATATGTTTTTGAAATATAAATATTTCTTACAGGTGTTTGTGTTGCATGTTTTAAACATTTCCCATGCAACCTAACTTACGCTATAACCTTTTCTCTAAATAATTTCAGCTCATGCTCATGTACTCCAAATCTTTATTAACAAATCTTCAAAAGCTCAGGAAAATTTAGCTGCTAAATACAAAAATGGAGGTAGAAACATATGCAGATAATATTCTTTAAAATCCAAATCTGAAGTGTTTTATTAGAGTTTCGTAAATGCTGCATAGATCAATACAAAATACCATGGGTTTAGGGATGCAATATCTAGGCCAATGTCTTCTTAACCAGCACCCATCTACTACAGTACAATATGTCAGCATCTAGATTTCAGTTTTAATTTCATTTATAAAAGGAAAGGGTTAATACAGAACTGAGAGAAAACAAGTCAATAAAAAGTGAAGTGACATTCCATATCTTGACCTATGTTGAACTAATGGTAATTACTGTTACCTTTCTTAGGTCAACAAAGAATAGAAGCAATCAGGAATTATCATCAAAACATAGTATTACTTTCCCATGACATAATTAGATCTTATCCTATTGTGTTGACACTCAGTGTGGTCTAGTAAAATACATCTCTAGTGAAGGCATTTTAATTTAAAATGTTTTAACAGCAACAAGTCAATTAACATTTCTGGGATTCATAGGAAGCCACATTGCATGATAAAGAGGGATGGTGTGTTCCTGACACTTACCTAATTTAGTGGACTCCCTATAAACAC
>JADRCH010000047.1:5549951-5562567 GCA_019843965.1 Rhynchomys soricoides
TTTTGAGCCTCAATAGCTTTCAAAGTACGGTTGGATTCAGGCTTGGGGATCTGTATAATGGCTGCCTGGATTTTGGCCATTATCTCATTTTGTCGTCTTCTGTTTAAGCGTTGCTGAGTATGGCATACACATTAATTTATTCATTCAGCTTGTCAAAATAGTAAGAATGTTTTATATATATATATATATATATATATATATATATATATATATATACACACACACACAGATACACAAATACATAATTCATCTGTTGAAAATTTCAGAACTTAGCAATTAACAAATGTACAAGGTGTCACAATTGTGTGGTATTAGAAAGACATTATCAACATTATTTACACTGAAAATTATAATGCTAAACACAGCATTAAAATGCTAAAATTATGGCTAAATCATATATGTATTGTCATTATGTGAATTGGTTCAAGAATAGTCAGGGGCTTTAAATATAAAATATTATGGTTCTTTATCAATGCCGTATTCATGACTGGCCCAAATATGAGAATAAATTCTTTCTCTCAGGAAGCCCCTAAAGATTCTATAGACCCAACAGCTGCCACTAGGAAAGTTAGCTCCCCCAAACCAGTCTACCTACACATGAGTACAGGAAAAAACTCAACTACTGACCTGACACCAAAATATAAGACAGGCAACATTTATTTTAAGGACAATATAAAAACTGACTGAAAGAAGAATGTCTAAAATATATATCATTAATATTTTAAAACTAAGTATCTTATGAAAATGATACATGTCTTTACTACTAAAGCACTGTATTAGAGCTGAATTCCTTAATTTCTATATCCAAGGGAAATTAAATTTATGACTAAAATGCAGAAGCTATCATTTTAAATTTCCTATCTCCCCTTCTAAAAATGTGAATGTATACTTCGTGGCCATATGTTTATTTCATGTGAATTTTTATTTCATCGCCATGTGTTTATTTTCTTTTTCTTAAGAAAATGGGGAAGCCACAGGCTTTATCACTTGTCTTGTTTATTTCCTATGGCCATGAGTCACAATCTCTCTTCCCTATAATTCACAGTATCCTACACTCTGATTCTTCTTTCTTTGGCGGTTTCTTGTATTACACTTGGCTTTTGATACCTGGACTGCCTGGTTCAGTGCACATGAGTCCAAGCTCTTGACCCCAACTTAGACATTGCACTTAGAGTGCCCTGTCTCTGCTATGCAGAAGCATTGAAGAATGATTCTGTCCTCCGGAAACTAACCGAAGGCTTTCTATAGTTTGCCTCTTGAATGTGTCCCTCCTTCCCCACAAGAAGCTCACTCCATTCAGAATATATTAGCTTCTTGAAATATTAATCAATTTAAAACACAAGTTTCAAATATAACAGGGAGAGCAATAATTCCATTGCCTGTAGTTAGCACACTCTCTGCATCCGGCCATTTGAAATTCTCTTAAAAGTCTTTAATGATTTAGTGATGTTTTTCTTCCCGTGTCTTTAAAGACATAGATCATTAAAGACTTTTTTTTTTTCAAAGAGATTTTAGAGCCAGCAGAGATTTACACAAAGCATAGCTAAGGACAGTGAAGATAAGATGCTTCACATAGTTGGGGAGGGAACAATCAGAGAAATAACTCCCTGATGGAGTTAGGATGTAGAGCCCAGGGTGTTGCAGGGAATGGGACCGAGCGGGGCATGGGGAAGCATCTCTTCTGTCTTCCACACGGATATAAGGGTTGAGGTCCTTTGGCCAGTAGGGTAGCTAGTAGCAAATCCTTTCCTAAAGGAGCTGAGGACAAATTTCATCCAGTGAAAGAGTTAAAGTTGTCCCATTAGGTGGCTGATAGCTCTCAGCCACAGGTGTAGCGAGAGAGAGGGAGTGCAAAGAAAGATGGGAAGAGGGAGGGTCTGGTGAGGCAAAGCAAAGCTGTCCATCACGCCATGCAATCTATCCACGCTGCTGCTTACGCAATGTGTGCTTACTACAGGCAGAAATGAACCACCAAGTATACTAGGTATTAATAGATTTTCAGGAAGAAAATAAACGATCTATGGAACCTTTTCGATATTAAAGTGTCTTTGCTCTTCCTCAAGTTTTTGAATTTTTTCAAACTTCTCAAAATGTATTCGGGCAAGATCTTCTTTCATTTGTTTACACTTTTCTTGAAACCTGCATGTAACCCGCATCAGATTGAAATCGGTTTGGCGTGGTATCAGGTTTTTAAGTCTCTAGATGAAGAAAGCATTTCAAAGGTTTCAGTTACTAGAGAATAAATGGAATGCTGGCATTGCAATCATACACACTTTTTGTACTGAATATAAAATTTATACACATCACCACTGTTGATAATTAAAATAAAAAAACTATGTCATTCCTGTTAATCACTAAAATCTTTAATTGTGTTTGGACAATAAAAATAATATTTATATTCTTTCTTACAAAATGGTGTCATATATATTTCCATTTTGCCTGCTCTTGATTTCCTTCTTTTTTCCCTAATCACAGACCTCTTTACTTTTGGTCCTTATACAACGTCCTGTTCTCTTCCCAAATCTCTTCCTCCACTAACTGTTGTCTCTGTTTCTATAAAATGTGTTTTATACCTCCCTTAAACTCCTACCTCTTGACTGTCTTATTTCCGTGTTTCCTGAGAAGCTACTCTGTGCTTTCTTTCCCCTCATCTTTAAATCACCGTGATATATACCACTCTAAAGAAACATATTTTCCTTCCTAGCATGCAAACATGAAGCCCATGGGGGCTTTCCCAACGTCATCTTTGTGCAAGCACCTGGGATAAAATTGTAACTCAATAAATGTCTACACAATGTATAACTGTGGAGTCTCCTACAACTCATTGTATATTGTCTTCACTAAGCTACATAAAAGTCCAGTCTCATAGCAGGCAGAAAAAAAATAATCACCCTCATCTATACAGCTGGGAGAAGTAAGCAAGAGGTTTCTCTGTGATTGACTTGGAACATTGAAGAAGAATCCATCACTGAGTTGCTTAGTTTTATGCCTTATCTGCCTGCCCATGATTTCTCAGTTTACTTTGCTACCAGACCAATACAGATATCCAATTAAAGTAGAGCAGTTTGACATTGGAGTTAGCAAACTAAAACATGCTAACAATTCATCAAAACACATTTTTTTTCTGAATATTTACAATGGTCATGTATTTTCCTAGGTATTTGAGGCAGCCAAATCTTAAGAACATGTGGCAAACCAATAAGGAACAGGTAGCACCAAGAGATTGACACAACCGCTCCAGTTCTTACACAGAAGAATCTATGTGAGCTATGTAGACAGCAGAGATGGGAAAGAGATGTTTGGGAAGGAGAGATGAGATTGAGATGTTTGTGTAGAAGAAAAGGCAAGAATAGTCTAGACATATTCAAGGATACCCTGTCAATAAATAGGAAAAAAAATCGTCTTTGTGCTGAGCAGCACAAAGAAGTAATGTTGAGACTGGTGAATGACTGTGGAGTTTGCTCTCAGATGGAGATACAATGTATATAAAGCCAGAGAAGTCTGTGCTGAAGAGCCCTATCATCTGGCAGAAGGCCTGATGCTCATGAGATATTCTAGCAGGTTGCTGCAGTGGTCCCTGAGGAAATCTTAAGCAACATAGTAGCAGGAAAACATGGGGAGGAAAAGAGCAGGCATAGAAATTAATGGGATGTATACAGACTAGGCAGGTTATAGTTAGAGATAATTTAGTATATATATATATATATATATATATATATATATATATATATATATGCCTTTATCATACATATATGCACATGATAACAATTAAAAAAGAGGGCATACATTTAGAAGAGAACAAGGAGATACACTGGACAGTTTGAAGTGAAAAAAAAGGAGGGAGAAATGATGTAATTATATTTAGTCACAAAAATAAAAGAGAAAAAGTGCTGGGAAAGAGGAACAGACTCGGATAAAATATCTGTAGTGTGACTAGAAACCCGGAGATGGCAAGAGTAGATGAACAAATTATAGCCGTTAGCATAAAATAACACCCAGAATGGCTAGAAACACAAATAACCTTAATGGAGAATCCCCAAGACCACAAAGTCACAGCCAAACTGCAATATCAGCTTTTCCTGTGGGAACGCCTATTAGGTCTCTTTCTGTACCTACCTCTCGAAAAGCCTCACTTTTGAGGGTCTGAAGCCTCAAGTTTGTTTGGGGTTGCATGGTTTGTATCTCTAGTCCAGTTAGCCCTGTTTTCTTCTTTTTCTGAAGAGCAATGTATAACTGGTACAGAAGTTTGGTTGCTGCCCCGGGCTTCTCTGTGATGATGCTCTGAGCCACATTTTGATCAAACTGCACACCCAGCAGGTGAAGTGTTGGTTCCAAGCGGGAGAAATTATTAAGTTTGGCAGTTGAACCCCTAAAGTCAATAATATGTTTATAATTATACATTGACACCAAATGAAAAGCAAATACCCAATGTCAGAAATACTGTTATGATACCGTGAGTTATCCCAACTGCCCTTAAATGCTTTCTTTTTCTTAAATGATTCAGTAAAGAAAATGCATGGGAATATTTTTCCCATTGGTCACATTAATCTAAACTTAATTTTTCTTGAAATACACTAAAATTTATTAATTTTATATATTCCATGCTATAAATTGATAATAAAATTTAGTATAGGAAATAAGTACTAAAATAGACAATCAAATGTATGCTTCTCAGTGGATAAAAAGACTATAGTTTTGAAAACTAAATTTTATCCTAAAGGCAAAATTGCAATACAAATGTTCATTGTATTAAGGTACCATTTATTATAGTTAATATCTTAAGTTAGTCCTAATTTTAATTGGCAAGTCAAACAAAAGTCCTCTCAGAAACCCTTAATACTATTTAAACTGAAGGATATTAGCTATGGAAATCATTCTGTTACCCTTCAATATGCAGTTTATGGTAAATCTTTGATGTGAAAAAAATCTATAATTTGAAATTTTATTATTTTTAATTATTTAACTTCAACATAGCCTCAGACTTTAAGACACTAATGAATTCATTAACTTTCTCCATTAATTAGTATTCTATTAAATAATCATATTATGAAGGATATACCTATTTATTATATTTAATTAATTTCAAAAATTTATTGATTGATGGGGATATAGCTTAAGATCATTTGCTGCACTTCCAGAGGTTATGGGTTTGATTCTCTGTGCATGCATGTCAGCTCCTGGCTATCTCTAAATCCAGTTTCAGGGGATCTGCATGCCATTTTTTGGCCTTCATAGACATTAGGCAATCATGTGGTGCAAAAACATACCTTCAGGTAAAACCTCATGCACAAAAAGTAACTAAATAAAAATTACTGACGTATTAAAAAGTGAACAAGATGTAGTTATTACTTTTAGGTTACTTTTAGGTGTTCATAGTTAATGAGAAATATATTTGAATAAAAGGCAATAAAATTAGATGTTGCTTTAGAAAACTCAAGTGGTCTATAACTGTTAGTGATTAAAAGAGACATTCAATTCATTTTAAACTGTTGTGACTATCATCAACAAAGACACATAAACAAGTTCTAGGCTTTGGCCTGGATTCTTTAAACTTTTTTTTAAAAAAGATTTATTTTTTTATTTTATATATGTGAGTACACTCTCGCTCTCTTCAGACATACTAGAAGAGGGCATTGGATCCCATTACAGATGGTGGTGAGCCACCATGTGGTTGCTGATAATTGAACTCAGGATCTCTGGAAAAGCAGTCAGTGTTCTTAACCACTGAGCCATCTCCCCAGCCTTGGCCTGGATTCTTATCTTCCATCATTTAAATCCATTCTTTATTACAAAAGCCATTTTGAGTATTCGTGAATGTAATCAAAGTGCACATCTAAAGTTCTTCCTCAGAATTGAGAGTTGCCCAGCATTTGAGTGACTGTGAAATGAAAGTGTGCATGTATATCACCCACCATGCATATTCAGAAAGATGGTAACTGAGAGTTATCTATCCAGGCTTAGGTTTGGTCGTATGTTGAACTGCAGTGTTTAAGGACATCATAATTCAGAAGAGATTCATGGCAGTCATGACTCATCCTCACTTTTTTCAAAGCTTAGGCCTTAGCTCTATAGTCACAAGAGCTGCTCCCCTCTTCCTGCTTGTATTGCATGGCTTCCTGAATAGAGCATTTGTCTGTTAGTTTAGCCTCCAGTTCGGTTTTAGATGGCATTAATGGACTAGACCAACTATCAAAGGTAAACCAAGAGTTCCCCTGGAAGGTATAAGGGATATTCTAAATTCCCAACCAGCCAAACGTTGAGGAACGCAACTTGAGGCATCTCAGGGAACCTGTGATTGTTAAGGCGTGTGCTCAGTCAGAGCAGTGGGATAATCAGCTCTTGTTTCTGAAAACAGAAAAACAGCTGGGACATCTTTACTCTGGAGACAGGCATATGATGTAAACGATGACCTCTGAGGGAATGAGGATCAGGTACTTAGAAATGTTTCCTTGCCCTCTGCTCACCAGCTTTGTTTGCTAAGGGACTTGGGGCTCCTCTCCTGCTTGCCACCAGCTCACAGAACATACCACTCAACAAAAGGATCCTACCCTCTGGAGGATATTTCTTCATTCACTATTTTTTCCTTTTAACTAATCTGCTCTGGTGAAACTAACACTGTTTTAAAGTAAACAATCCTCTCAGAGTTAGACAAGTTATTCTTAAAATTAAGTCATTTCTAAGATATGTAAGTTTATGTCATTAGCAGTGTATAAAGTATAACTTATATTTCAGATTACAATAAAGATATAAAAAGTATGAAATGATGATCATATGCCTTATCTTAGGTTTTCTACGGCTCTGATAAAACACCATGACCCAAAGCAACTTGAGGAGGAAAGGGTTTCTTTTCATTTTAAACTACCAAATAATTGTCCATCACTGAAGGAAGTCAGAGAAGGAACTCCATCTGGGAAGGAACCTGGAGTAAGGTAGTTTCCATAGACAAGTGCTGTTTCCTGCCTTGCTTTCCATGGATTGCTGGTTTAGAGCTGACACACCTCACTACCCACCAAGCATTGCTTCCAAGAACTGTGCACATGTCAAAATCTACTAAAATGACAGTTCTACTTTCACCAGATTTAAGTTCATACTCTTTTATAGTTTAAGTCCTTTCTAGATTACAGTGTAATTTTCTTGGATATTTTCATCCCATGCTGAAATCCATAGATGAAAAATGTTGATGTGGAAACATCACTTTGCACCCAAAATATTGATATTGCACTAAAAATTAGATTGGAATAGTTCTTCAAAAATTTTATGGCCACCCTGGTATAGATTTTGACATTAATTTCTTAATTATAGAAATGATACTGTGAATTTACCATAGTTGAGGGAACACTGCTCTGAGTACAACTTTAAAGATATGTGTAATTTATTTGAAGAGTGCCCTAGGTTACTGTGGTTGCTATGATAAAAATTATGACCAAAGCAACCTGTCGAGGAAAGTGTGTATTTGCCTTGCACTTTTCAATCATAGGACATCACTGAAAAAGTCAAGATAGGAACATGAAGGTAAAAACTGAGGTAAAAACTGAGGAGTGCTGCTTATTACTGGCTTGCTCTCTATGAAATGCTCAGCTTGCTTATATTACCCAGGTGTTCAAAGGTTTAAACAACTACAGTGGGATTAGTCCTCCTGAACATCTATCATTAATAATAATAATAATAATAATAATAATAATAATAATAATAATAAAAAAATTGCTCCTGACATGTTCACAGGTCAATCTGACGGAAGTAATGCTTCAAGTGAAGTTCTCATTTCCCAGGCGACTCTAGTTTGTGTCCAGTTGACAAAAAAACAACTAACAAGAACCTAACTTTCTTAAACTATTTTCCAAGAATTTTGGACACCTGGGTTTTATCATTATTCTAATAAAAATTGACATAAACAAATAATCCTAACAGTATGATAAGGAAAAGTATCATCAAGGTATCAATGAAACAGAGAGAAGACAAGAGCTAAGTCTGCTGAAAAAAAATTAAGATTTTTTCAAGATCAGTGGATGTTTAGATGGATCCTAAGAGTTTTTCAAAGCGATAGTGAAAGAGAAATATATGCAAAGATTCATGTCTGGGTTTGAATGAGGATGGCCTTCATATGCTCACATATTTGAATGCTTGGTCCCCAGTTGTTAGAACTGTTCAGAATGGATTTTTGAGGTTTGGCTTTGTTGGAGGAGGTATGTACCTGAGGATGGGCTTTGAGGTTTCAAAAGCCCACTATTCTTCTTACTTCCTACTTCTCTCTCTCTCTCTCTCTCTCTCTCTCTCTCTCTCTCTCTCTCTTTCTCTCTCTCTTTCTCCATCCATATCTCTTTCTCACTCTATTCTCTCAGCTCTGTGCATCATGCCCATGGATCAAAATGTAAAATCTCAATTACTGTTCCATTGCCATGCCTGCCTGCCTACTTGCTGTCATGTTTTCTGTCATGCCATAATGATCATACACTCTAACCCTCCAGAGAAATTCTGTGAGCCCAGTAAATTCTTAAGTTGCCTTGGTCATGGTGTCTCTTTATAGCAATAGAAAAGTAATTAAGATAGTACATAATAAAACAAAAATAGACGGTGCATGTGTAGACCAGACAAGTTTTAGTTAGAGTTATATTAGTGGGTAAGATGTTTGAAATGTGTACCCTCTTAGAATATACCTAAAGACTTACACATTCGGTAATCCACCCACCAAAATAGCCAACTTGCAGTTGGACCTATTAGACCTTCAAGAGGCAAAATAACAAGAACAAGAACAACAATAACAATAATAATAATAATAATAATAATAATAATAATAATAATAATAAATAACAGGGTATCCCTAACTTAAAGGAGTTTGCATATGCAATGTTGGAAACACAAAGAAACTGGCACCAAGGAGAACTGTGCAGAAACATGCAACTGTGAAATATAAGTTTATAATGTGCACAGAATGATAAACAGAAGTATTGGAAATCTGGCTACATGCAAGTAAGCACAGAGTAGTCGATGTGTGTGGGAGTATCTGAGATCATGAAAGAGAAAAATAGAGTGCTTGTTACCTACCCTGGAAACTTACACCTGGGAGCCTAATCTCCTGTCTATTAGTGGTTGTAAAGGTCTAGCAGGTCAGGCAGTGAAAAGCTGTGAAAAAATTGTACAATATGGCAATATGAGAGAGAGATAGAGAGAGAGAGAGAGAGAGAGAGAGAGAGAGAGAGAGACCTGAGGACAATCTCCGTTCTCCTTCCATTCCTCAGGAGTGGAAGGTTTGTAACACAGCAGGGTTTGTATGGATGAAAACATTCCTGTGTCTTAGAAGCCTCAGAAGATCTGGGAGAAGTTGGGTGGGGAAAAATACAATCAAAATGTATGAAGTTTATTTTTAATAAAAAAGAACTTACTGCTTGGTCTCTATAAGAACAGACTTGTTTTCTGCCTTTTTACCTCATTTTATTTCCACGCCTTTTTTTCTCCTTCAAAGGCAGTCTCCAAATACAGCATCAGTAGCTATAAAATCCAGCAATCAACAGGGAAGACAATCATCTGAAGCCCCTCAGAAAAGATCTGATGTTCCAAGCCTACCACCATTTGACCTGCCTGACAGTGCTGTGGAAAAATCACTCTCTCTCTCTCTCTCTCTCTCTCTCTCTCTCCCCCCCCGTATTTGTCATTATTTGATCTGCCCTAAAGACTGTTCATTGGATAAAGCTAGGTTTCAAGGATATTAGTACAAAGTAACCAGTGGCTCATATTCAAGATTCCAGATGCCTGTCCTGGTGCTATCAGCTGCTCCAAACAAGAGCCTTCTCAAAACTAGTAAGATCTAAAAATTAGATGTGTGTTGAGGAATCTGAAGCTGTCATAGTTTCTGGGCATTGATCTATAAGGCAACATATATGTGTGTGAGAGTATGGGTTCCCAGGAAAAATTTGAGAATTCAGAACAAATTCATGCCCCTAGCCATGTAAAAGTATTACCAACACAGGCAGTAGTGATTTCCACAGGAAGGCAGAACTAGGGATTTCCAAAGCAAAATGTGCTTCAGTACTCTCACAGAATCACTCAGCAAGTGACAACTTGTCAAAATGTGCACTAGCTGATCACTAAGCTGTCAAGTAGAGGTTATAGGTACTAAATCTGCAAGGAATGAAGACTTTACAGAATTCATCCCAGTAAGTCATCAAGGAAACAAAAAGCAGCTGGAATTGCACCCACAGCAGATAGCAACAACAGCCAAACATGTAGAAATCTGAGTTAGCAGATGTGGTACTTTGAATGAGATCTTCCTCATTAGTCTTGGGCGTTTGAATACCTGGTCCCCAGTTGGTGGCCCTTTGCAGAGGATGAACAGACCTGACTACTGGGATACAGCTTTGAGGTTTCAAAAGACGTACACCATTATGAGTTTGGTCTCCCTGCTCTTTGCGTGAGGGTCAAGATGTGAGCTACTGGCTGCGACTCTAGCAGCCTGTCTGCCTGCAGCTACAGCACTCTCCACTGTGGTAATGATGGACTCATCCATTTGAAATTATAATCCTAAAATAAACTTTTTCCAAAGTTGCCTCCTTGGCCATGGTGCTGTTTCACAGCAATAGATAAGTAAGTAAACAGCACATTATTTTCCATGTCCAATGATCAGTAATTCTCACACATGCAGACAAATGAGGAAGTATTATTCATACATAAGAAAAAGACCCAGTAGAAGCCCTCTGACAAAGCCTGCAAAGACTTTAGAAAATATTTTAGAAATAAAATATTTTCAAAAGCTAAAAGAAATAGTTTTAATTAGAATAAGGCAAAAGCCTCAGCGATAAAGAAATAAAAATTATAAAAATAAGAACCAAATTGAATATCAGAGATTAGAGTTACTACCCAAAGTTGGCCCAGCTAGTGCAGTTAATGGAGATCAAGACTCAAAAGTTATGCTGGAATGAAATGTTCAGCATAAGAGTTTAACTACAGGGGTAAGTGTACAGAAGGAAGAATAAAAAACCTCAAAGGTATATCAGCTGAAATTATTCAGGAATCAAACAATAAGGAAAGAAACAAGCACAATTTAAAAACACCAAACCCACAAGTAATCAAAAAATAATCATGTTGGAATGAAAAAAAAAATGTGCCTCAAGAACAGACGTCATAACAAAGTTATAATTTAAGTTACACAATAGGAAAAGTATTTGCAAACCATTTATCTAACAAGAAACTTACCTTAGAATTTAAAAATAACATAGAATAATAAAAATAAAAGATTATTTAAAAACACAATATCAAAGTAGACATTACATCAATGAAGATGAATGAACGAATAATAAGCAGATATAAAGATATTTAACATCATTAGAGATCAAAGAAATACAGTTTAAATTGACAATGCAATACAAGTTCAGCCTATTCAGGTGGCTACAACTGAAGGAGAGGTAAAGAAGAACTGGGAGGAAAAAGAGAGAGAAACTGTAATCAGAATATTTTGTACGAAAAAAATCTGTTTTCAATAAATATAATATGAAAAATATAATCACAAATGTTCACAAGAATATGGTGAAACTAAAACCTTCATATACTGCTATTATAGAATGGAAAAATGTGATTGCTTTAGAAAACCCCTCATGTGTGCTTTCATATATATTAATTTATGATATATATCATAATATGTATACGTATGTATCACAGCAATGCCATTCCTAAGCATATAGCCAAGAGAAATAAATACTCAAGGGGCATAAGAACATAAGCATGCACAATACATCATCCATGATAAATAATAACTTTGATGGAAAAACTCAAGTATTCATCTACTGATAAACAAACCATGGCATGTCAATCCCATGAATTTGAAATTTTCCAGTAAGTAAATAATAATGAAGAGTAGGTTTATGAATGATACTCAGAACTTTATCCTAAGTGGGAAAGCCACACAAATGTGCCCTTTTTTTCTGACATGTGAACTCACAAGTCTTCAATATATTTATTCAATACATGGTACTCACCATGTATAATGAGTAAATTGGGAGACAGGAAGCTTTCAGGCACTATGGCCTCAGTATCACAAATAAGAAAGTATACTAAAACGAAGCAAACTGGGCCATGAACTTTCAAATGGTGAATTATAGCCTGGACTTATACATCAATATTATTGCTAAGACTGTGTATCTTTAGTAATAGTTAAGTCCTATTGTATATTTTTAAAACACTAATAAAAAATAATTTTTTACTAAGAAAATTATATTGCATCATGTTTCTTCTCTTTAATGAAGAAAGAATCATGGCAGGGAAGATGGCTGAAATGTTAAGAGTGTGTACTACTCTTACAGAGGACATGGGTGGAGTCACAGCACACAGAGGCAGATCACAACATCTGTAACTCCAGTCTCAGGAGGTTTGACACCTTCTTCTGCCTCTTTGAGCACTTCATGGATATAATTCACAGACATTTAGACAAATACTAATACACACAAAATAAAAATCAATCAAAATTATAAAGAAGAAGAAGAGGAAGAAGAGGAAGAGGGAGGAGGAGAAAGGAAATGGAGAAGAGGAAGGAGAAGGAGAAGGAGGAGGAGGAGGAGGGGACGGGGACGGGGACGGAGAAGAGAAGAAGAAGAAGAAGAAGAAGAAGAAGAAGAAGAAGAAGAAGAAG
>JADRCH010000047.1:5568069-5650886 GCA_019843965.1 Rhynchomys soricoides
GAAGAAGAAGAAGAAGAAGAAGAAGAAGAAGAAGAAGAAGAAGAAGATGATAATAGGTATAGAAGAGAGTGAAGATTCCCAACTTAAAGGACTAGTAAATATCATCAACAAAATTATAGAAGAAAACTTCCCTAAACTAAAAGAAGTCTGCAGAACTCCAAATAGACTGGACCAGAAAAGAAATTCTTCTCATCACATTATAGTCAAAACACCAAATACACAAAATAAGAAAAGAATATTAAAAGCAGTAAGAGAAAAAGGGCAAGTAACATAAAAAGGCAGACCTATCAGAATTACACCAGACTTCTCACCAGAGACTATGAAAGCAGATCTATGGGCAGATCTCATACAGACTCTAACAGAACACAAATGACAGCCCAGGCTACTCTACCCAGCAAAACTTTCAATTACCATAGATGGTGAAAACAAAATATTCTATGACAAAAGCAAATTTACGCAATATGTTTCCACAAACCCAGCCCTACAAAGGATAATAGATGGAAAACACCAACTCAAGGAGGGAAACTACACCCTAGTAAAAGCAAGAAAGTAATCTTTCAGCAAACTCAAAAGAAGATAGTCACACAAACATAAAAACAACATCAAAAATAACAGGAAGCAACAATCACTATTCCTTAATATCTCTTAACATCAATGGACTCATTTCCCCGATAAAAAGACATAGACTGACAGACTGGATCCATAAAGATGACTCAGCATTTTGCTGCATCCATGAAATGCACCTCCGTGTTAAAGACAAACACTACCTCAGAGTAAATGGCTGGAAAACAATTTTCCAGGCAAAAGGCCCCAAGAAACAGGCAGGAGTAGCCATTCTAATATTGGATAAAATCGACTTTCAACCAAAAGTCATCAAAAAAGATAAGGAAAGACACTTCATACTCATCAAAGAAAAAAATCTACCAAGAAGAACTCTCAATTCTGAACATCTATACCCCGAATGCAATGGCACCCATATCCATAAAAGAAACTTTACTAAAGCTCAAAGCATACATTGCACCTCACACATAATAGTAGGAGACTTCAACACCCCACTATCACCAATGGACAGATCTTGGAAACACAAACTAAACAGAGACACAATGAAACTAGCAGATGTTATGAACCAAATAAATTTAACAGATATCTGTAGAACATTTAATCCTAAATCAAAAGAATATGCCTTCTTCTCAGCACCTCATGGTACCTTCTCCACAATTGATCATATAATTTGTCACAAAACAAACCTCAACAGATATAAGAAGATTAAAATAATCCCATGCCTCCTATCAGATCACTACAGAATAAGACTCATTTTCAATGGCAACAACAACAACAAGTCCACATACACATGGAAGCTGAACAACGTTCTACTCAATGATAACTTGGTCAAGGAAGAAATAAAGAAAGAAATTAAAGACTTCCTAGAATTTAATGAAAATGAAAGTACAACATACCCAAACCTATGGGACACAATGAAAGCAGTGTTAAGAGGAAAACTCATACCTCTGAGTGCCTCCAAAAAGAAACTGGAGAGAGCATATACTAGCAGCTTAACAGCACACCTGAAAGCTCTAGAACAAAAAGAAGCTAATATACCTAAGAGGAGTAGAAGGCAGGAAATAATCAAATTAAGGGCTAAAATCAACCAAGTAGAAACTATACAAAGAATCAACAAAACCAGGAGCTGGTTCTTTGAGAAAATCAACAAGATAGATTAAATCCTTAGTCAGACTAACAAGATGGCACAGAGACAATATCCAAATTATCAAAATTAGAAAGGAAAAGGGAGATATAACAACAGATTTTGAGGAAATTCAAAAAAATCATCAGATCCAAATACAAAAGCCTATACTCAACAAAATTGGAAAATATGGATGAAATGCACAAGTTTCTAGACATACCAAATACCAAAGTTAAGTCAGGATCAGATAAACCATCTAAATAGACCCGTAACCCCTAAAGAAATAGAAGCAGTCATTAAAAGTCTCCCAACCAAAAAACGCCCAGGACATGATGGGTTCAGTGCAGAATTCTACTATGCCTTCAAAGAAAACCTAATACCAATACTCTTCAATCTATTCCACAAAATAGAAACAGAAGGAACACTACCTAATTCATTCTATGTGGCCACAGATACACTGATACCAAAACCTCACAAAGACCCAACAATAAACAAAAACTTCTGAACAATTTCCCGTATGCATATTGATGCAAAATAATCAATAAAATTCTTGCAAACCAAATCCAAGAACACATCACAATGATCATTCACCATGATCAAGTAAGCTTCATCCCAGGGATGCAGGGATGGTTCACCCAGAAATCCATCAATGTAATCCACTACATAAACAAACTCAAAGAAAAAAAACCACATGGTCATCTCTTTAGATGCAGAAAAAGCATTTGACAAAATTCAACATCCCTTCATGATAAAAGTCTTGGAAAGATCCAGAATTTAAGGAGCATACCTAAACATAGTAAAAGCAGTATACAGTAAACCAGTGGCCAACATCAAACTAAATGGAGAGAAACTTGAAGCAATCCCACTAAAATCAGGGACTAGACAAGGCTGCCCTCTCTCTCCCTAACTATTGAATATAGTATTTGAAGTTCTAGCTAGAGCAATTAGACAACAAAAGGAGGTCAAAGGGATACAAATTGGAAAGGAAGAAATCAAAATATCACTATTTGCAGATGATATGATGGTATATGCAAGTGACCCGAAAAAGTCCACCGGAGATCTGCTACAGGTGATAAACAACTTCAGTAAAGTGGCTGGATACAAAATTAACTCAAGCAAATCAGTACTTGAAGGATAAACATGCTGAGAAAGAAATTAGGGAAATGGCACCCTTCACAATTGTCACAAACAATATAAAGTATCTTGGTGTGACTCTAACCAAATAAGTGAAAGATCTGTATGACAAGAACTTCAAGTCTCTAAAGAAAGAAATTGAAGACCTCAGAAGATGCAAAGATCTCCCATGCTCATGGATTGGCAGGATTAATATAGTTAAAATGGCCACCATCCTGCCAAAAGCAATCTACAGATTCAATGCAATACCCATCAAAATCCCTACTCAATTCTTCATAGACTTAGAAAGAGCAATTCTCAAATTCACATGGAATAACAAAAAACCCAGGAGAGCAAAAACTATCCTCAACAATAAAAGGACTTCTGGGGGGAATCAGCCTCCCTGACTTCAAGCTATATTACAGAGCAGTAGTGATAAAAACTGTATGGTATTGGTACAGCGTCAGGCAGCTAGATCAATGGAATGAAATTGAAGACCCAGAAATGAACCCATACACTTATGGTCACTTGATCTTTTGACAAAGGAGCTAAAACCATCCAGTGGAAAAAAGAGAATTTTCAAAAATTGGTGCTGGTTCAAATGGCAGTCTGCATGTAGAAGAATGCAAATTGATCCATTCCTATCTCCATGTACAAAGCTCAAGTCCATGTGGATCAAGGACCTCCACATAAAACCAGATACACTGAATCTAACAGAAGAGAAAGTGGGGAAAAGTCTCCAACACATGGGCACAGGGGAAAAGTTCCTGAACAGAACACCAATGGCTTGTGCTCTAAGATCAAGAATCGACAAATGGGACTTCATGAATTTACAAAGCTTCTGTAAGGCAAAGGACACTGTAAATAGGACAAAACGGCAACCAACAGATTGGGAAAAGGTCTTTACCAATCCTAAGTCCTATAGAGGGCTAATATCCAATATATACAAAAAACTCAAGAAGTTAGAATCCAGATATCCAAATAACCCTATCAAAAAAGGGGAACAGAGCTAAACAGAGGATTCTCAACTGAGGAAATTTGAAGGGCTGAGAAGCACCTAAAGAAATATTCAACATCCTTAGTCATCAGGGAAATACAAATCAAAACAACCCTGAGATTCCATCTCACACAAGTCAGAATGGCTAAGATCAAAAATTCAGGTGACATCAGATGTTGGTGAGGATGTGGAGAAAGAGGAACACTCCTCCATTACTGGTGGGATTGCAATCTGATACAACCTCTCTGGAAATCACTTTGGTGGACCCTCAGAAAAATGAACATAATACTACCTGAGGACCCAGCTATTCCACTCCTGGGCATATACCCAGAAGATGCTCCAACATGTAATAAAGACACATGTTCTACTATGTTCATAGCAGCCATATTTATAATAGCCAGAAACTGGAAACAACCCAGATGTCCCTCAACAGAGGAATGGATGCAGAAGATTTGGTACATTTACATAATGGAATACTACTCAGCTATTAAAAACAATGACTTCATGGAATTCACAGATAAATGGATGGAACTTGAAAATATCATCCTGAGTGAGGTAACTCAGTCACAAAAGAATGAACATGGTATGTACTCACTGATAAGGGGCTATTAGCCCAGAAGTTCAGAATATCCAAGAGTCACTTCACAGCACCCATTGGGCTGAGCGTGAATTTCCAGATGGAGGAGTTGGAGAAGAGACTGAAGGAGCTGAGGGAGTTGACAGCCCTATGTAGGGAGCAACAGTGTCCACTGGCCTGACCTCACGATGCTCCCGGAGACTGGATCACCAACCAAAGAATACACAGGACCCATGGTCCTGGCAGCATATGTTGCAGAGAAGGGCCTTGTTAGCCATCATGGGGAGGAGTGGGCCTGAGGGTGTTAGATGCCCCAGTGTAGGGGAATGCCAAAGAGGGAAGATGAGAGTGGGTGGGTGGGTGGGGGAATACCCCCCATAGAGGCAGGGGGAGGGGGGATAGGGAGGTTCCAAAGAGGAGATCTGGAAAGGGGGAAACATTTGAAATGTAAATAAAGTATCAAAAAAATTAAAAATAAAAATAAATAAAATTCAAGTTCTGGAAAAAAAAACTTAAAGCAATTCTCAAGAGCTACTAATATTGAACATAGAAAGAGTAAACTAGCCATTTGTGAAAACACAACTATAAAAACTAATGAACAAGGACCTTATTTCATAAAACACAAAATTGAGCCATTTAATTTAAAAAAAATAAGTAAATAATATTCTTTGTATTTATTGAATGCCAATGCAACAATGTCCTCTACCAACTGAAGAATTTACAATGACTGAAATTTCAGGAGTTTTTAGTTGTATAAGGAAATTGGAGAATGTTTTCAAACAGTATGTCTTTTTAAAGTATCATGGGGTTGGAAAGCAAATATAATCCAATCCCATTTTCATCTATATATTGATGAAGTGTATCCATCAGAAATGTAATGGAAATCAAGCATTAGCTTGATTTGAAGATTATTCTAATACCAGATCATTTCTAATTGGTGACAGCAATTTGATCTATGAATTTGTTTTTCTCTGAGTGTGCCAGGCAAACAAGGTTATGTATCATGTGGATCTTCCAATAATACACTGATAATCTGATAATAATTAAATAATCTGATAGCCTTCTATCTGTAAGAAATTGTCACACCTATTATAAAATCTACAAAGATTGGTATCATGCAATTCTTAAGAACTGGCTTACATTAATAAGACTGAGTTTCTTCACTCACAAAGCTGGGGTTTTAAAGGTTTAAGCTGCCTTCTTAACATGCAGTTTGATCAAAAGTCATGATTTATTTTTGTTCTCCCATACATTGTCATAGAATATGTCATATGACAGAAGCTATGCTGGGCACTATTCTCAAGTGAGAACTGGGAACATGTTAAAATAATGCTTACTGAGTATTGAGCAGATGTTGGCTAATATTGCAGCTGGTTATCATTGATAATAACCTGCCAACTTCTCAAATACACATTAGTTATTACTTTATTCAGAATAAAAATAGATAATAATAAATAATAATCTAGAGACTCTTACTGCTATTTCAGCTATCATGACATAGAGGAATTTAGTTCCTGAATGTAGCTGTCTTTTTAGTGAGCCATTGATAGTGTTATTAATAATAATGTTTATGACCACAGAAGAAATAAAAAGGCACATAATTAATTTGCTTAGATTTTTTTCAATTTATCCATGGTCAGAATCCAAGAGTCATGCACCTTTAGGTATATTCCTCTTTATGATTAATCTGATCTACACAAAAATTAGAAGCCATATATCTTAGTTTGGGTTATTATTGTTGAGGAAACACCATGAACAAAAGTAAGTTGGGAAGGAAAGCATTTATTTGGCTTATGTTTCCACATCCATAGTCCATCACTGAAGGAAGTCAAGAGAGGAACTCAAACAGGGTGAGATCCTGAGGCAGGAGCTGATGCAGAGGCCATGAAGTAGTGTTGCTTTACTGGTTGATCTTGGTGGCTTGCTTAGCCTGCTCTCTTATAGAACCAGGATCACCAGCCCAAGGATGGCCCCACTCACAATGGACTGGTCCCTCCCACAACAAGCACTAATTAAGAAAACAGCTGACAAGCTTGCCTACAGCCAAATCTTATAAAGACATTATCTCTGCTGAGGCTTCCTCCTCTCTAGCTTGTGCAAAGTTGACATAAAATTAAACAACACAGCATATGTCATTTGGGAGGAATGTTCTGTTATAGCATCCTGGTGCTCATTTGACTTAAGGAAAAAGCACAAATGACTTATAAAAGAGAGGTGATGTTTATTCAGTAGAGTAACTGAGTAGAGTGTTGGGGAGATGGCTCAGTGCATAAAGTACTTGCTGAGAAACTACATCTAGAACCCCAGTATCCATGGAAAAAGTTTGGCATGTTGGGATATATCTATTACCTCAGCACTTCATGTATAGACAGTGTGCACTTGGAGCACATTAACCAATCCATTTACCCAAAACAAACCAAGGTTCAGTGATATAATGTATCCCTACAATTGGGTTGAAGAGCATAGGGGAGAATACCTTCTATTTACATCTTCAATCTACATATGCACACATAGGTGTGCACACACATACACAGAACTATAGCACAGAAATATATTATAATATATAATATAGTAAGAAATAAGTAAATAAATAAATACCTCACAGAGCCCTTTCAGAAGATCTTTCTATGCCACTCAATTTTAATTATAAAATTAATTCTTGTAGTGGATGGCAATTGTAACAGAGACCTAGCCCTACAACTAGACAACATTCAAGTGAGAGTTTTTGGAGCCCTTAGCCCTAAATGATGTATCCTTACTAGATTCCTTTCCTTTTCTTAAGGCTCAGGAATCAATGCTGAAGACAAGGTGGAATGTTTGAAGAGCCAGAAGTGATGGGAAGTCTCCAAGGAAGTTACATTTACCAGACACAAGAGGACTGGGGCACATATGAACATATAGGAACTGTGGCAGCATGCATAAGGTCAAGCAAGACAAAACTCTCAGCATGGATAAGGAACAGTAGGCACTGATTTCACCCTTCACCAAGAAGCTGTTTGTGACTGATAGCTACTGGAACAGGGAAACTAAGTCCTCTTTAATGGAATGACACTGGTTATATCTATAACAAGCCAGGAAAGCCTCATGTTAAGTTACAGCTGGCCAACATTAAAAAGATTCCATGATACGTGTATGCACATGTATGTGCACTCACACATGCATATGTCTGCATTTTGTTTGTTTTATTTTGTTTTAATAAATAACATGAAGTAAGACTGGGAAAGGATGAGGGAGAAGATGGGAAAGGAGAGAAAATACGATAAAAATAATTTTCATGAAGAAATAAACATAAAATGATTAAAATTTAAATTGATAAACATACTAATAAATTTCCATACATTATAAGAAAATTAATTCTTGAATCCCAATTATCATTTTGGATATTCCATGGCATTGTATTTTAATACAATGCATTAAGTTATTCAACTAAGCATTATTTCCAGGGAAAATGATTCAGTTAAATATATTTTATTGAAGGTTATTAGGTTTCATTGGCTAGATTGGTATCTTCCTCTATTAAAAGAATCAGTTATCTAAGGACTCCCAAGTACACAACCTGCCCAAGTGGAAGATAACTATTATCAATTGAGATTATTGGACTACCTTTTCTCTACTGTTGATAAGTTCAGGACCTAGCTTCCAAGTTAATCTAGACATCAATTGTCTCTAAAATAAACCGAGATTATTTAGCCTTATCAAGGCACTTACATGGCTGCTTCATCTTGTTTCATTGTTCCACAACAAATGGACTGACCACTCTTAATCAAACACTAATAATCAATCCCCGTTTGCGGTTTAACCATCTGGGAATTGACTGATGTTTTGACACCTTATAACTTTGCTTGGTTAATGTTCAATACAAAACAAAACAAAAACAAAAACAAAAACAAACCAAAAAACCAACCAAGAAACAACAACAACAACATTAAAAAAAAATCCAACTGGATGACAACCCTTAAAAGTGAGTTTAAAAGGATGTTTAAAAGGAAGATGGATTGGTTAATAGATATTAATACATAGATAGTCGTAATTGTAAACACTAATATAGAATACAGTGCCTAAAAACAAAAGTCAAAGATCTAGGCTCATATCCTACCTCTACATTCTATTAAATGTGTATGGTCACCAATTTCCTAGCATTCTCATGGCCATTTTTATTTGGGGATGATACTTTTATGCTTGTTTTTTAACATCAAATAAGAAAACTAATGTAATAGTCTATATTATAAGTATATAAATGTTTGATAACCTATAACTATTAATTTTATTATGTCAATTATGTATTTTATGTTATATAACCATATTACATATAATTACATATTATAAATTATATGTTTATGTGAGAAAATAACTCTTCAAAGAGCCCATAAAATATTTTATTAAAAAAGCATACATGTTTTAACTAGAGATTTTTTTCTCTTATTTTTCAAGAAGTCTGACTTCTACTTGGATCTCTTATTTGACTACTATATAGAATTTTTCTTTTAAACTCTAAAAGCAACACAAGCTCAGTCCAAAAGGAGATATTGGAGATCTATATCTATATCTATATATATATCTGTATCTATATCTATATCTATCTATCTATCATCTATCTATCTATCTATCTATCTATCTATCTATCTATATCTGTTCCCAGGATAACCAGCATTGACATACTTGGTTATATATTTTTACATACTTTCATTATGTTTGTATTAATCACAACACGAAAATTTACAGACATATTAACAATACAGTACACCACAAAATATGCATTTCTATTCCCCAATGCCTGTGAATATATCTGTATATGTATTTTATAGTTGATAAAACTAGAATAATACCAGTTACAAAAGCTATGATATTTTTACTCAAAAATACACAAAAAAATGCTGCTGTATTTCATGGTACAAAAAGTTTGTGCAACTATTTCTATATTTTTCATGTTTTTTAATTTTTGGGTATTTACTTTATTTACATTTCAAATGCTTTCTCCTTTGGGAACCCCTTATCCCCTCCCCTCTCCCCTTCCTCTATTGGGGTATTCCCCCACCCACCCCCCACCCACTCTTGTCTTCCCTCCTTGGCAATCTCCTATACTGGGGCATCTAACACCCTCAGGCCCAACGGCCTCCCCTCCCCCTGATGACTAACAAGACCCTCCTCTGCCACATATGCTGCCAGCACCATGGGTCCTTCCATGTGTATTCTTTGTTTGGGGATCCAGTCTCCGGGAGCATCAGGAGGTCAGGCCAGTGGACACTGTTGCTCCTCCCATGGGACTGCCAACTCCCTCAGCTCCTTCAGTCCCTTCTCCAACTCTTCCATCCGGGACATTGTTCATATTATTTCTGTTCCAGAATCAGCATAGCAAAGATCCTTATGTGTTGATTCTTTTAAGATGACTAAGATGGGAAGAGAGATTTTGCACTCACTATGTGCCCCCTAAGAACTATTCAATGTTTTACTGTATTATGTCATTGAGCTTTGATACAATTCTTGAGGATTCATTAGAAATGCTGTTTTTAAATACAGTGAACTTTAGGCTACTGGCTAGTAAGTGGTGAAATAGAAATATGAAGCCAGGCAGTTTGCTCTCCAATCCCTTCTTACATAGCTCTTATCAAGAAGGCACCAAAATATTTTCTTCAATTTACACTGTTTTTTATCATAAGTTTTACAAATTATTGAAAATCTTCCATCTTATCCACAGAACAGCCTATCTAATGAGATGATATCTATAAGTGTCAGTGTGTTCCATTAGGAACACAGGACTCCAATCTTGATCAAATGTATTCCCTGTACTCTGGATAGCCCTTTACAATCATAATTTGGCTACGTCAGAGACTGTGTAAGTAGACATGTTGTAGCAATTGGGCTTCAGAAATGGCTGCATTGCTAATGTTTAAAATGAAATTAGCATGGGGTGTCTCTGCTAACAAATTCCAGATTTATACTGCAGGAAAAGACAATCTGGGATTTTTCCATTCATAGCTTGTGGTGTTATAAATTTTATTTAAAATGTCTCCAAGCTTTTAATCTTCACAGAATGAAGTCATACTCCCTTTCCAAACCAAATTCTCAAACTTACTAAGTATTATAACAGCATCTAACGTTTTCATGTTTATGCGTAATTTTATTTACTTTTCCCAAAAGTGTCTTACTCTGCAAGGGTTCTATGGACTTGAGCAAATGGCGTGGATCTTATTATCAAATAAACGAACCAACTTAAGCTAAGAAATGTGTAGCTGTTGTCTCGGAATAGTGCAGCTTTGGGTGGATACTGCATTTTGGGGGGACAGTACTGTGAGAAAGAGGAAATGATAAATGATAAATACTATCCTGAGTTTAGCATCCTATTTGAGCAGAGAAACTCTCAGCGGACCAAGGAGACAGGACAGGGAAAAAGAATTTATCATTGCTCATAGCAAGGTGGAGGAGTCTGATGTTTATGCCTCAAGTGATGCAACTTGGGTTGCCCCGCACTGAAGCGCCTTAGACATGCTGTACCTGCGCCAACACTACTGACCTAGCAACTTCTATATATGAACCAAGGCTGAACTGACATCACTGTTCCCATTGGTAGCAGTTGGCGGGGAGGCAAGAGATCCTCTGGGAAGTCATGTTGAAATGATTCGTTCTGAAACCCTCTTGCCTGGGGGAAAATCCGTGGCAACTGACATTGAGCTTCCAGTAAAGAGACACTAATTCCTCTCCCACCGAGGAAAAGAGCACAGTGAAATGCTGTTATTGGAAGTGTCTGGTTGCCACCAAATCTGACTTGTTTGTAACTTTCTGGGCCACAAGAATCTAGGAACTTTCTGTACAGCTTTATGCCTCTGTTAAAATCAAGTAAGGTTAGCTTAGAAAAGGTACCTCAAATGGCTAAAGTTTGTAAAGTAAGCTTAAGGTTCTTAAAATAGGCAAATGTTAACAGATTCTATATCAACCCATTTGTTAATTAGGGAGAGGTGATCTAATTTATACTGGAGGAAACACAGGGAAAATGTTGTAACTATTGAAAGCACTTCCTGCTCCATGGACTCATCCTGCACATTTTGATGCAGATGTCATGAAAGCAAAGCAACAGTCAGACAGGAACAATTTTTACTCCACATAGGAGCAGACCAGTACCTAGAACTTAGCTTCCCTTAGAAACAGAGAGTAGATCAGAAAATCTGAGGGTTAAGACCACGTGATCAGGGTTAATACCAGAGGTAGGATGAAATAAGAAGGCCCCAGTGTGGCTAAGTCGCAGTGAGGAGGGCTGGCCAGCACTGCGGGGCGCTGTTAGCCACTTTGGAGTTACTTTCTATCAGCATGCCCCCCTGTGCTTCCTTCAACCGCTTGCCCTTGGCTGAGTTCACTCACTCACGGTCCGGGACACCTTCAATTCCTGGTTGAGCCACTGGCACAGGATCTCCGACATAGCTCACTGGCGCCTTTGACTGCTTGCAGATACTAGGAACTTTCCAGGAACTCAGTCAGCTGGACTGCGTCTTCCCGTCGCCTAGGGCAACCAGTTGCTAAGGAAGCTCCTCCAGGCTGGTCACCGGCTCAGAGAGGAGACACCACTGCGTGGCCATAGTTATCAGAAATTGTTGTCTGCCCCCTACTGGCTTGTAAGACCTGAGCCTATGCTGGTTCAGAAAGAAGGCTTCAAGAGTGTGAACAGCAGTTAGAATAAGAGGTTTCTTTAAGAAACAAAACATCATTGCCAGATGAGTTATAAACCTTTATTTCTCTTCTGTAAATAACCAAAGGTAGACTATAGGGTTATATGAAATCATAAGCTGGTTTGAAAAATGGTACCGTGCACTGAAATGCAACTTGTTCTATAAAAGCATCAATTCTCTAAATTATCCATTGTAATGCGTTTTATAGTTTGTTTGTTTGTTTTTTTCTATCAATAAAGCCCAAGCTTCACAATCAGGTTTATGTGAGCCATTCTGTGTGGCTTTGATTTCACAAGTTCTTTGCCCGTAAATAAGGACTTATTGTCTTTGAGCCTCACCATTCTTTCCTGTAGGTGCAGACACAATGCTTGCTTTACAAGTTGTGAAAATTACATCAAAACTCACATACTCTGATGACTGGCTCCTGGTAGAAGCTCAGCACATGCTTCAAAGTTACTTTCTCTTGCAAGGCACTGTGAGGGCTGGCATCTCATTCATCATATCTCAAGTAGATCGGAGTTGCTTGCACTTCAGAAGTTTTAGGAAATTATTACATATAGCTGGTTTGAATTTAGCTATGAACAGCTATTGCCAAGTAGAGCCTCATGTGCAGATTTTAAAGCTCAGTTGGCCTTCCTCGTGTCTTTCATTCATTTCTTCACCTTCCCTCTCGATCACCCTCTAGTTTCCTCTCTTTTGCCTATTTTAGAGTAACCTCACTCAACCGACATTCCTTATGCAAAAACTGTCTGTCTTCATGACCACAATAACCACCAGGCTGAGTGTTCTCTTTAGTCTGTCCTGTATGACAGGCACAATTCTAACGCCCAACTATACCTCTTAGATACTTCAGTGAATTCCACTAGGATGCTATTTATTGATGACTAGACACTGTCTCCTCAGTGAGCCAATGAAGAATCCTCAAAGGGAACAGTACAAGATTGGCCTGGGTAGAAAATAACAAGGGATTGAATGTAATAAGACAAAATATGTATATATGCATGAGGAATATTTTTGCTTTATATATTTGTGTACGTACTAAGTTTGTGTAGATTTGCATGTAGAGTAAAAGACATTTCTTACCATTCTCCCATAGAAAATTACAAACTCATGGTCACACAGACAGCCTTGGTAAAAATCTGTGGGTTACAAAATCATAACACAAAGTTATGAATGTGAGGTAGGCCAATGTAGAAGAAGTTGGTGGTCAGACATATGTAAGGAAATAAAAATGTGTAGTGAGAATATTGGTAATGAATATTGTGGGCAAGTGTGCATGCACACACATGCCAATGAACAAATAAAATAAACTTTACTAGATGATATACTAGATGATAAAGACCCACTGAAAATTCATTGTGCTCTAGCTTAAACGCAAACATATTTGTAAGCCACAGACTTTTACTGTAGCCTCAGGGAGTCAGTAATGTCCATACTTCTTTCTAGTCTTGATAAGATTTTTTTTGTGACTTAAATATCACTATGTATCAAGTTAAACAGCATTTCTGAATACTTATGACATGCTAATCTTGCTTAATCCTATTTCTTCTACTTTACAAAATCTTAGCAGTTTCTACATTGCAATTGAAAATGAATGACAGGCTTTTCCAGTAACTCTATAATGAAGGTTGTTTGATTCACTGAATATTTAATTCCACATTATGGCCCATTTGATTCCACCATAAGCAATACCATACCATGCAAATTCCTAAGGTTTTAATGACTAGTTGTATTAAATCCTGTTCTTTAACTGACATCGTAATTCTTCCCCAAAGTTATCCCTTATAACACTCAGTGGCAGACTTTTCCTCCCAGGTCCAGTAGGCTCAGATGCACCAGTAGAATCTGAATGGACACATTTGTTTTCTATTATTGTAAGCCCAGAGCTGTTGAAATTCTGTGGTGTGAATCAGTCTGGGCCAAGAGGCCTTTTAACACACATCTCTTTTTATTCCAATGTATGAATTAAGTTGTGCAATTGATTATTCCTTTGTGTTGTAGGCTGGGTGCAATGCAATTGATCATTCCTTTGTGCTGTGGGCTGGGTGCAATTCCTCAGGACTTACATGGTAATCACAAAAGGGTGTGTAAACATGGGAGATGCCTTCTCCCATGTTTTGCTTAAAGTTATGACTGTAATAGAAATCAATGTGGAAGTTTTTCAAAAGCTAGAAATAAGTCTATTATATGACCCAGCTGTATCACTCCTGAGGATACACCCAAGGGGCACTATGTACCACTGTAAAGACACTTGCCTGCCCATGTTCACTGGCATTGTATTCAAAATAGCTAGCAAATGGAAATAACCTTGATGTCTATTAGCTGAAGAAAAGATAGTGAAAAGGAGTTATGAATACACAGGTATTTTGTTGAGCTATTAAGACAAATAAAATTATTATAAGTAAATAGCTAGAACTTGAAAAAATTTAATGCTCCTCCATAATGCCAGGTATGGAATAAATCCCTTCTATTTCTTGGCCATGAGGGTACCTCTTAAAATTCCCCCCAAACAGTACACGTTATTGTAACTTCCCTTTGTTATTTATTTACTATAACTTGGTAGTAAGACCCAAGAGCTGATGATATCATAGATTTAGGTCATAAGATGAAAGAAAGAAAGAAAGAAAGAAAGAAAGAAAGATGGAAGAAAGAAAGACAGACAGACAGACAGAAAGAAAGAAAGATGGATGAAAGTCAAGCTGGTACCAACCTGTAATCTTCTTTCTGAGTAGCTTCCATAGTGATGAAAGTACTCTGTAGGATTCTGGGAAAGAAAAGTCATCAACAGCATTAGCCCACTAGTGAACTTTGTGAGCTACAATGATGGTCAGCTTTAATATACATGACTGCTGGTGCAACAGTGCCATGGATGTTACGCAGTTAACAAACAAGTTTCTGGGTGGACTAAACCTGGCCAAGGACCCATGGCTGAAGAGGTCATGGACAAGGAAAGAGTGAGTATTATTTTTCTGAATAGACATATTGTCTTCTGAATATTTATCTTTTACCCATGGATACATTCTTCTCTCAGTCTCTAGCAGAGAAACTTCATTTTGCAATTGACTGTACCTCATAGAAAGGTTCATGACTGGTCAACAGACGTGAAATCAATGACGTTAGGGTATGTAGGCTTAACAGCAATCAACATCTATCTATATCACATCCCCTCGCGTCAAGACTCAGAGAACATTATAAGAGGGGATAGAAACAAGACTCAAAGACCAGAGAGTACTCTACGCAAAACCATTGTGTCTTCTGGACATGACAGGGTCATTGCACTTAGGAATCCATAGTAGGTGTGATTTCTGCACCAGATCTGTTGGCACAAGACATACCTAGTCAAATGCCAGCATGGATGGGGGAGGTACCAACAAGCCTCCAGCCCTGAGGAGCTATTGGCAATTGAAAGCTACTGGTATGTTGCTCATGCTCCAGTTCATGATTCTACACCATGCACAGGGAGACAGTACTAGCTGCTCTCAGTGGGCTATAAAAATCGGAATAAACATAATGTTTAGAAGGAGATAATGTGGGAGAATCCAAGAGAAGTTGGAGGAGCAATGGGGTATAAATAATCGAAATATGTTGTAGACATGTATGAAATTCTCAATAAATAAATGAACACATTTAAAAATATCCTTTGTATCTTATATCTTAGCCCCACCCCCTAATGTTATAAGCTAGTGTTAACAAGATGATTCAGAGGGTAATGATCTGAGTTCAATCCCACCTTATGATGTAAAAAGAGAAGTAATTCCACAAAGTTGCCCTTTAGCCTCCAAGTACACTCTGTGGAATACACACACTAGTACACACACACACACACACACACACACACACACACACACACACACAGAGGCACATATACACAAATATTAAAATCTTTTAAAAATTACAAACTGCCACAGCTCAGTCAACACACAGTAATGACAGAGTCTCTTTTTCATACTATTTCATGCTCTCTCACATTCTCCTGAAGTCTTTTGATCCCATATATCGTTTTTATTTAAGAATATAAGTTCTAGCTGGGTGTTGGTGGAGTACACCTTTAATTCCAGCACTCTAGAGACAGAGGCAGGTGGATTTAGAGGCCAGCCTGGTCTACAGAGCATGTTCCAGGATCACCAGAGCTACACAGAGAATCCCTGTCTCAAAAAACAAAACAACACAACAACAACAAGAGGATTAGTTCTGTTAAACAGTACCTAGAAAGTCCTCAGTTGAATGTTTTCTCTCAGAACAAGGCTGACAATAGTCTGTTATTTCTTATACAACATGTACGTGTCTTTCACTGAATGATCCTAACAATTAATGGTTTAGTTAATTCCGGATCAGAATTAGCTGATAAACTTTCCAGATACTTGAGAAATAACCTCAGAAAAACTAAGATCTCAATATCTAAGCCTTGCTTTACTTTCTTTTTAAAATTACAATTATTATCATCATCATCATCATCATCATCATCATTATTATTACTATTATTATTACATATAAGGGAGGGGGTGTATGTACATGAGCCACAGTAAATATGTAGAAGATAGAGGAAAATTGAAGGAGTTTGTCTTTTGTTTCACCATGCTGGTCCCAGGGGTAGAACTCAGGTCATTGGACATGGCCTACCCACTGAGCTACCCTGCCAACTTCATATAGCTACCCTTACTGCACAGCACAGAAAGGAAGGGATTGGTTGGTTGAGAGCTCTTAAGGAACATTAAGATAATTGATTCAACCTCTGTGACACTCACTAAGAGATGGCAACTTGTGGTATCTGATCTGATTACAATACAACTGACATCAGAATATATTTAAAACACTAAGTTTATTCTTTGATAGCCTTCAAAACAATAAGGTAAGAATTGTGTTTATTTTTGTCCCTGTATGAGTTTATACAGTAGTTTATTCTAAAATGTGAAATGATGTGAAGAATTAATATAGTTTGATTAAATCAAATCTCACTGAATGTAACAACTTAGAGAAAAATACTAAATGGTATGTGTGTGTGTGTGTGTGTGTGTGTGAGAGAGAGAGAGAGAGAGCGAGAGAGAGAGAGAGAGCGAGAGTGAGAGAGAGAGAAGTGTCAATATTGACTACATAAAATTAGTATAGGCTTTGGGTTTTGTTAATATTGGTTTATGTTACCTACATGTTTTGTTTTATAGTGAAATTTATAAAATTACTTTTTTGAAGTTAGCATAGCTTGCAAACACACTGCTATGTTCATTTGTAGCTATGTGTAATTTTCCAATGTATATTACTATTACATCTATTTTGTTATAGGTTTTTAAATTGTTACTCCTGATGTACATCAGAGTTTCTTCCCTTAAAGCAAAACTAGCTGCTTACTTCTCTGGTTGATGTAATCAACGGTTCTGCAATGCTGGACAGGGTAACAGGAAACGAGTGACCTTTTTGATATGTTGGGTTTTGCTCAGTTAAGTTGTCATTCCTTTTTTCTTTAGTTCTTCTATTCCTACTTTAGTTTTTTATTGTTACATTTTCAAATAGACCATCTAAACATTTGCAACTTTATACTCACTTTGCTAGATTACCACCTTTCTGTTACCATGTCTCATATCTCTATATCTAGAAAAATAACACTAATAATTTTTTAAGAAATTTTGGCGTAGAGCTGGAGAAGCCTGCTATTTTAGCAGCATTTCATTCATGCATACCCATCATTAAGCAAGCAATAATATGTTATGGTTTAGTTTCTCATTTAATCTTTGGGTTTTAGTGAGGTGGGTATAGCAGAAGCTCTTTCTTATAGGAGTAGAAAAATGTCATGAAATTTTAGGGGTTTATGAAACCAGGAAGAAACAATATAAGTTCCATATTGATCAGTGATATCCAGAGTCTTGGATTTTGTCATTTGGTAACAATTTAAATGCAGATTTGAAAGTGTTTTAAAGTTGTCAACTTCATGCGTGTTTTGTGAGAAATAACATAAAAGCAAATAGTATCGACTTTTCTACTATGTTTTGCATATGTAACATTTTTTTACACAAAGAAATAGGAAGCACAAAGTCTGATGATTAAACAGTATAAAGACGGTGTCTTTACAGACTGGGTTTATCATTGCCCAACTTTTCCAAAGTTTGTTATAAACAGCACTGCTTTCACTTGTTATGTCTCCATGGTGTCTATAGACATGTGTGTGTGTTTGTGTATGTGTGTTGAAAGTTATCTCTAAATGTCCATCACTGATTGTGTCAATTTACTTTTAAGGTATCAATTATATGTTCATTCTTGCTTAATGAAAAATATGTGTTGAAGGAAATATTTTTATTTTATATTACAAATTTTAAATGAATCTGAAAGTTTTACTCTAATGAATCCATATCCATAAACTTCACATGAAAAATATCACAGAAGAGTACATTTTGTGTTCAACTTGAAAGGAAAAAATGTTTCTTTCTGCTGTGTACCTGAGAGAGACTCCTGAATTTTTGTATATTTAACCTGGGTATTTAAATCATATTATTCTAAATTTCATCATAAAATAAAATCAAAAGTGAGGCATATATTTGTTTCTGGTTACTAGAAAATTTGATACTTGTGTCTTTATTACATGTTGGAGCATCTTCTGGGTATATGCCCAGGAGTGGAATAGCTGGGTCCTCAGGTAGTATTATGTTCATTTTTCTGAGGGTCCGCCAAACTGATTTCCAGAGAGGTTGTATCAACCTGCATTCCCACCAGCAATGGAGAAGTGTTCCTCTTTCTCCACATCCTCACCAACATCTGCTGTCACCTGAGTCTTTGATCTTAGCCATTCTGACTGGTGTGAGGTGAAATCTCAGGGTTGTTTTGATTTGCATTTCCCTGATGACTAAGGATGTTGAACATTTCTTTAAGTGCTTCTCGGCCATTCGAGTTTCCTCAGTTGAGAATTCTCTGTTTAACTCTCTACTCTCTTCCCCATTTTTTGATAGGGTTATTTGGATCTCTGGAGTCTAGCTTCTTGAGTTCTTTGTATACATTGGATATTAGTCCTCTATCAGACGTAGGATTGGTAAAGATCTTTTCCCAATCTGTAGGTTGTCATTTTGTCCTATTGACAGTGTCCTTTGCTTAACATGTAATAAAGACACATGTTCCACTATGTTCGTAGCAGCCATATTTATATTGCCAGAAGCTGGAATCAACCCAGATATCCCTCCACAGAGGAATAAATACAGAAAATGTGGTATATTTACACAATGGAATACTACTCAGCAATTAAAAACAATGACTTCATGTAATTTGCAGACAAATGGATGGATCTTGAAAATATCATCCTGAGTGAAGTAACACAGTCACAAAAGAATGAACATGGTATGTACTTATTGGTAAGTGGTTATTAGCCCAAAAGTTCGAAATACCCAAGAGTCACTTCACAGCAGCAGTAGGGCAGAGTGGGAGGTCCCAGATGGAGGACTTGGAGAAGGGATTGAAGGAGCTGAGGGAGTTTTCATCCCCAGAAAGGCAGCAACAGTGGCAACTGGCCTGACCTCCTGATACTCCTGGAGACTGATCCACCAACCAAAGAATACACATGGAGTGATCCATGGTGCTGACCACATATGTGGCAGAGGAGGGTCTTGTTAGACATCAGGGGGAGGAGAGGCCCTTGGACCTGAGGATATTAGACCCCCCAGTATAGGAGAATGCCAAGGAGGGCAGACGAGAATGGGTTGGTAGGTGGGTGGGGGAATACCCCAATAGAGGAAGGGGAGGGGGAGGGAATAGGGAGGTTCCAAAGGGGAGATCTGGAAAGGGGGAAACATTTGAAATATAAATAAAGTAGAAAAAAATAAATAAAAACAAAAACCATAAAAGAAAGAAAATTTGATACTTATATTCTTTTTTATTGGTTATTTTATTTTTTTACATTTCAAATGTCATCCCCCTTCCCAGTTTCCCCTCTGCAAACCCATTAGGATTTGATCTAAGATGATTCAATTATCAAATCTTTTAAAGCACAGTTCTTCTCAGCCTTCCTAATGCTGAGACCCTTTAACGCAGTTCCTCATGCTGTGGTGACCCCCAACCATAAAATTACTTTCATTGCTACTTCATAACTGTAATTTTGTTAATGCTACAAATCTTAATGTATATGATATGAAGAATATCTGACATTGAATGCTATGAAAGAGTTGTTCAACCCCCAAAGAAGTCACTATCCACAGGTTTAGAACCACTGATCTAAAGGCTCAGGAAACTAGATTGAACTTTATGAAAAAGAGATGCACATACTTAAGTAAAGTTAACTTCACTTTTTCTGCTTAGTTATCTTTTATTCTTTCCCATCAAGGTAATAAGAACTGTACAGAAATTTAATTCATTCTAATTTACCCCAGATGTGGGAAACACAAAGTATGATGAAATTATAATGAAAATGCATATTTTTTAAAATATTGATTTATTTATGCCTAATTAGTTTTTGAGAAGAGGAACTCAGTGTTCAAATGCTATTAACTCAATCTACCTTCCATCTAGATCTCTTTTTAAATATCTACTAAGCTCAAAAAATTAGTTATTAAGGATACTTATGACATCCCCCAAAGGTAAAGCAACAGTTTAATAATGAGAAAATTAATGATTATTATGTATGCAAAAATAATAATGTCATGATTCCAAATAATTACAATCATTATATTAATCCCAGATTACCTTTATTTCATCAGTTGAGACAGGTACAAAAATGGTTCATAAGGACAATTCTGCAAATATTCAAAATTTATTAGTCACTCAGAGAAATAACTTCTGGTCTTCAAGTGACTCACATTATACAACCTTTTCAAGTTGTCTCAAACTATAGGATAGCTCATTGCTGCTAAGCGTGATGGCCTGTATTTAACTTCCGGCCCCATCATTGTGGAAAGAAAACCTTACTCATGCAAGTTAACCTCTAAAACACACACACACACACACACACACACACACACAGAGAGAGACAGACAGACAGACAGACAGACACAGAGAGACAGAGAAAAATGAATAAATGTAATTTATTTATTTCTTCCCTTATAAGATTTAATTATTATTATTATTTTTGTTGTTGTTGTGAGTGTTTGTCTTGAGTTATAGGCAGTTGTGAACTGTCTGATATATGTGCTGGGAACCAAACTCTGAATCTTTGGACTGGTGCCAATTGGTCCTGAACACTGAGGCATTTCTCTAGACTTCTCATGATAGAAATTTCAAATGAAAAATAAACCCTAAAAATAATATGGCCAAACTAATGTGGACATTCTGCAAGGCCTAGTCGCATGGTAATATCCATAACCATTGGCAGGATAGCTACCTCTTGTTCTACCTGTGTTGGTTGCAGGTGGTGGTCTTCAAAGTCCTCTGGTGTCCTCAATTTTGCATCTTCTTTACTTTACATAGTCTGTTCCCTGTAGCTCTTGCAACTTTAAGTTATTCTTATTATATTGGAGTTATGTCAATGTGATAGCAAAATATCAGGGAGACAAACAGTATAATTTGGGGTAAAATTCCATTATCTTGGTGAAATTGTTCCCAGGTGATAGCTTGCTGAAGTGGTTCTTGGATTTTTTTTTTTTTTAATTTTTCTTTAGGCAAGTTAGAAGACCCAAAAGATTCAGAAAAATCTTCCTCCATGTGAGAAAAAGCTCTTACCAAATATCTCATTTTTTGAAGAGGAGGCCTTTGCTATAAAGGATGTTTTGTCAGAGATATAAGAGCAGAGGTAATGACTCTTCACATTGAGGACATCGGCTAGGATCCTGGAAGTAAAACCAGTGCAAATGTATATATTACTATACATTACTTCATCTCAACTCTCTAGTTTTTGTGTGATTTTTCTCTCATTTATTAAGTTATCAAAGGGACTATTTAAATATTTCTAATGTTACTCTACTCTTGCATTTCCAGTTTCAGATGAGCTGATTTAGGCTATGATTATATACATCTGCCACTTTCTACATTTTAGCATTGCATTTTGCCCTCAATTTTCTGATATGGACTATAAATGTCATTACATTTCCATTTGTTTCATGTTCTGATGAAAATGACCATTTCTAAGCTCCCTTAATATTGGTGGTGTAAAGTTTGAGAGAGAAAGAGTAGGAGAGAGAGGAAAGGAGGATTAGGGAGGGAGGAAAGGAGGAAGAGAGAGAGAGAGAGAGAGAGAGAGAGAGAGAGAGAGAGAGATCTGTCTATGTCACCTTCATGCTTAAGCCCAGGGCAGGTGTTTTTGTACCAAAAACAACAAAATATTTTATAGAATGGAATCAGAGACCTAAGGGGATCTAGTTCATCACTGGCATATAGCCACCATGACACCTCTTGCTGTCTAGAGCTTCTTCTTCCATGGTCATGATACTGGCATCACTCTCATCCTCCTTCAATGCCAGATAAGATGTCCACACTTCTGTGTTTCTACCCCTTTCTTCACTGCACTCAGCTTTTATCAACACTATATCTTCAGATCGTTTATTTGTGTGCCTTTGTTTTTGAAGCACACTATCACGTATCAGTATTTATATGTTGTCCTGATACTCTTGTTCTACTATAAGACACTTAAAGGTGAAAACTTAAAGGTGATGTCCAGAAGGACTTCCGCTAGTCACCTAAGAAACCTGAAGAAATATCAATAAATTCAATTATTTATTAATTGAATGGTGTAGATGGAAAGAATCTTTTAAAGATTTATTTATTTTATGTACATTGTAGCTGTCTTCAGACACACCAGAAGAGGGCATCAAATGCTATTACAGATGGTTGTGAGCCACCATGTGGTTGCTGGGAGTTGAACTCAGGACCTCTGGAAGAGCAGTCAGTGCTCTTAACCACTGAATCATCTCTCCAGCCCAGAAAGAATATTTTAAAAGATACTGAAGTTACTTTCTACATTTATAGTTTTCATGACAACCTAACTAAAATAAGCCTGGAATTAACTTTCTATCTTCATCAGTAATATTTTTAATGAAATTCCGTTTTTATATTTTAAATGGAAGAGTACACTCTGAAGCAAGGTTCACTGAGTAAAGTTGGTGTCACCAAACACAGTTCTTAGTGGTAAGAACATTTAGTGCTAACACATAAGAAGCTAAGTTTGGATTCCCAGCACTCACACAATATCAGTACTCGACTGTATATTTCTCCAACCCCAGCAACCATGAATCTGAGAAAAGTAGATCCTGGGCACTTGCTGCCAGCCAACAGAACTGAAAAAACATAAACTTGAAGTTCAGTGAGAGATTTCATCTCAAGGTGATATGACAGAGAATGATAAGGAAGAACATCCACCATCCTCTTCTGACATCTGCATACATGCACATAGAAGTATGCATATGTACATGCATACACCACACATGCACACAAAGCCCATAGACACGCACACATGCACATGCTCACACATTTTAAAAAATGAAACCAATATTCACAATTATCTGTAATTCTAGCACCTACTGTTTGATTTAGGGTAAACTAAACCCTAAATCAGGCAGGGTAAACTTTATGCCAATAATATTGTTATATTTATGTTTCTCATTGCTATAACTATATACTTAGCAAAACAACTTAAGATAGGAAAAATTTTAGCCCATGGTTTGGGGACCACTGTCATTCTGGCTGTGACCAGGTCCTGTTAGTGTCTAGAGAAGGATAATTGCTCAAATCTTGGGGGATCAGAAAGCAAAGAATTGTTTTCCCCTCATTTTATTCAGGGTGGAATCCCAGCACAAGAGATGGTACCACCCACTGTCAAAGCATGCCTTGCCCCTCAGTTAATTCTCCATGAAGACCTCATGGAAACATCAAGCTTGTATCTTCTCAATGTTCCTTATGTTTCTTAAGTTATTAACATCAACATGCACGATTAGCTACCATAAATATTCACACTCGGGCTGCAAGTATGAAGCATATTCTCAAGTATATAGATGTTCCTATGTCCCTATTCACAGCACTCACTTAAGTTTTGGCAGATAATTATTTGACGTTCTTCTTAAGCCAGGTAGTGCTAAAGTGTCCAAATTTAACTCATCCTTTTGGTTGTAAACTGTGAACAACTCCACCAGGTCATTTTCCTCAGAGATCAGGGAACTGTGGAAGAGGGGGAGGAAAGATTATAGAATTCTGAAGGGATTGGAGATGCCAGAACATGGCACACCAAACCAACTAAGCAGGGCTCACACAGCCACGCACAGATGGAAGCAGCAAGCATGGTACCTGTATGGGTCTACTCAAGGTTCTCTGCATATATGTTATTTCTGTTAGCTTCACATTTTTATGAGACTCCTAAAAGTGAGAACCCATGTATTTCTGACCCTTTTGCCTGCTCTTGAGATTCTTTTCCTCCTTTTGTGTTGCCTTGTCCTACCTTGTTTTGGTCTGTTTGTCTGTCACCTCTTGGAAGCTTGCTCTTGTTTGAAGAGGAAATGAAAGGTGAGTGTATCTGAGGGGGAAGCCAGGTAGAGGAGAGCAGGGAGGACAAGAGGGGAGGGGAATCTGTGATTGTGATGTATTATATGAGAGAAGAGTCTATTTTCAATAAAATTAAAAAATAAATACAATTTCTTTCAGATTAAAAAAGAGAGAGAAATGTTTATTGTAAATGTTATTGCATCTGGTCACAGAATGATGTGATCCTCTATGATCACATATGATGATTTTGCTCTACTGGAGGCTCCCAAACAGAGTCTAATTTATAATCAAGAGTCTAATTTATAATCCAGAGCATCATGAAGATGTCTCATCAAGTAGAGCTGAAGGAAAATCACACTGCACTGTAACTTGAATTAGGAACCCCTTCACTCGGTATTCAGATGGTCATGCAGTGTCTCAATGAATACTAAAATTATTTGCTAATGCTGACTTGAACTTGCTAGTATATAAACCCTTGCCCTTGCCATTATATAAAACCTAGTTCAGTATAGCTTACAGAACTTAGTGGCATGCTGAACATCATGCAGTAAGGAACCCTAGAAGTCCCTAGTGCCCTTAATGTAAACTTCATGCACCTCCAGCACAGTTCACATAAGGAGCAAGCAGTTCAGAAGACTCTTTCAGGAAGCATTAAAAAAAAAAAAAAAGAATGAAAATGATGACATTTTCTTAGCTCCCAAGTTTGGTAAATTTTTTCTTTAGAACTAAAATTAGATTCATACAAACCATCATGAAATCTACAATGCATTCAAAAGAATTCCAGTTATCATTCATCACTCATAAGTCAGAATGACTCAGCAAAGCTAGTATGTCTTCAACATATGCTTAAATAACTGAGAGAAAAGCCATGGATGGGAAAGATGTAACCACTAATCAAGAACAGAAAATGTAGCTTCCATGTGTTTATAAAGTATCTGTATACCTTTCAAATACACATATAAAATGCCTTTAAACATTTGTATACTGTCTCAAGAGAATCCTCAGTTTGTTTTTAATAGATTTGTGTTTGTCTAGCTATCCTGGTAGAGCTTGTCCTAATGAGGAGTCTCACAAGAAAGGCAGTACACCTTTCAAACAGAATTCTTTGACCTCTCTCCTAATGACACTATTCTATTTTCTTTCTTTTTATTTTTTTTAATTTATTTACATTTCAAATGATATCCCTCTTCCCGGTTACCTCTCTACAAACCCCTATCTCATCTCCTCTCTCCCCCCTCTCCTTTGCTTCTACAAGGGTGCTCCTCCACCTACCCAGCCACTCCTGCCTCTCTGCTCTAGCACTCCCCTACACTGGGGCATGGAGCCTTCACAGGACCGAGGGTCTTGCCTCCCATTGATGCCAGATAAGACAATCCTCTGCTACATGTGCAGTGGGAGCAATGGGTCCTTCCATGTGTACTCTTTGGGTGTGGTTTAGTCCCTGGAAACTCTGGTGGGTCTGAATTGTTGATATTGTTATTCTTCCTATGGGGTTGCAAATCCCTTCAGTTCCTTCAGTCATTCTATTTTGTAACTCCATGAATGCCTTCCCCATCTGGCTGATCCCCTAACCCAGAAACAAACACTCAAAAAAATCCCCCATTTCTTCATCTCTCTTACTCAGCTCCTGGCCAAGCACTGCTGCAATCCCCCCATTTTTATTTAATTGGTCTTACATGAGCTAATATTAATTTGTCTTCTTGTTCTGATGTAATTTTTTTAACTTGCTTGAGACAATGTTCTTAAAATATAAGAATAATTTTTCTACCTTGGAATCAAAGGTTTTATATGACTGTTGGTCATTCAGAAGATGATATGCATATTTTTCTGTACTGGATACTGCAAGACATCCGTGAGAAGCATCTAGCTCCTCAGGTATCAGCATTTCTTCTCAGTATCTTTGCTTCTCTGTTTCTACAATACGGGCTGATCTGGACTTTTTCCAAGCCCATTCTTTTATGACAGACTGTCTATCTGGAGGGACTTTCCCCTGCTTAATTCCAAGTAGTTTTCATTCATGTTAAGTTTGTCCTTCTTTATGAACTGTTTTAAATTGGCTCCATAAAGTAACTATAGTAAATGTTTCTATTTTGGTGCCTATAACATTATTCACAAACATGCATATATGTCTACATTATAAGGATATTACAGAGAGATCCATTAAGATAGTAAAGCATATTATGTTGTCTTCAGCTTCCAAAAAGTGGTAAAATACCCAATAAACAATAGTCACTGAATATTGTTTAACTATTTGCCATAAAACATAGGAACAGTGAGAAATATTGAATCCTATAATTGTAGTATTCAGGAATGAGGAAGAGGATTACCATGAGTTATAGATTAACTAGGGCTATATGATGAGATCCTATCTTACAGCAAAACACAAAGCAAACAGAAGACTATAGGAAACTTATATAAATCCTATTTTAACACTATTTAGCAAGCACTGGTGCATGAAAGAAATTATTTTATTTCTCCTACAGTTAGAGTTTAAAAGCAATGATAATTTCCTTAAGACAATGCATTACGGTAGTTAGGCATGTATATTTTAATATCAGTTCATAGTAATTTAAATTCTGACTATACCATTTACAGAATTTATAATGTTTGCAATACCCTTGAATTCTCTAAGCCTCAATTTTATCATGGATAAAATGAATATTACAACATAAATGTCATAAAGTTGTTTTGCACATTGGATGCTAAATTATAGCTTGAGCAGTTTTAATATTCTTTATATTTAATATGAGCACTTGAAGTTATTGTTATTTTTAAAACAGATATAATAAGTCAAAATTATATTTCTAGTGTCTGGTTTTGTATCAAGAAAAAACTGATTCCTTCAAATTGTCTACTTACATATTAATATTCTCTATGAGACATATATGTGCACACACACACACGTGCTGCATATTTTGGTATAACACACAAATTCTGTTTCTTCATTTAAGGAGGTTGTAGCTATGGCTGTAACAAAAGCACTTGGGATACCATCCTAAAGTTCTGTAATCTGCAATGAGATTCTTTGTGAATGATGTGTTTCCTGTAGTGAGTTTTATCAGTGAATTTCAATTAAAGATCAAATACTTTGTGTAAGACAAATATGGCCTGGACCAGGAAAGAAGGATGGAGAAGCAAGAACATTTGACAACATTCTGAGTCTGTAATGAAGAAATAACAAACAAGACACATTAACATCATTGTACATCTGAAGAACAGCTAAGGTGCTTGAGCCAAGGCAGTGGTAGAATCAAGTTAAAACCACATATGAGATAAAATGACTTATGGAAAGATTACAAAATAAGACAGGGAAAGCATCTTGAGAACATCCAGAAAAGGGCTACAGTGCATATGTCTGAGGGAAGACAATGAAAAAGGTGAAGTCATGAGAACAAACAAGACTTCAAGACTGACTGCTTGGTATCATCAAATGTAAAAATGATGAGTAAGCCTCACAGCAAAGAACAAGGGAGGGCAAGTTTGATAGCTGTAAGAATGTCATTGGTGACTTATCGATAACTGAGAGACATAAGAACAAAAAGAGCAGAATCAAAGCTATCGTACAGAGTGAATAGGTAAAGTGGGTAGCAAAGTAAAAAGTGTTCTAAACATATATTCTTCTACCAAAAATTCCTTTATCCATAAAGCTACAGACAGAGCAAAACTAAAGAGACTAGCTTTACAAAATTGGCAAATATTAACAAAATTCTTAGAAGAAAAATGTCCAGTAGAAAACACAGAACACGAATGATCAAATGAGTCTTCCAAACTCATATCACCATTTGATATAATTATTTGGACAAAATTTTAACATTAGATCCAGACACCATGAGATGTATACAATGGCAGAGCTTTTAAAGTCAACAATTCAAGCAAAACAAGACACCAGATTCAAATGCACAGCTTCTTTAATGTGACACCAGATTCAAATGTATATGACAGAAAATAAATATAGATTAAAATCAGCCAAAGTTATATGCATGTACCACAGAGTCCTCGGAAGAACTAGGACTGAGAGATTCTATATTCTTCTCTGTGTTGTACTAAAGATATGTTTTCCTTGTATGTGTGTGGAATATGTCCCAGATACAGGAGATGGTGAAGATCACTAAACCCTGAAGTTCAGAGTTGTCCTAAGGTTCTATCACAGAGGTATGATAGATTCATTAATTTATTCTCACCATGGTTTATCAGATGATATATTTTAATACTACCCTATGTAAACTAAGGTACTGGTAAAAAAAGACTCTTATCATGCATGAAGTTATTTCACACACACACACACACACACACACACACACCACCACCACCACCACCACCACACTTTTTTGAAACAAGGTTAATATTTTTTTAAAAAAATCAAGCACATGGCTGGCTAATGCTAAGGTATGCAACTGTATTTGAAACAATTAACTAGTACCTGAGTGTTCAGAAGAGGCAAAATAAATATTATTTAGACTGTGAGGTATATATAAATAACCTGAAAGCAGAACAGATCTGAATCCAAAGTCAGGCCTTCTGTGGTCCTGGTAATTTCAGGTGAAGTTGTTCTAAGAACAGTTTGCTTTCAAATAACTGTTAAGTCACATAGAGAAAGAAAGCAGGGCATTTTATCTATTTATGACTATGCATGGGCAGAAGGTCAATTAATTTAATATTGTTTTGGGGAGTTACAAAACTGTTACTGCTTTCAGTGTCGAAAGGAGGCTAATTGTGCTAGAAGATTAGTAATCAATATACATGCTTGAAGGCTTTAAGTTATGTATTTTTCACCTACAATGTAAAGGAATTAAAATTACAGAAACACAAGAAAATAATTTATCTCAAGAAAGCACTATGAAAGAATGGACTACTGTAAAAAGTTATTGAATTTGCCTTAGTCTCCAAGTTTCTTACTTGATTTTCTAGCTGTCTTCTCTCTCTTACTCCAGAATGCCTTCAAATTGCTTATACAATCAGCTGTTTCCACTTTCTCCATTTTGACTTGGACTTATCAGATGCTTCAGTTATGGTTGAAAAAATATGCTGAGCAGTGCTAATTGCTACTAAGAATAGAAAAGTCATAAAAAATCCAGCTGTGAAGGGCTTTGTACATATCTCCTACAAGTAAAGTAGAAATACATTCTTTGAGTTCTTTGAGAAACAGCTATTTATAAATGTTCCTTGATTCCCACAGCCTGAAGTTTCACAAGTTGTATAAAACTCATTAAAGTTGGTAATTTTTAATTTATTTTATTGCATTTATGTGACTAAGAGCTTTCATGCATGCATATCAATGTACCATGTGTATGCTTGGTGTGTGTAGAGCCCAAAAGATGGCATTAGACCCCATGGAACTATAGTTACAGACACTTGTAATCTTCTGTGTAGGTGCTGGGATGCAAACCTGGGTGCTCTGGAAAAGCAGTTCATGCTTTTAACCACTGAGCCATCTTTTTAGCCCCACAGGTTATTGATTTTAATTTACAGTTCATTTTGTTTGAACTATGATATATAAATCCTAATGTTTTAAATTGTGTGCTTCAGCTAAATTTTAAAACAGTAATATAAACAAACATGCTACAGATTTTCCAAGATTAATAGCTTTAGAAGCAGATGCATTGATTATCTCACACCTGCTGGGTGAGGAGGGAAGTAAGAGTTATTAGCTTGTCTGCTTCAGGGTTTCTCATGAATCCGCAATCAAAGCATGAGCAGGTTAGGGTCTCACTTCAGAACTGGCCTGGGGAAGGGTCCATTTTCAAGCTCACTGACAGGTCTAAAGGTCAAATTCAATTCCTCTCAGAGCACCAGACTAGGGTCTTAGCTCACAAGTGACTGAGATCATACTCAGTTTGTTGCTATTAGAATAGGCTCTTGAAAGAAAAAAAAGAAGCCAGGAAACTGCATATTAAGGTTAAGATAGGGGGTGGGGGAGGAGAAACAGCATCTTTTATTCTGATTTATAAAATGCTATTCAAACAGTTAATTCATGCACTGGAGATGAGATTACAGGCTCATACTTGTGAAGGAAATAGGGAAGACTGAAAGTGTGCACACCAGGTTTTGGTGGTCACTGGAAACTGTGTTAGCAGCACACTACCATCACCAAAAGCACAGGACGATGGGTAAGATCCCCACCAAATGTTAGTTATGATTGCCATATGCTTGCTAGAAGCTACGGCCCTCCTGCACATCAATCATTCTGCTGCTTATGCGAGATGTGTGTGCTTTCTAATAGATCAGATATCAAAAGGTATCTGTGGAATGCATATGCCAGATTGATGGTTAACCCTCTACAACTTGGGTGAGAGCCACACAGGATGCAACCCATGTTTCTTCTGAGTGCTTTCCATGGGAGGGGTTGTCATCACTCACTGAAGTGCTTGACTGACCCACTAGCGTACAGAATCATATTTAACGAATGTTTCCAGCAGTCCTTTTTTATTGATTGACTGATGGTTGATATCTATACACGGAACGTGATCAGTTAAAGCAAAGGTTAAAAACAGAAATCCTGAAAATGTCTACAAAAGTGACATTTAAAAAGAGTAGGGCGTAGACACGGTTGAGCAATGTGCTTCACATTGTTTTACGACATGATGAGACACAGAGCCTGTCCCTGATGACCCAGTGTCTTCCAGCTGTCAGCCTCCTCAGTATGATGCAGCCACTCATGAGCCAGCAGTAGAGAACCGAACAACTTGTTCACAGTACATTTTTACTTTCTCAGCTTCTAATCTACTTCCAAATTTCTTGTTTACAACATTTTCCTAATTCATCATTTTTCAAGTCCTTAGGCTCTTAATTTATCTTTTTTTGTGGTGACCTTGGAAAGCCTATCAATGCTATAGTTTAAGATTATACGTGTGGTTTATGGCTTTTAAAAGCATACATCAACTTATTATTAGGGATTACATAAACCAGGCATGGTATCACACTTCTGTAAACCTGGCCGCCTGGGAGGCTGAGGCAGGATTAGGGCAAGCTCAAGGCCTGCCTTGAGAGAAGTAGTGAGATCCTGTCACGAAATAAAGTAGACACGATGTGGATTGAACTCCATAGAAGAGCACTTCCCTAGCACTACTGTAACCCTCTACTGAGCTAAGACACCTGTTTGTTTAGTCTTCCTATGTGGACTGATTAGCAGTGACTTAAGGGAACTTATAGGCCTCCAGCACTGTCTTAGGGCTTCTAAAGCATCCAGTTTGGGGAAGCTAACAGATACCAGGATTTTTTCTCTAGTGTATCAATGGCCATTATTGGATCAGTCACTATTGTAAAAGATTATCGAGTAAATCTCCCATTATTATATATGCCTTGGTTATGTTTCTACTGCTGTGAAGGGGCACTATGAACAGAGCAGCATAGAGGAGTTTATGGTTTCAGAGGGTTGGCATCTATGACTGTCGTGGTGGGAAGCAGTGCAATAGTCAGGCATGAGCTGGATCCCTAGCTGTGAAATTATAAGACACAAGCACTACATAGATAGATAGATAGATAGATAGATAGATAGATAGATAGATAGATAGATAGATAGACAGACTCTTAATGTGGGAGTCTTTTGAAACCTCAAAGCCCACCCCCGGTGACACTTCTCAAACTATGCCAACCTTTTAATCCTTCCCTATCAGTTCTAACAACTGCAGATGGAGTATTCAGATACATAAGCTTATGGTGGCCATGCGGATTCAAACCACAACTGCATGTATCTAGTTTATCAGTTCTGGCCCTGTGGAAATACCCTTTCTAATACAATGTGTGTGTGTATACTATTGAGAAAATATTCAGTTGTTAGCATGGAAAGCTAAGTTAACTCATCTCACCATAAACTTATTAAACATTAAAACATAACTACTTCTCAAGAAAAGAATGGATATTCCTTATATCATGCCACATTTGCACACTACACAAAGACAATTACAATGGAACAGGGACAGCTAAGCAAAGTGAAAGACATTAACCAGAATGACTGTGATCCAGCTGCAGCACATTTGGATTAGACACACACAAAGGTCCCTGGACAATGGTCTTAGAAGCTTCTGAAAAGTAGAACTGGAGCTGCTCACATGGCATGAGGCTGTAAACCTAAAGCCCCTTCATCTGCTTCAGGAGCCTGCATACCATCTCAGGGTCATACTCTGAATACTCACTCACTTTGACCCTGAGGAAAAGACAAATTCATCCACAAACACACTCAAGCTTTAGATGATACTATAAATTTGGATGTATAGAGCCTAAGTAGTGCTAGAGTTAAAACAGAGACTAGCATAGCAGAAAAGCTTTTAAGGAAAAAGTCATTGACAATCTTACCCAGTTGTGAACTATGTGAACTGCAAAAATAACAGGTATGGCAAAATATGCACATGGGCATAGTGGTGATATGACATTTATGGGTTAAGAGGCTGCTTCCTGATTGGATTTAATTAAGGCTCACTCTACAAGAGGAAAGATTTTTTTCATTAATTTACTTATTTATTCACTTTACATCCTGATTACAGCCCTCTCCCTCCTCTCTTCCCAGTCCTAGCCCCCACCCCCTACTCCCATTCCCCCTTTCCCCTTCAGTAGAGTCCCCCCAAGTACTAACTCACTCTTGCACATCAAGTCTCATAAAGACTACCTACATCCTCTCCCACTGAGACCAGACAAGGCAGCCTGGCTAGGGGAAAGGAATTCAAAAGCAGGCAACAGAATCTGAGTAAGAGACAGTCCCCACTCCAATTGTTGGTGGGACCCACATGAAGACCAAGCTGCACATCTGCTACATATGTGTTGGGTGTGTAGGTCCAGTCCATGCATATTTTTTGGTTGGTGGTTTAGTCTTTGTGAGCCCCCATGGGCCCAGGTTTGTTGGCTTTATTACTGGTACTGAAAATCTGCCTAAGCACCCAGGGTTGAAGAACTCATTGGCCTAAGAACCCCAGGGATGAATCCACTATTATTATTTTGCTAAATGATAACAGTATCGAGGGATCCTCTAAATTCACCTCTCTCTACCCATAGATTAGTGCAGCTCTCAGACACCATCAGAGAAGTTTCACTCTGTAGTGAATGGTGGTTAACAAATTCAAAACTGGTCAAAGTGCAGAGAGTACGTGATTGCAGGCTACCCTGCTATAATTAGGACTGCTGTATCAGACTTCCTTCTCAAGGGTCAGGGGCCATCAGAGAAGAGATGCTGGAAATTTTCTAAAAAGCAGAGATTGGGGGAGGATCAGAGAAAATGCTGTCTTCTGTATATGACATGGCTGCTGTACTCATGAGCACACAGCAGCTCTATACAAATCGAGCCAGTCAACATTCTGGAATGAGTTCATGAGCTCCAATTCCTAATTGAGGAACTATGGACAGCTGATAGACTCTGGGGGAAAGAGAATGAGTATTCCTTAAATTTGTGGTTCTTGGTGGGTTAATCAAGCCCGAGTGGATGTTGCCACATACATACACCACAAGCTGGAATCAATGATTTATTAATTATCTTGAAGAAGGACATGGACTTGGAGTTGGGAAGTAGGAGGAAAAGTTAAGGAGCAGATTTTAGATGAATGCCATCAAAATACATTATTTGAAATTCTCACAGAATTAATGATATTAATCTTGAATAGGATTGAGTAATATTAGTCAAAAGGTTTTTCTAAAAGTTGTATTGACAACATAATAAAATGGGAAATGAGGAAATATAAATGCAGTCACATAACAAACACAAACAGTTCTCAAGCAAATGGATACAGTCATACAGTCTAAGGTCCACTAAATACAATGAATAATTAATTTATGTATTGTTCCTAATGTATAACCAAGATGTAGGTTAGAGAGATAGGAGACACAGGAAAACCAATAACATAACTATCAATTATTTTTAAATGTATAATATTTATATTTTTCTCCACTTGTTTGAACAGTTTTGAATAGATAAAACAAGTTTTCTATAGACCATAGAATTTTTTATCTTTTAGAGGCTAATTATTACTATGCTTTGAAAAAATATTTCTTGATAAGGAATATTAATAATAAATATTGCAAGTGGTAAAGAATCAGCGTGTAGTTCTTGGTAATTATCTAGTTATACATTGTGCCTGTAAATTCATTTTTATATTATAAATATTAAGATACCAATTTTATTCTTTGTTCTTTTAGTGTGAGAATATTATCTACAGTCATTGTTGTGCTTCTTTTGTCATTTACTTCCATTCTTGCTCCTTTTTGATTAGTCATTTTTTATTTTCCATGTTTTTATTCTTTCTATGTGAAAGTTATAGAGCCTAATTCCATGATTCTGTGTAGTACGAGTCACTTCACATGCACAAGAATATGTATACAAATAGATTATTCATTGGTCACAGAACAGCTTGCAGGAAATAGAAAAGACAAGGCTGCCATTAAAAGTCAAATACTTAGAGTGTCAAAAAGGTAACAATTCAGAAAAGAGAAAGATGATAAAGATGAGCCTACTCCTGTTAGACAATGAGTCTCACCTCTTAAGGTGATAGACATTAAATGATTTTTAAACGTTACCCAAGACTTACAAACTTGTGACTAATTATGGGTGTGGGTGTAATTATTTTGACACATTGTAACATCCAATTTGCTATTATTCCATCAAGGATTTGCTGCTGTGTTCATGACTAATATTGTTTGGCATGCTTGTGGTTTTTTGCTAATTTATCCTATTTTTAATGTGAATTCATTAATGGACCAAAAATATCTAATTGAGTAGAGATACTTTTGACAGATAGAGTGACTTTCAATAGATTTGATTAAAGTTAAAACTTTTCTTCAAAGTGCCTTTCAGAATGAACAGTTGCTTGGCATTTTGTGATATGTTATAATATTTATTTTTCTTCAAGAATTCACAATCCTGTGAGAAGGAGAAGATGAAGGACGAAAAAAAAGTCACATCTCAATATTCATAGAAAAGTATACAATTATTTTCATTACTACTTCATAACTGTAATTTTGCCCCTGTTAAGTATCATAATGTAAACATCTATGTTTTCTGATCCTCTTAGGTGACCTCGGCAAAAGGATTGTTTGATCCCTAAAAAGTGTCATGGTCCACAGGTTGAGAATTGCTGCTCTAGAAGAAAGGATGCACTGTCACTACAGCAGGTTAGACATACTGCCCTTTCTCTGGACCTTGATTTACTTAAGATGTTAAAGTTTAGAACTTGGATAAAAAGTTGTGCTCAGGTCTCTTGTTATGAGATAATATTTTATTTTTAGTGCTCTGCCTGTGTCAAAAATTTACCTGAAACCTTTGGGTTCCTGTTGTGAGTTCACTCACCACTGACCACTGTGGAACTTACAAACTATGAATCTTGATGGTTTACAATGACACAGTGCATAAAATTATTGTTGTTATTGTTTCCGCTACTTTGAGAATAGCTCATTTTATAATAGAGTGATACTTTCACTACTATAATTTTCTTTCAGGGTGATGACAATTAATTTGTTACTAAATTATCAACATTAAAAACTTTTAATGTTTTTGTAATTCTTTCTTAGGGGGGATTTTTGTAGCCCTCTTTCAAGGTATTTTATAGAAGTGGCAATTTGCTGTTTAGTGTCTTACAGCAAACTGGTTAGTGGGAGACTTCTCAAATCAATATCTTCTCTTCTTCAAGCAGATTCTGAACTGAGAGAAAGAATACACCTATTGGTTATCCAACACCAAATGGCCAGGCCTACGAACCTTCATGCAAGCAACATTATCCAGACTGAGCAGGTTATATTTGCATATACATAACATATATGTGTATAGATATAGTAACACATGTGCGTGTGCATGCAATATCAATTGATGAAACAAAGATGCCATGGATTTGAAAGAGAGAAAGGATGGGTATATGGTGGGGTTTAGAGAGAAGAAAGGAAATGTTGCAAGCACATTAGAATCTCAAGAATAGTGGAGTACACCCTTTTTTCTCTTTTAAGAAGGAGAGTGAGAGAAAAAACCCATTTTCTGTTTCATGGGCAGCTTAAGAAGATCCCAGTGTGTCTCTATTTATAATAGAAAAGTTCTTCTTCAACCACCTTTTTGTGTCTCTCTCCCTATTAAGTTGGGAGGATGTGAAGTATGGTGGAAGCCAGAGCACAAAGGGACCACTCGTTCAGCCTTTTCTCCATTTGCTCAGTTGAGATCAGTGCTTCTCAAAGTCACAGGCACCTTTTTAAAGAATGGATAGAATAAAAAGTATCTTTCTAAGAAAAAAGACTAAGGTGTTTTTTTTTTACCCTCCTTTATCCAGGCGTGTGTGCTGGTCTTGCCCTGATTCTACAAGGCAGGGAGTATTACCACACATGGCACACCAAGAGGAGAACCTAGGCATATTCTATTAAGCCAAATCTTAAAGACTTTTGCAAAACAGGAAAAAAGCTAGTCCTCTTCCAAAATGCTTTTCTTCAAGATGTATTTTTTATAAAATATAACTTTTCTGTTACTATGTAATGAGTTATTGTGTGAAATTAATTTATGATACATATTTAATATTTTTATTTAATTTTTTCATACAGTATTCTTTACTTTCCCCAAATTTCTCCACGATTCTCCCTACCTTCCTATCTATCAAACTACCTGTGGTAAAAGTTACAATATGAAAAATCCATTTATTCCCTACAGGTTTCACACATCAGAAACAGCAGAAAATTGTCATAATGGACATGAACATTTGTTAAATGTATAAGGTATATTAATGATCTCTTATAAAAATCAATTAATTTATACAGGGAAACAAAATATTTTCTCTTCCCCACTTCCTGGATTGGCTAATTTTACTTATGCCTCCCTCCTTTATGAACCACGGATTCCATCCTCACATACTATAATCTGCAGAGTTTCCTCTTCTCCTTCTCCTACAAATTCCTTCCCACCTTCTCTCTCATCCAGACCTGCCCTCTTTTTATCTCTTATTAGAAAAAAAGCAAGCTTCTAAGAGATAACAACAAATATAGTAAAATAAAATATAATAAGATAAAAAAATCACATTGATGTTGGACAAGGGAAACCAATAGAAAAATAGAAGAACCCGAGAGAAGGCATAAAAATCAGAGACTCACTCATTTACACATTCAGGAGTCCCATACAGGTACTAACTGAAAACTATAGTAAGTACTCAGGGGACTTGGTGCAGACCTGTGCAGGCCCAGTGATTGCTACTTCAGTGTTTGTGAGTTCACATGAGCTTTTCTCAGTTTTATTATTTATATTTGTTTATCTATTTTTTACATTCCAAACGCTGCCCCCTCCCAGTCACCCTCCCAGAGACCATGCCACCATCCCCCCTCCTGTTCTCTTCTGAAAAGGTGCCCCTGCCTTGGTATTCCCCTACCCTGGCACATTGAGCCTCTCTGCAGGACTAGGTGCATTTTCTCCCACTAGCCCTGTTGGGGAATGGACCACAGTCAGGTTACAGCTTTAGGGAGAATTTCTTCTCCAGTAGTTGGGGGACCTGCATAGAGACTGAGCTGCATGTCTGCTACATATGTGCTGAGGCCTCATTCAGCCTCTGTGTGTTGGGCTTTGTTCTCTTCCTGTCTTTTGTCCTGTATCCTCCATTTCTTCTGCCCCTTCTTCTGCAGGCTTCTCTAAACTCGGAAGGGAGAAGGAATTTGATGGAGACAGCTCATTTATAGCTGCGTGCTCCAAGATCTCCCCCAACTCCCTCTCTGTCTCTCTGTGTCTCTGTCTCTCTGTGTCTCTTCAGTATCACCCAGCTACAAACCCTGTGATAGCATTCACAAAACCTGCACATGATCAAACCAAATGAGATATTTTCAAATCTTCAGTTTTAACTTCTAATATACTAACTGATGCAGATAGTAATTTTTAAAAGTCCTTTGTAAAGTTTGTGGATCTAATGAGGTTATGAGAGCAGAAACCATAGAGAAATTCTTTTCAGCACCCCTTCCTACAGGTACAGGATAAAATAGGAAATAGGAGTGATTAAAATCCAGAGAAGACCAGCAGATAATTCAAATGCCAACCTAGCCAAAAGGACAATAGCATACTTAGAAAATCTGAGTTCCATGGACTAAACTCTTATAGTGGCAAATAACAGTTTAACTGAAAATCATGTGTTATAGGTAAGAATTAAGACAAAGGAGTGTTACCATTTGGATATGAAGTACTTCTCTGAAGATTCATGCTTAGGAAGACTAATCCCCAGTGCAGCAATGTTCTGAAAAGGAGATTTGATGAAGTGATTGGATAATGAGCCTCTGACTTCATCCACTGGTTGATTCATGATTTTTTGTCTCATTGCTTAGAGGATGATTGATTGAAATTCGAAGATGAGATCCACTGGAGAAACAGGTATTGGAGATGTGATGATTCAGAGTATATTGTATTCCTGGCCCTTCGGCTTGTCCTTTCTCCTTCCTGAACACCATGAGGTGAGTAAGCTCTGGCTTCTGAACCTGTGGTATTCTGTCTTGACAGTCCCAAGGCACTGGCCTGAAATTGTGAGCCAACTTAAAACATTCCTTCTTATAAATTGTCCATTTGGAATATTTTTCCACAGTGATGAAAAGCTAACACAAAGAAGGTATTTTATAACGTACTCTTGTTATTTGCTTAAAATCCAATGCTTATAGGTATTAAACATTAATTAAACATACATAACATCCATATAGAGTCTCTAATTATGGCACATGCTTCATTATGCAGACCATGTCCTGTCATTCTGTCCTGAGATGACAGGGTGAACTGCGAAGGTTTAAGACACAGATTTCAGAGTCAGGCTGCCCAATTCAAACTCAGTTTCTCAATTGACATGGTCTTTTCATTTTTATACTCCTATCAGTACGATGGGGTTTATCACAAGTACAACTAACTACTCCTTGACTCTGTTTTGAAAATAAAATAAATTCCTATTTGTTGGTATCTAATAATCACTTAGCTCTATGCCTAGATTGATAGTGTGCATCCTCAGAGCAGTTAGCTTAGATGCTGCAAAACAAGAAAGATTTCAGCTGGTAAGCATACATTTTTACTAGAAGTATATTAAAGTCAGTTACTGAGTAGGAAAAATAAGAACAGATACAGGACTGAAGACTGTTGAGATTGTGTCCACAGACAAGCTTCTCACCATCCTCAGGGGTCAACAAATGGGAAGCTCAGAACCAAGGAAAATGGACTTCAAACAACCTCTCAACAGAAATGTTTCTGTAGACTTAGATTTTTCAAAACCAATTTTTAATAAGGGTTCTTAAACACTTCAACCCCTTCTAGCCTCTGTCCAAAGGTAGGGGAGAAAAGGTGGTAATCAGGACAAGGGGATGTGGACCTGGTTAGAGGTAGTTCTTTGGGGAAATTCCAATCATCTCCATTCATCAGGATACCAGCAGTCAGGTCAGTAGTGTCAGGACACCAAACTAGAATCAGCAGTGGTGGCACGATCCTTCAGAAATAGCCAGGCCTCCGCCAAATTGATACAAGTCAATGGTAGCAACCAGGACCAACAGGTTCACCAGGAAGAGTTCTCTGCATGCCTCTCTCAACGAAGTGAAGATCAGCGAAGACACCAACAAAGCATGGGACAGCTAGCTATGCTATCACTGTTCTTTGAGTCCTATTTAGACTCTCTCCAAGTATCAGGTGTCCTCCCACGGGTCTAGCCTCAGCAAAACACCATGTGAGTCTGCATCTTATAAAACCAGCAGAAACTTCCACTTTATGTTTCTGTCTTTCAGACTTTGTGGAAAGCTTTTCCTGAAAAGCCAACTTGTACCAAACTGAAAACAGAGCTCTCTGAACCCAGTGTCTGCCCCCACACCCAGCTTTGAAAGAGGACCGCAACTTCTTGGATGCAGGATGTTCTAATAGAACAAATAACTCATAACCATTTACACAGTCAGGTTCTTCCCAGAGGCCATCTTAATAATGCATACTGAAAAAAAAAGTTTGAAATGGGAAAAAGGGAAGAAATTTAAAACATGTGATGCCATATTTTCCTAGAGAAAATTCAATTAATAATTAAATAAAAGAACTTAATTTCCTTTGGCATTTATATTAATCTGTTATAATCATATTAAGCAACTCAAAATGCTTTTGAAATTACCATGCTAAGTACTTAAAATATTTAAATTCTAATTAAATGTTCTATTTATTTATTAATCTTGTTCAAAATTAGGACCTGTTAACACATGTTAAATTTATAACTCATAGTTTAGGATATATGATTGTATACATTTTTTAAACAACAAAGATTTTTGTCAATTATGTATTTAGGAATAAATAATAGGTTTAGTATTTTTTTAAAAAGATAATTTAATTTGTTATAATTAATTATCTCACAATACCTAACATCATAGTTGCAATAGAAATAGCTTTGTTCTATGTGGCTCTAGATTTTTTAGTTAGGAAAAATTATTTCCTGGGTGCAAAATGCCTCTTTGTTTGTTCCACCTAATGGAAGTCTGAATCCTCATTTTTAGAATTTCATTATGCAACTTCAAAAAGATTGGAGAAAGGTTAATCGTTTAGTATTGTGAAGTTCACACACTAAGAATCCAATAGATATACAGAAAATGACCACAATGGAGCCTCTTCTGTTTGGAAAGTGAAGCAGGCTACTCTTTAAAATGTACCAAATGAATTCTCTCCCTCAAGATGCCATACAAGTGGGAGCTTTGAATCTCAGTATCCAGGGTAGCTTTTCTTCCTTCTGTTCCATTTAAGAACAATGGGGAAAACTACATGTATTGGCTTTTATCGAGAGACTGACTTGAATTGAACACTTGTATTTTTAATGTGGTACCTCAAACGAGAGCTTGTGAGTCATCTTGTATATATGCACAGTTTTAGGCAAACTCTATTCTGAACCATGGAAATAAAGATTACTGAAGTCATTGATATGCCCCTTGGTTCTTTTAAATGAAAATATTTTACAAAGAGAATAATAATGGATTCATATGACTGAGTGGAAAGTTAAAGTTATCTGGCCTGTTAAAATTTCAGATGAGACTCTAGAAAGTTTCCTATCTGTCATTGGACAAAAGTAAAAGCAGGAAGAATATGGAACAGTGGAAACTACTTCCAGCAGTGAAAACAGAATCTGTATGAACCTACAGAACAAGTGCATGGTACATGGTACATGGTAACCATGGAGAGGTGGAAGGTAGGACTCAGGGCTTTTTGCTTTGCCAAATATCTTTTCACTGATTCTTTCTCTGCACAGGTAATATTATTTCATTTATATAAAACATATTTGTTGGATATCCTTTCTACAGCACATACTGTTCCAGGCTCTAGACAACAATATTGAATTTTACTTGACCCCATGATCCAAAAAAAAAAAAAAAGGGAGGTAAAATAATTATCCCAATCCTTATGGTTGCCATGAACACATTTTTGCAAAGAACTATCCTAGTACAAATATTGAGTATGACCTCTTTGTTTACCAACATAAAGGCCAGAAACAGACTCTCCTAAATCCCATTGTATGCCTTCTGATGATAAAAAACAATGTGAACCGAGTCTCCTCATTATCTAATATGGGGAAAATGTGTCTACAGTAAACACAACATTTAAAAATTCCTGCCCCTCTAACACCAACGTTCAATGGAAAGTTAGGCTGATGATTAGAAAAACAAAACAAAAATCCAAAATCACATTCATTCTTTGGTAATTACTTTGGAGAAAAATTAAATAAAAGATAGGAATTATTTGATATGTACAGTATGTTAGTGTGTTTCTACTGAGATTAAATAATTTATAAGGAGAAGAGTTTATTTCTCACAGGTATGGGATTAAGACATCTAAGACCAACATGCTAGTAGGGCCAGTGTATAGTGAGGTCTGCCCTCCCTTCTTTCAGCATGGTGCCTTGTAAGTAGACTTATCTGCAGAGGAAAACACAGAATAACATGGTGGACTGTGGATAGGATCTTTGTTTTGTTCTCTTTGGCTTATTTGTAAAGAAGTAAGTGCTGCTTTCCAAGTAAGTTCCTTAGATTCTACTCTTCTTAAATCAACCATAATAAGAAGGAAGTTTTAACATGACATTTGGAAGTTATACAATTAAATCATTGCATATGGGTGGTTGAAACTCTATACAGTTTCTCTATACACAACCTATGAGGGGCATGGCAAAGATTTATAGGGATGACTTTTGAAAAAAGTCTAAGGGAAATGAAGAACCAGATATCTGAGAAAAATCACTGTAGGATTCAAGAAGAAATAATGAAGGTGGTAATCAGACAAGAATGAGAAAGCTTCTGGGCTCTCAATAGACTCCTTTGGATAGAGGCATGGGGTCCTTCAGTAAAGTGAGCTTCCCTTGAGGCCAATTGGCACTTTTTAGTAGCTGTTAAGTAGCATTTACTTGAAGGGAGTCTTATTCTAAAGTCTCCATTGTCTCTATTGAAGACAATTAATTGAAGGTAAGGCATCTACAAATTCAGTAATAACTGAGAGGTCAAATTCTTGAATATAAGCTTAACAGCCTTCAAAGATGAGACTTTCCATTTGCAAGGTTCTGGTACAATAACTCAGCTACAAATAGGAGATTGGGAGAATGGATGAAATACTGGATGGTCTTCTCAGCACAGACTAAATACACATCTTTCCAGCTCAGGGATGAGTGGAGGAAGGGAAAGGCACCACAAAGAGTTGGATCCTGTGCTTTTATTTCTTGCCTAGATTGAATCTCTGTGAATGAATGGAGATTATGAGACCCTTTGATCTTTTCTGGGAATCTGAAGCCCGTTCCCCCTAGCTTTTTTCCTTTCTTCCTGAGATGCAGTGTAGCAGAAATGATAGCATCATATGTTCAGAGAGGCCTGTGACATGCTCCCCCAAGGCCACTCTAACATAATGTGCAGTTAAGAGTGCAGTAGAATAAGCATGAACCCTGCAGCTCTGATAAACTGAGATGTAGCTGAGTGGATCACAGTTTGAGCATCTTCTCCAGTGGCTTGAGAAGGATGCAGATAGTAATAGGCTTGAGTGAAGAGCATTGAAGGTAGGGATATGCATGCATATTGAGACTCAGTGGAGAGAGAAAGCAGAGATGGTGACAGCATGCATCAGAAGCCTCTCTAGCCAATAATGTTATAACCAGGCCCATGCGTAAAGTTGTCCTTAGAGAGAAATGCCAGCAGGGTGGACAGAAATCCTTACTTCAGAGTCCACACTAGAGACAAATGAGACAAATTCTGTTCGCCATCCGTTCTCTACTGAGAGGTAAAATATGAACTTCAAGATTTCACTCCTGAGCGTGTGGTCTGAGGACCTAATGTTCTACTATTTCTTTTTAATTATGTTGCTAAGTTGTGAAACAAACCCAGTGTATAGCTCTGTTAATTTCTTTTTTATATTTTGTTCCTCTGTTTCTGGGAGAAGCCTTTTAATCCTAGTGTTTGGCCATGTAACTTTGGCTGCTCGGTAAGCAATTGTTTTTTACTCTTGAATTCCTACTGAGAATCTCCCATGGGCATTCCTTCCCATTACACAGAGGGACCATATATCCTTCAGTCCAAATCAATGAAGCACCAGTTATTTCCTGAGGGCTGTCATGCTGAACAACCTCAGGAGATGATGGTCTCATAATATTCTTTGCAATTGATGCTTTCTTAAGTAGGGAATGTGAAATTCTCACTGTGAAACATACCCACTCTTTAACAATTTGTATTTATTTAGTTCCTTCCATTATTTTTGTACACTGATTCATAAATTTTTCTTTAATCTTTAACTGATAAATTTAGTAGATAAGGCATAATTGATGCAACTTTTTATCTGTGGCTTTAGACAGTATGTTTACACAATTTTGCTATTAAAAATGTAATGGAGCTGGGCCGTGGTGGTGCACACCTTTAATCCCAGCACTTGGGAGGCAGAGGCAGGTGGATTTCTGAGTTTGAGGCCAGCCTGGCCTACAGAGTGAGTTCCTGAACAGCCAGAGACAACACTGTCTTGAAAACACAAACAACAACAACAACAAAATGTAATGGGATGAACCTTTTAGTGTACAATGATTTCATCCTTGTTGAGTAGTTGTTGCCTTAGGATACGTTCCCAGGAATAGGTCAAAGGGTATGGTCATTCTTAAGGTTCTTCATGCTCAGCTAAAAATTGTTTTCCAAGAATATTGCTGTGATTCACATTCTTATTAGCTGCATGAGAGTGGCTTTTTTTCCTGCAGTATTGCCAGTTTTGAAAACCCTCATTTATGAAATGACAAATTGAAGGAGACAAAGATCAATGACCATTTGATAGGAGCTACAGGAAGTGACATTTTTATACTTTAGAAGGAACAATTTGTCATTAGACTTTCTGAAACAACGCTAGAAACGTGCACAATATTCAAGCTGAAATTTCAGTTAAATAATGTCCATAGTAATAAATGAACTTCATATGCAAAAATGAGCATTGAGGAATGTTTCGATATTACAAAAACAGTGAAAATTATGAACAACTTAAATGTCTTGGAATGTCTAATAAATAGCATAAATGCTTATATGTTAAAACATTACAAAACTGATAATAATGTCACAAAATAATTTTAACATGAATATCAGTGAGATGTTAAGTAAAAACACAGTATGATATAAATAATTTTTTAATCATTTATTTATTTATTTACACTCCAGACTTCATCTCCCCCCCTACCCTCTGAGTTTTCCACATTCCATACCTCCTCCCCAACCCCATCTCCACAAGGATGTTCCCCCTCCACATCCCACCCAACCAGACCTCTAAACTCCCTGGGGCCTCCAGTCTCTTGAGGGTTAAGTACATCTTCTCTTACGGAGTCTAGACCAGGCAGTCCTCTGCTGTATATGTGTTGGGGGCTTCATATCAGCTGGTGTTGCTACCTGGTTGGTGGTCCAGTATCTGAGAGATCTCTGAGGTCCAGGTTAGTTGAGACTGCTGGTCTTCCTACAGGGTTACCCTCCTCCTCAGCCTCTTCCAGCTTTTCCCTAATTCAACCACAGGGGTAAGCAGCTTCTGTCCACTGGTTGGGTGCGAATATCTGCATCTGATTCCTTTGGCTGCCTGCTGTGTCTTCCGGAGGGCAATCATGTATTGATACCAATAAATTTTAAAGATTATTATTAAACCATATCTTCAATTTTTTTCTTAACGTGTAGAAAGATATTCCACAGCATTCCTATCACCCATGGAGGCATTTTTGTTTTGTTATATTCCTTCCTATATCTTAGAATTATTAATATATAACTATATTTGTAATACTATATTTTATACTTCTTTATAATTATTTCATTAAAAATTTTGACCTGATTCTATTTTGTATCTGACTATTTTTGTTTGACTAATCTTATTCATGTGTTGCTTTGTTGCTATCCTTAGAAATGTTTGTGTATGTTTCAGTTTTTCACTGGTATGAAAACAAATCTTGAACACACTTAATCATTTATATTCTTATAGAGTTGGCTCTTGTTTTTCTGGGAACATAGCTTATATTCATCATTATCCTTATTTTCATGACTCTGGGTAATAGTCACATATTTTTTCACATTAGCCACTCGTGTTTACATCACTTCTTGTTCCCAAATTACAACTATGTCCTTCTCCTTCATAACCTTCTTCTTCCATATTTTACCTCAGCATATTTCCATTCATTATTTTAGCTTGTAACAATTTTAGAGGGTTTTAAGGATGTGATTTGTAAGCTAGTTTGGTTTCTATCTGGTTTTTACTCTGGGTTTCTCTTTCTCATCTGATGACTTTGTCTATAACACATGTTCAAAGACCTTAGCCAATGCTCCTGCAGTGCTTGTATGGTATTAGAGACAATGTTGTTGGATCACAAGAAATATGCCAAATTGTATATCACAAAATTCTTACAATTTCATTTCATTCTTATAATAATTATTACATTTTATTGGATATTTTATGTATTTAGATTTCAAATGTTATCCCTTTTACAGGTTTCTGCTCTGGAACCCTCTTCACCTGCTTCTATAAGGATGCTCCCCCTCCCACTCACCCACTCCCTCCTCACTGCCCTGGCATTCCCCTACACTGGGGCATTGAGCCTTCACAGGACCAAAGGCCTCTCCTCCCATTGATGCCCAACAAATCCATCCTCTGCTGCATATTCTGCTGGAGCCATGGGTCCCTCCATGTGTACTCTTTGGTTGGTGGTATAGTCTCTGTGAGCTCTGGGGGGGGGGGGTTCTGGTTGGTTGATATTGTTGCTCTTCCTATGCGGCTGCAAAGCCCTGCAGCTTCTTCAGTCCTTTCTCTAAATCCTCCATTGAGGATGACTAATATATAAAAATTATTATTTATATTATTATAATATAAAATTATTATTTTAAAAGAAGAAACAATAAAATCCTTACATTGAGTTCCATAATTATTTATCTAGAAAAAATTTTAAAGATCAATATAGGTAATATCACCAATATTTTGTAAGTTTTAGTTATAAGTCTTCATGATAATCAACTTTGTATGTTAAAATCAGTCACAGGTATCTCTGGGACAAGTCAGAGACCTGATATGGGGGAGGCTCCTGAGATGCTATCAAGGTGATCCTAACTGAGACTCGTAGCAGCAGGAGGTATGGATACTGAAGTGACCACTTTTTGTAGCTAGGCAGGACTTACAGTGGAGGAACGGGGATCATCAACCCACCCACAAAACCTTTGACCCAAAATGTGTCATGTTTACAAGGTGTGCAGGGGTAAAAATGAAGCAGTGATTGAGGGAATGGCCAACCAACAACCCAACTTGAGTCTGATCCCATGGAAGAGAGCCCACCCCTGACACTATTAATGATACTCGGCTATGCTTGCAGATGGGAGCCTAACATAAGTCTCTCTTGCCAGGCTTCATCCTGTAGCTGATGGAAATAGATGTAGAGACCCACACCCAAACATCAGGCAAAGCTCACATAGTGTGGAGTTCATGGAAGAGTGTGGGAGAGGATTGAGTGAGCCAGAGAGGTCAAGGACACTACAGCCTTTTCATTTTTATATTATTTTACATTTAAAAGATGCTAAAGCTATCATGTATGCATTAGTCTTAACAAACTACTCCAGATTAGTGAAAAGAAAAGAAGTACATTTGAGATATTCTGGATGCACCAGGCTGGTGACTGTAACAGTTTAAGGATGTTACTAAATGCACAGTTGTGAACTCACATTCATAAAAGAAAATATTGTGTGGCCTAAAGTGGCCATTAGTATGAAAGTTGAGAAATTCTGTTGTAGATAAAGACATAAACTGAACTAACAACCTGGATTTCAATTCACAAATGGTCACTACAGTGAATGGTTTATTAAATAGTGTAGAGCAATGCTACCACACACTTGGTGGCTCAAGAAGTGTCTGTTTATTACCTCAGAAAGCACACAGGGCTAGAATTCAGGCACAGCTTTAGTGGGTTGTCTACAAGGCATTACATTTTTGTCTGACATCTTGGCTTGAAAAGAATCTTTCTAAACTCATGTTGTCAGCATCCAGATCCTTGTTGGTGGATGCTGTTAGACACGAGTCCAAGCATTCTCTATTACACAGCTTGTAAGGTGGAAACTTACTTCTTCAAAGCTTATAAAGGAAAGAAATCATGTTATTAATTAAAGGTTAGTCGACATCAGTGAGGAATCCTACTTGTAAATAATACATATTATCTTTTAATGTCTGGAGGAAGAGAGCCCATATTCTCTATTACAAAGAGACCTTGGCTAACTACTCTTGAATTTTTCTCTGGAATACTAGCAATGACACACAAGGTCTCTTCATAGACAAAGCAGAATTGTTTTTATGTCTTCACTTTTGTCTCTACATCTGTGATCTGTTGTTGCTTGCTGATACACTCTTTTTTCTCTTTATTAAAGAACGTTTGTAGCATTTAGAGACTGGAGGATGGTGTTATGGAAAGTTCAGCTCTAGCTCTTTCTTCTTGCAGGTAACGGGTAGAGACTCCTATAGTTGTTTATGTCCCTTTACCCTCTGTCTGGCTAGTGACACAAAACACAATCACCTCCCAGCAAGAATGAAATCTTGAAACATTTTCTAAATTCACTACCATAAGAGTAACAACTTATAAATAGGGAACATTTTTTTTTTTTGGTTCAGTTTTGAGGGTTCCAGACTTTGATTTGAGGACCCATTGATTTAGGATGCTATGGACCTCTGAGGGGGAAAAGGAGCGTACTTTCCAGACATTGGGATGGCAAAGAGACCTAAATACTTTTTTGTTGTTGTTCTCAGAAAAATCTATTCACGATTGCCTCTATGGCAACATAGGATATTTCATTGTTGTGAACTCATCCAGCACCATGATAAATTACTTATGCTTCCCATATTTTGTTTCATGAAAATTAACTGTAAAATAAAACATAATCATATTTTCATCCTGGATTATTCCATATATTTTAGCATCAATAAGCATGGGCTTTAAAAAAATCAAAAAGTATAAGAAGATTTTTAAAATATCAAAATGTTTTACTCTTGGAGGTCCTCTAAGCACAAAGAAATTCACTAACAGTTCTTTTTCTCACCTAACTTTTCAACTAAGTCTGATTATTTCTTTAGATAAAATAAAATCCACAAAATATACTTGCATCATATTTTTCCCTCACCCCTAATTCATCCCCCATACTCACCTTCATGCTTGCCTTTTCTTTATCTTCCCAAAGAAAAAGGAAAAAAAATCATTACACACACACAAACACACACACACACACAAACACACACACCACCATGTATGTGTGTGTGTGTGTGTGTATGTGTGTGCATGTGTGCATATCCATTTACGTTGGACAACTATTTATGAGCATGAGTCCTTCCCTTGAGTGCACTTGATCTACCTAAGGTGGATATTTCTCAAAAACTTAAAGTATATCTACCACAAGAGCCAGATATACTACTCTTGAGCATATTCCTAAAGGATTGTCTATATCTACTACAGAAACACTTGTTCACCCATGTTTATTGCTGCTCCATTCATTATAGCAAGAAATTAGAAATTCCTAGATGACTGCCAACTGTTAAGTGGATAAGGAAAAAGTGGTACATTTACACAATAGAATATTATTTTGCTTTTAAGAAAATTGAAATTATGAAATTTGATGGTAAATAGGCGGGTCTAGAAGCAATCATTGTGAATGAGCTAATCCAGACTTGGAAAGACAAATGTTGCATGCTATACATGGACATTAGCATTTAAGTTTTAAATGTGTATTAGTAGAAAATATTTAAACTCTCTGGCCCAGAGCTTCTTCCCCCTCCCATTTTCCCCTCCTATTTGACCATTTATGTTCTTGGATGAAAGGCACACACAGCCAATATATATATAATGTGAAGACACTGTTAGTATCTTCAGACACACCAGAAGAGGACATTGGATTCCATTAAAGAAGAGCCACCATGTGGTTGCTGGAAATTGAACTCAGGACCTCTGGAAGAGAAGACAGTGCTCTTAACCACTGAGCCATCTCTCCAGCCCCAAGCCTTTATATTTTTATATGCCTTAGGCAGCACAATAGCTGGGCAGCTGCCTACCCTCAGTGCTGTTAGAATCAAGTGTGGTGATAATGTACAATGTAGCATTTTCTTCAGTGATCAGGGGAACATGGCTTAAACTGCCCATGCAGGTACATCAACTGTTATAGTTCAACTTCTATCAATAACCCAGAATTATTACTTACTATTTACTGTGTTCCATCTGGGCTGTTCTTAACTCCAATTGGGCAGCCTTCTGGGCCATGCTCTCTTGGTCTTTAGCCCTTGTTGGCTTTCTATCTCCCTCCTGCACATTCTCCTTTTATTCCAAGGTGGTTTCCTTCCATGTCCTCCTCCTCCTCTTCCCCCCCTCCTCCTCCTCTTCGTTCTCCTCCTCCTTCTCCTTCTCCTCCTCTTCATGGTTCTCTCTCCTCAAGCCTGCAAAAACTCAACCCCACTTATGTCTCTTATGCCCTGCTATTGGCTATTGGCATCTTTATTCAACAATGAGAATTAATTTTGGTGCAGGGTCCCAGGGATTAGTGCAGACTGCAGGCCTTGGGAATCCACACTTAGCATTACAATAGACAGTAAAAGACAAAACCTCAACCGGCATATATTTCATTCAGACTATCCAAAGAAGTTAAAGCCAATTATTTCAAACGTGATAAACTTCTTCATGTTTCCAGTTGCTGCCAGTTGACATGAAACTTGCCATTTCTTCAGACCTGTAGAAAATACAAACTTCCCAGCCCCATACAAAACCCAGTGGAGTTGATTTTCACATGCACTTCTAGGTTGAAATGGGCTGTGCTAGGTATGCTGATAATGGACATTGTAGCATTTTCTTCAATGAGTGGAATGGTGCTTAAACTGCCTATGCAGGTACAACTGTCACAATTGAATAAAGTATTCCCTCTCTTTGTAATCAACAGAATGCAAATTCACTACTGCTCTAAGACTTTCAGAAGTATGAAAGAAGTACCTAGCAGATGGCACCTTGACTGTGGGAGCCTGCAATATTTGAATTCTTCATTGGAATGCCCTGTGAGAGTTGAGCAGCTCCATGTAAAGCTCTAGCCACAAAAAAGACACCAGGTGCTATTACTCTGGCTAACAAGCACAGCTTTGTGACTAGAGCCCCAACCAACATCTGCCAACAAGGCTTTCAGAGACAACAAGGGAGAACTCCCAACTGAACTTCTCTTGAATTCCTGACCACAACATGATAGATAAAATTAAATGATTGCTTTAAGATGCTTAATTTTGAGATGATTTTTATAGTACTCAGTGTAGCATTTGCTCATGGGATTCATGTTGTCCAGATTTTACTCTGTGCCTCCCATTGTCCTGACTTTTTATTTCATATTGTAAACCACACTTGTCTAATCATGAATAACATAATGATCTTGACGTTCTAAAGTGCTATTTGCCTGATTGCACTTTGTTTTCAACGTTGAATAGCACAACTGAGGTGAATGGCAGTGAAGATGAATTTGGGCAATATTGCTGCTGTTGGCAGTGCTGCACATGTGGGATTGAAGACAATAGCTTCAGGTGCCTGAACCCATGAAAAGCTTAGGTACAAGCTGACCAGAAAGGATTATCCGAGTCAAACAAAAAGTGATGAAATGAGAGAGTAAGAACATTGTTGGCTATTTCTGCACAAGTCATTTCTGAATTTGACATTTGTCCACAATTTCTTACAGAGCAAACAAGTTTTTTCCCTCGAATCATAACAAAATTTCATATTTTTAATGAAAGTAGCCGAAGTATCCTCAGCTACTAAATTCTTTGGGTATCTACCCAGAAGTGGCTTTATTACATTTGAGAGTGTCCGTGAGTATTTAAGTTACAGATATTATTTTTGTTATTAAAATATTAATTCAGGGATAAGGCCCAATTATACCTTTAAAAACAAAAGTTACAGATGCTCATTTTATAGGAAACAAGTAGTCTCCTTGGAGATGAGCAAGCATCTTGACAGTATATTGATCAGATGGCTGTTGTTACCAAGGACATAAGATGTGTCTCTGCCTCAGTTGTGTGCTTCCCTTGTCTAATACTTTTTTTAATTTTGCAACTACAAGTGTTTGTATTGTCAATTTTATTTTTTCATCATTTTTTAATCCTTCATACTTATATATAAGATCAAAAAAAGGCAAGCTACAAAAATTTTATTAATTAGATCTTTGTTTAACTCTGAGAGAGATCATTGGTGAACTTTAAAATTATTTTTCCTGTTTCATGCATGAGATATTTTGAGAGAGCTTCTTGGAAATTTCCAACTTGTATCTTTTATCAGAATGAAAATTAAAAGATAGCCATTAACAAATAGTTTCATTATACTTTAAATAGACACTCTGAGACTGATCTGGTGTTGATTAAGGAGACTATGTCTACATTTGTCTTTGACTCTGCTTGGTATCAACAATACTCAAACAGGACCATGTATCTTTTTAAATTCAATAAGGAAAGTACAATGGATGATAGCAGTCTTAGCGTGTTTTAGAGTTTACCTAAAATTTTCTTGAGGGTTACAATATCCATATTATTTTCCCAGTAGAATAAACTTATTATTCCACTTACCCACTCACTCACTATATTACCACACCTGAAAAGATTTTTTAAAATTTTGGAAACAAGATTAACAATGACATTAAAGATTAAAGTCAGATAGAGCAGAGTCAACACAGGTCAGGAACCGTGGACACTTGAGGTAAACAACTTATTACAGTCAACTAATCTCATTGGAAACATTTCGACTCTGGTGCAGGTTTTTGTAGCAAATAGTCTTGATTTTTCATTTCACAGAGTTAATGGAAGAAAAGACGTTTCCTCTGTTTCCTCATGTTTCGTTCCCTCGTGTCCACCTATACACTTTTTCCCACTGTATTGCGGAAGTTGATTCCAGGCCTTTGTCATTTAAGGGCAATTATTCCATTTGTGCACACAATTTTATGCGATACTTTCATCTAGTAAAGGATTTTGTTTCTGTACCTTTAATCAGCATTGGATTATTCTTATCACACAAATGTTCTGTAACCATTTAATTAAAAAGCAAACTGAGAAAGGAATAAACACATACACACACACACACACACACACACACGCATGCACATACATATCACTGTTCGGACCTTTTAACACATCCCATATCCTCTCACGGACTTTCTATCTGTTACAAAATTTATTGAAAGTGCCACCCAGAATGCTGTGTTGAGATTTGAGGTGACTTGTAACTGACGCCTGTTTTCCTGTTAGGGTGAGATGCTGTCTTTGTTAGGGTTTCTAATTCTGCAATGAAACACCATCACTAAAAATCACTTTTGTCTTAAATAAATACTTAAATTACACATATGCTCAAACTTATATTAAAGTAAAATTCTTTATGAGTTATCACTAGTGAATGTTTGATTTATATACTGATTTTCCTTATGCACATACCTGACATCATGCAAACTTTTTGCAGGCAAACAGCAAGTCAGCAGTCTTGCTGGGGGTATGATGACTCCAGTTACAGATACAACAGGAGACACATACTTTGTCAGGAAAACATCTCCTTTGCCACAGGAAAACCTAGTCTAGTAGAATGAGTGCACTATGCAAGTGGATTTGTGCCAAGGGATGAAGCAACAGCTGTGCTAGCATTCCCACCCACTCAGATCTCTCCACACTTTATTACCGATTAGTGCCTTCTTTCTTCTTTGAAAGGAGTGAGGAGGGAAAGGGGGTCATGACTCTGTTCTAGAATAATTCTACCACAGGAAGGAAAAAAGGTTGGGAAGGAAAAAATCTCCACTAATGACTCAGTGAGTTCACTTATCCAGAGTTTTCAAATTCATTTATTAAAGTCTTCCAGGCAGATAGCATCCCTGGGAGAAGTCAAGTGGCAACTTCTACACACACAGCAAAATGAGTCTTGAAAAGAATTTGGACATTGAATGAACTAAACAAATTTAAGTGAAAAAGTGACTTCCAACTAGCAGAAAGTGGATTACCTCAGAACAGCATAGTAAAAATTGACCATATTCAAGTTTATTGTCTAGTAGTTTATCCAACCATTACTTTAATAAAAGTATTATATTTTTTCATCATTTTTATTAGATATTTCTTTATTTATATTTCAAATGTTATCCCCTTTCCTTGTTTCTTCCCCTCCCAGAAACCCCTATCCCATCTTCTCTCCCCCTGCTTCTACAAGGGTGTTCCTCCACAGACCTACCCATTCCCTCCTTCCCACCCTAAATTCCCCTACACTGGGGCATCTACCCAGCCTTCATAGGACCAAAGACCTCTTCTCCCATTGATACCTGATAAGGCCATCTCTGCTATATATGCAGCTTGAGCCAGGTGTACTCCTTGGTTGATGGCTTAGTCCCTGGGAGCTATGGGGGCTCTGGTTGGTTGATATTGTTGTTCTTCCTATGGGGTTGCAAACCCCTTCAGCTCCTTCAATCCTTTCTCTAACTTCTCCATTGGGGACTCTGTGCTTAGACTAGTGGTTGGTTGTGAGCATTTGCCTCTATTTGTCAGGCTCTGGCAGGGCCTCTCAGGAGACAGCTATATCAGGTTCTTTTCAGCAAGCATTTCTTGGCATCCACAATAATGTCAGGGTTTGGCGACTGTGTATGGGATGATTCCTCAGGTGGGACAGACTCTGGATGGCTTGTCCTTCAGCCTTTGCTCTACATTTTGTCTCCATATTTGCTCGTGTTTGTATGAGCCTTGAATACATGGGCACAGGGGAAATTTTTCTGAACAAATCACCAATGGCTTATGGTCTAAGATCAAGAACTGACAAATGGAACCTCATAAAATTGCAAAGCGTCTGTAAGGCAAAGGACACTGTCAATAGGACAAAATGGCAACCAATAGATTGGGGAAAAGATCTTTACCAACCCTATATCCGATAGAGGACTAATATACAATATATACAAAGAAATCAAGAAGTTAGACTTCAGAGAATTGAATAACCCCATTAAAAATCGGGTACATAGCTAAACAAAGAATTTTCAACTGAGGAGTATCAAATAGCCAAGAAGCACCTAAAGAAATATTCAACATCCTTAGTCATCAGGGAAATGCAAATCAAAACAATCCTGGGAGTCCACCTCACACCAGTCAGAATGGCTAAGATCAAAAACTCAGGTGACAGCAGATGCTGGCGAGGATGTGGAGAAAGAGGAACACTTCTCCATTGTTGGTGGGATTGCAAACTGGTACAACCACTCTGGAAATCAGACTGGAAGTTCCTTAGAAAATTTATCCAACCATGAGTGCTCAAGAGCAGCCAACTCATTGGCATGAAAAACACACACTTTACTATATATTCTTATCAGGAGTTCTGAACCCCCTGCAATTGTATATACCTCTGAAGCAGATAGCACGCTGCTGCTTTGTTTCAGATAACACATTGTGGTTTGCTGCACTGCTTTGTTTATACACCTATCAGTGTTAGCTGAGACGCTCAATAGTTGAAACATGATCATAGGTCCAGTTAGTGAACAAGTCCATCTGGTGTATCTAACCTTTAATAGAAAGCAAGTCTTTTCTGGAAGAGTTGTAGTTTCAAATCAGTGTATATACTGTATCATCAGCCACAAGGCACAGTTCTGCATTGAGGAAGACAGGTAGTGGTTTTGGGTGTATGTGTATTCTCATCTTGGTTTAAGAGCATGAAAGCATCTCTGTTTTGTGGCAAGTCTTCTTCATCGTCACCATCACCACCATCATCATCTATTATCATCACCACCATCTTTATTTTATGTGCGTGGCTTCTTGGTCTAGTCTACACATATGCACCACATGCATACAGTGCCTCAGGAGGCCAGAGGAGGGCATCAAATACCCTGGAACTGGAGTTACAGATTGTTGTGAACCATAATATGGATGTTGAACACGAGCCACCATAAGGGTCTTGAAAATCAAACCAGGTCCTTAAGAAGAGCAGCCGGTACTCTCAACTACTAAGCCATCTCTCCAGCACCAAATCTTACTTCCCCACAGCAGATATTGGGCTTATATGGAATAGAAAGAGCTTCTGACAACTCCACTCTCTGATACTTTATTGCTGTTAGCTCAGTACTTGTGTTGATTTTCTCCTGAAAGTTATTTCAGTTGCCTAAGAAGCACTTCCTGCTACATTCTTTCCTATGAGTGGCCCAATGAATAAATATTTAAACTGCATGATGGATGCTCAGATCTTCGCTATTGGGAGTTCATTAATAAGCTGTGTAGAAGAAAAACAAATTGCAAGGAGCACAGCACAAATGCACTATACTCACTAATGGCTGAGGAAAAGATAAAAATTTAATAAAAACATATCTCATATTTTCTTCATATCAAAGATTTGGTATCAGGGTAGGAAGGAGAAAATAAAAATGTCTGATACATATTTTCAAAATATATGCTTTACTTCCCCATAATTATCAGAAAGAAACTCTTTCAATGTCATATGTATGGCCCCTGTATTTCCAACTGAAACTTTAATGTATGGCTCAGTGGTCTAGTGTTAAAAGCTGTTAATGGGAAAGAATTTAATAACTCATAATTTAAAAAATAAGAAAGATGTGGTTTTTTTCTACTCTTTTTGAAGGAAATATACATTAACCACCTAGGATCACTGGAAGACCCATTCTGCTTTTGGAATTAAATTGCTTATTTGGTTTAATATTATTTTTTTGTGTCTTGTGATATCGTTTTTGAATGTATCTCCTGTATTCAAAGATTCTAGGACTATGAAGAGACTCCATAACCAAGGTAACTATTATAAGAGATTGCTTATAGTTCTAGAGGGTTAGTCCATGATCATCATGGGAGGGAAGCAGTCAGACATGGCACTGGAGCAGTTATTTGAGAACTTTACGTCTACAAGAAGAAGAAAGAGTGAGACAGAGACAGAGAGATACACAGAGAGATAATAAGACACAGAGAGAGACAGAGGCACAGAGAGAGACTGGGCCATTTGAGCATGAAATTTTGAAACCTCAAAATTCCTTATCAATACCTTCTACAACAAGGCTACACCTCCTCCAATAAGGCCACACCTCCTCCAATAAGGCCAAATATACCAACCCTTTCTAAACCATTCAGCATTTTCCTAAACAAGGGGCCAAGGACTTAAATATATGAGCCTGCAGGGGCAGGGAGACATTCTCATTCAAATCACAGCTGCAAACTTCTGGATCCCTCTTATGATTGTGTGTCAATATGCAGCCTACAGTGACAACAACCTATCTTTAAAGGGTTATCATAACTCTGCATTTTCTAAAATAAGAAAGAAAAAGAGTAGGATTTAATTCATCTTCCCTGCTTGCTTTACTACTCAGTCACCATGATATCATCTCCCACAGAAATGGTAAACTAACCCAAGATCAGAGGACCCCAGTTTAAGATCTGGAAGACTAAATGCAGAATTACACATTTGTTTTCTCATTCACCAAACACTATGCTTTATCTTCAATAAATAATATGTTTATCTTTCACTTTACTTTTCTTACAATGAGAAACAAAAAGTAGGGATCTGGGGTAGAGTTGGAATATGTGGTGGAATAAGTAAAATAAAATTAGAGAAGAAACTACTTCATGTTTTTTTTTTTTTTTAACAATTTCACAAATCAAAACAGGTCATAATTTTCTTGCTCTTTGTGATGTCATAGACACCCAGAAAAAGTTTATTTCACCCAAGTATGTTTATAATAGATTGAGCTGCTTTGATTTTTAGGTTTTGTTGTGACCGTTTGGCTTCATGACAAGATTTTAAGTCTCACAGCACAATTTCCTAGCATTGGACCTAAAAACAAAAGAAGCTTCTTTGTCAACCTTAACTATGTGCCATTGTGCAGTAAAAGTCATGAATTGTAGCATTATTCTTTTGTTGAGTCATCTCTCTCAAAAAAGTAATGCTCTCCAATTAAAGTTTTAAAAATTACTTTAGAGACTTTGGGCATTAGGACTACTTGAGAGTTGAGACACTGGGAAAACAGTGGTTCTCTGGAGTTATAAAAACCTTATACAGTTGTGAAAATAATTCAGTGTGACCTTATTTCACTTCCCTACTCTTTCTGATTCATGCTGGTAACACTAATGCAAGATGTACTGGTATTCCATGCCAAAATTATAAGAAATAATAATGGTCAGATGAGCATATCCCAATGATTAGTGATTGCTTCCTTTAGATCTGCTCCATTCCAGATGCATAATGTGAAATCGAAGCAGAATTATGGGTGTGATACAGTCCTGGCAAATGAGGCAGGAATGAGTAAAGAGCATTCTGAGATGAATGAGACCTAGGTATAGTATCTTAAGATGAGTTTATTAAAGAAGAGCAAGACATGGACTGTCGGGGAAAGGGTTTACAGAGGACACACTCTTTGGCAAAAAGGAGTGAGAGAAGAGTGGGGAGAGGAGAGATGTAATGAAGAATGTATGTTCAGTTAGACAGTGGCTTCTGCTTGGTCTCATAGGAGAATTGGACCTTGGAGTTGGTCCTATTATGAGGCAAATGGCAGATGTTTGGCAACCATGTTATTCATTGACCATTGGAAGTCTCTCTTTCCCTTACACAAAGAACAAAGTCTTTCACTCAAAGAGGATCCAATTTGGACAATAAGAATTCTTATAGCATCTTAGAAACATGCATTTTTTCCAGTGAAGGGGATCAAATAATAGCATGAATAATTAAATACCTCACTGATATTGTCTCTATGCCTACCATAAAAGTAAGGATGCTGTACAAACATAAGAAAAAGGCCAAACTAATTACACAAAAATACAATTTGAGCCCTGCCACCCAATCTATCCTATGTACATTTTGAGGTAAATTGTAGAAGCTACTAAGATTTAAAATGTTATCTCTTTGTAATTATTATCAAATAATAATATTAACTATTATATTGCTATTAACAATAAATTATTTTATTTTAATTAAAATGTCATTTACCTTCACCAAAAATTTCTCCTTCATCTAACTACTTTCATGACCCCTACTCAAATGGACAGAATCTTTTACTTTAATTATTATTATAGCACACACGTGCACACACTGACACACACACACACACACACAAGTACATGTGTGTGTGTGCACACGCGCATATATTGATATGCTTTTAGGACTGATTATTTGGTATTGGAAATGTTATTGGGGGGCTCATCCTTAAGAAGATTAATTCTTCCTTTCTTTATAGTTATTAATTCACTGTAGCTCTTTATCTGGAGGTATGGTCTCTTGAGATTCCCCCATTCACATTAGCAAGCAAAATGCTGCTTTTGTCTTCTAGATAATGACAAAAAATTAAGTGCCTTGATGCCAAGATGTTTTTGAGCAATTTTGAATTAGCAATTTTTTAGTTGCTTCTCTTTCTTGTCATTCTAAGGAAGTGATTAATTGGGCTCATATTTCCTACAGCTAGAGGCCATGATGATGATAAAAAAGGCATCATGGCCATAACAACTGAAAACCCCATCTCCAAACATAAGCAGGAGGCAGAGAGGCCCACTGGAAGTGGCATCTTTGGAAACCTCAAAGGCCACCCATCACCAGTCACACACCTCTTCCAACAAGGCTACGCCTCCTAATTCTTCCCAAACAGTTCCAGCAATTAGGGACCAAGTATTCAAACTCATGACACAGTCGGGACTGTTCTCATTCAAACCACCACAAACTATTTAAAAACAATTTTAAATGCTTTTTATTTAATTTTTCTTTGAACATTTTACACAAGAACATATAACAATTCTGATTACTATCCCACTCCCAACTCTTTCTTACTGCCCATTTCTTATTAACATTACTCCAAAACCCATTTTTCCCATCTCCCTCCAAACCCTAACCACTCTCCCTTTAAAACATTTTATTTTGTTTTGTGAGATATTAAGATATTTTAATTGGAACAAATTTCATAAATTTCATGAGTTTTTACATAGTATGTTGGAAACTAACATAAATCAACAACAAAAAAGAACATCATGCTGCTTATTAAGATAATAGTAATCAATTCTAATTATTTACATTGTTTAAAATGATAATATCTTCTAAGTGTGACCCTCCAAATGGATAATATGGAAGAGCAAAGCATTACTCATATTAAGAGAATCTCCACAGTGCAATTATGAAATCAGAGGTTTCAATCCAGCATGGCAGCTAGTTTCCCAAGATGCCTTACAGTTAATCACCCACCTTGAGAAGGTGCTCTCAGGTTCAGAGTGCTGCCTGTTGAATAAATCAGAGACAATCTTAGGGACTCGGTCAAGACTTAACATTTTGGAGATGAATTTTCTACTACTGCTTCTTACCTTTCTGAGATACCTCCATTTGTTTTCTGTCCATGACTTCCTAGTCACTCTCTACACCATCTTCACTTCAGCCCCTCTACTGCATTTACAATGATTTCTTTCTCTTTCTTCATTCCACTCGTCTTCTCTTTTCTAAAAATCTATATATAGACATGTAATGTGACACAAGAGGTATCCAGAATGTATTTCTGGAAAGACAGAACAATCTTTACTCTTACACAAGGTCATTACCAATTTCCTATTCCAGCTGGAATTGCTAAAACAAAATACTTTAAGTTTTGTGGCTTAAATCAACACAACCATTACAGTTCCAAAGTTAAGAAATAATTTTAAAAAACTGTCTCACAGAGTATGCAGGTTTCAGGGGAGATTTTGTTTCCTTGCTTTATGGAACATCTAAAGACACCAGTATGGTTTGTATTGTTTGCTATTCTGTCTTTGTCAGACCAAGCAGTGTAGTCTTCTCTTCTTCATCTTGTTCACCTCACATTTACTCTCAGAGATTCTTCCTGGACTCCGACTTTCCCATCATCTTTTGATAAGGCCTGAGTAATTTCAGTCTTCTCACATGAATAATCTAGAATAGCCTCTCCATCCTAAAGGTGTGTGTGTGTGTGTGTGTGTGTGTGTGTGTGTGTGTTTATATTTACCTAGAGAGGGAAAAACATGAGTAATGGAAGAGAGTGAGAAAAGGCAGGTAAACAACAAGAAGGAGTTTTGAACAAGTGATAGGAAAACATTATTTTAGAAGCTTACTGATACATACATATCACACACACACACACACACACACACACACACACACACTTTAAATGAAGTGATGCCATGTGGAATGACAAGCCTCCCCTAAAAATCACACATCATTTAACAAGCAACCAACATTAGGTAAGAGAAAGCTTTCTTGCTATTGTTGGTAGGGATTGTTTTCATAATGTCTTAGGTACCAAATGGGAATAACTATTGCCCTTGTTAGAGTTCCAGAACTGTTAAGATCCTATTACTGAAGACACGACATACTTTGGGCAGAGGACTTGGAGTAATTGAACTGGAATTGACTTGAAAGTCTTTTCCCTAAGGATTAGTTCTCATGGTACTTTTAGGACCCATACTGATGATTTTTACTAACCTCCTTATCTCAAACTTCAAAATCATATCTATAATATCTTGTTTTTTCCTACCTAAGGCCCTACATTCTTTATAGGTTCCTGATGTGTTTGGTATGTTCAGCCTACTCTAATTATGAGATTGGCAAAATTAAAATCCATTATATAATGATAATACTCATGAAAGGCATTCAATCCTCTTTAATATGGTCATTAGTAAGTCATGCAGGCTCATATGTGACTTTGAGACCATGATTTAATAGCTTCATCCTTATGTCCTAATCTGCAATGTGCATTTGAAAATGGTCATCTACACACAGCAGCTAGAGAATAAATGAGTCAAAACAAACTCATTTAGCAAATAGTTTATACTTAGTTATTCCCCATTATTACCTGCTGGTAAAACTGGTAAAGATAGTGCGGGCAGAGCAGGACTGTGACATGTCTGATGCTATCCTTCTTTTCTTTACATTCAAAATTAATGCACTTTAAAGTACAGAAGAAGGTAGAGGTTTGCTGAGGATTTGTATTATGATGAAGACACCAGCGTAATCTCCATAAACTAATGAAATCAATACACTAAGGGCTAGGGGTATCAGAAGCATAGATTCTGAATAGGAAGAAAGGAGAACTTCAGCTTAACTAGGTCTGCTAGCAATCATAAAAAATATAGCATTGGTTTCCAGGAAAAAGCACAAAAGAAAATAATGGAAGTACTTTTAAATGGATAGAAATTAACTGCTTAAAGAATGACTAAATGAAAATGTCTGATTTTAGAGTCAAAGGCTGTAATTGCTAATCTAAGTGATCCTGTTCAGTGCCCAAAGTTAGGTTGTTAGGTAATAAGAAATACCATCAGGAAAGCAAAGGATCCTGTGGATTTCTGTTGCATCTACAGGAAGCAGTTGAATCCACTTGCAACAAATGCATCCTCTGAGGCAGGCAGGATACAGGGTTTTGTTTTGCTGAAGGTCAATTCTTTTCCACATCTTTGTATTAATTGAGAGTTGAGGAAAATTCCTAGGGAAAGATATTTATAAGTTCCAATCTGCTTTGCATCAACTGTAAACTTGGCTTAGAAGGAGGAGGATGCAGGAAAAGGGTGAGAGAGAAAACAAATTAATTTTATAGGAAGAACAGCCTAGAGTTACACGAAATTGATATTCAAAATGAGGAAGTCTGCTAAAGTTTCTCTTGAACGGTTTTCTACACAAAATAGTCACCTTCAAATACCTGTCCTCCATTTTGTCTCCCTTAAAGTTGAATGGAATTTGTGATATTTTATTATATAACAACTTATCTACATGAAGCTTTATTTTTCCCTTGCCGATTCAGTAATGAATGCTATTCCCTTTCAGGTTTTACCTCAAGCAGTTCTTATCAATTTCCTTGGTATTTTGAGTCTACTCAAATCACTTCTCTGGTACCAAATTCTATTGGGATTCTTCTTATTGCTTCCCTGTGATTGAATTGTAGAAAAGCTATTGATCTAGCCTTTTATTACAGTCAACATTATTCACTCTAAGTTAGGATGTTAGGTTCTGAACAAACATTAATAACTTTCCAGGTTGATATACTCAAATGCAGCTGGTTTCACAGAGTGCTTGGAATTTATGTGTCTCAAAATGTCATCAACTGCTCTGCTTACATGAATTTTGATAATTCTGAAATTATCAAAATGTACAGTGTAGTTAATTTTAAGTTAGTTTAATTTTTATATAGTCTGTAGAATAGTACTTAGCCAATCATAAGGGAGGCACAATGATCCTGACTCTTATACTTTTATTAAACCAAATTTTTTCTCCACTGTGATACTGGGAATAATATCCAGGGATTTGAACATACTAACAATGCCACTGTCACTGAGTGATCCCTCAAGCACAGAATTTAAACTATTGAGATTAACAAGTCTTTGAAGGAAAGAGTTCATTAAGTTTTTATACATGTTGGCAAAGACAATAGGCCTTGTCTTGATGCAAATTCCCTAAGCTATCAGCAACATGAGCAGGCAGCAGTTGGAGAAATATCCATAGATCCCAAGGAAACAGATTGTATTATAATGCTAGACCACAAAAGGTCTACCTGAAAAGAGATGATGTGATTCAAAAGAAAGTTGTGACAACTAATTACTGAGCAAGAGTATCGCTGTAGCTCAGCACTTATTTGATGAGGTAAGGAGGAGACTTTTATGGTACTTCTTTAGAAATATTTCCCCACCTTTCTAGTTGTTCCTTGTCAGGAACTCTGTGGTTTCTACAATATTGTACAAATACCAAGGATATTGTAGAAAATGTAAAAAGAAAAAACGTAAAAAGTCATTTTAATTCTCACACTAGGAATCCCCAAATCAGTCTTGCAAAATTTTTCCATGGAAGTAAGAGAGTATCATATTCCATCTTTGGGAGATACTATGCAGACCATTTTCTAGAGGATGTGTATGCCAGAGTAGGAAGAGATTTCTGATTTAAGACAGAAGGTCTTGCCCTGATAGAGGCTGTAGAAGCTAAGCCTAAATTTTAGCAATTCTAACAGGTCTTAGGAGTGCTCTTGTGCAGGTTCTCATGTTGAAAATCATGGCTTCAGACATTTAGAAACTTGACTATTAACCTTGAAGGGGTCTTTGAAATACAGTCTAATGGTGGCTTCATTAGAATGTGTATTTCACCAGAGCTGAGAATAAGCAAAATCATATGTGATAGTTCGTATATGCTCAGCCCAGTGAGTGACATTATTAGAAGGTATGACTCTGTTGGAGTAGGTGTGTCACTGTGGATGAGGGCTATAAGACCCTCATCCAAGCTGCCTAGAAGTCAGTATTCTGCTAGCAGCCTTCAGATGAAGATGTAGAATTCAGTTCCTCCTGCACCATGCCTACCTGTATGCTGGCATGTTACCTATCACCTTGATGATAATGGACTGAACCTCTGAACCTGTAACCCAGCCCCAATTAAATGCTGTCCTTAGAAGAGTTGCCTTGGTCATGGAGTCTGTTCACAGCAGTAAAACCCTAACTAAGACATCATGTAAGCATGTTCTCTATACCTGGTAACATTTACAGGTGTGTTTCATATATGAAAATATTCCATGCTTACACTTCTTTCAACTGTGTGCCTTTACTATTATTGTTTGTCAAAGCAGGAGGCACAGAGAAATTAAATGGGTTGCCTAAGGTCATGTAACTAGAAGATAACCCAGCTAGGATATAACGAGGTTTTGACGTACATATTCATGATTGCTATGATAAAAAAAATAGCACTAAGAAATTCTAGGACACAGATGTTTTCTGAATGTGCTTGTTGTATAAAATGTATAAAATGTCAATGGCAACTTTTTATTTCACTGTGGTAAACCACTGCAGCATTCATGAAGGGTAATGAAAACTGAATACACAAAGTTCTGCAAAGATACAGGACTCTGGAGACTTAGGAACATTGTCAAACTTCTCTGGGCAAAAATTACAGTGCACCCAAGTTCCACAACCTTGCATCAACATTTTCAGGATTTCAAATATTCCAAGGCTTCCCTTCAGTTCTTGATTATGGTCACAACCTTCCCATGACCTGCAAGGCCTTTGCAATATGGCTTCCTCAATGCCCTATATTTCTCCAACTCTGCTCCTGCCCCTCAACATTGCCCACACATCTAGTCCTGTGTGAATAGCCTTATAACTGAACTTTGCATCACAAGGCACTGGCAAAGAGTTAGAAATATGTTCCTGGCATTCTCAATCTTTCAGCTCTGGCCAGCTTCCTCCATACCTCCTGCTCCTGTGGGACAAGGTTAAAATGTAGCAGGTTCTATGAGGTAACCCTGGTCTGGATTTGAGGAACTGTGTGGTCCATTGTCCTTTTGCCTGTGGATACTAATGGTTTCTTGTTTCTTCTCATCTATGATATCATTATTATCATATGTGACATCTCAGTGTTTTGCCATCTACATAATAAATTCCATATTCTATTTTCCTTTACTTTAAATGCAGTGACTACTTTTACCCACATAAGGCACCTTGATAGATACATATCACGCATTGGTATGGTCTCACTTTTCTTACATGCAAAGTCCTCAGGGACATTTGCGTTAGTGGTTGCAAAAGTAAAACTATTTCCCCATAGAGCTTTTTTTTATGTTCTTCTCTCTCTCTTTTTTGATACTTTATTTACATTTCAAATGTTTTCCCCTTTCCAGGTCTCCCTTTGGAAACCCCCTATCCCATCCCCACTCTGCCTCTATGAGGGTGATCCCCCCCCACCCACTCACTCCCGTCTTCCCTCTCTGGCATTTCCCTATACGGGAACATCTAACAACCTCAGGCCCAAGGGTCGCTCCTCCCACTAATGGCCAACAAAGCTCTCCTCTGTCACATACGTGGCCAGCACCATGGGTTCCTCCATGTGTATTCTTTGGTTGGTGGTCCAATCTCCAGGAGCACCTGTGAGTCAAGACAGTTGACACAGTTGCTCCCTCCATGGGGCTGCAAACTCCTGTCAGTCCCTTCTCCAACTCCTCCATCTGGGACCCCACACTCTGTACAATGGTTGCTGTGAATTGAATCTTGCATATTCCAAACTTTTGGGCTAATATCCACTTATCAGTGAGTACATACCATGTTCATTCTTTTTTGACTGAGTTACCTCACTCACGATATTTTCAAGTTCTATCCATTTGCCTGCATATTTCATGAAGTCATTGTTTTTAATAGCTTAGAGCATAAGCCATTGGTGTTCTGTTCAGGAACTTTTTCCCTCTGCCCATGTGTTCGAGACTTTTCCCCACTTTCTCTTCTATTAGATTCAGTGTATCTGGTTTTATGTGGAGGTTCAGTGCAATCCCCATCAAAATTCCAACTCAATTCTTCATAGACTTAGAAAGAGCAATTCTCAAATTCATTTGGAATAACAAAAACCCAGGATAGCAAAAACTATTCTCAACAATAAAAGAATTTCTGGGGGAATTAGCATCCCTGATCTCAAGCTGTTCTACAGAGCAGTAGTGATAAAAACTGCATTGTATTGGTACAGTGACAGGTAGGTAGATCAATGTCATAGAATTGAAGACCCAGAAATGAACCCACACACTTAAGGTTACTTGATCTTTGACAAAGGAGCAAAAACCATCCAATGGAAAAAAGACAGCATTTTCAACAAATGTTGCTGAACCAACTGGTGGCCAACATGAAGAAGATGCAAACTGATCCATTCCTATCTCCCTGTGCAAAGCTCAAGTCCATATAGCTTTTTTTACAAGCTAGTTTTCATTTCTTACAATATGAATTTTATTTTGTACTATATGCTTTTGCTTTGTTGTCTTTCATTATGTTATTTTATTCTCATCTTAAATATTTTCTCCCTTTTATAGTCTGTTCTCTTTTTATGACTTTACCTTTCCACTTCTAATAATATAGTTCAAATTGATGAGGGTGCAAAAAATATTTAAATATTAAGATTTTCTTTTCATGTTACTTATTAGTTCATGATTTTCATACCAAAGTAATTTAATTCTAACTTCAAAAATCAAAAATTTTCTATCTCTACCCTTTAATTTTTCTAATTTCAGATATTAAATAATAACTCCAGGGTATTATAAATATGTAAATAATTTGTAAAAAGCAAACATAATCATACATTTTCAAAGTGTATTTTAGCAAAGTTTGTGAAAATTTTATGTGAGAGTAAAATTTGATAAAGCACAAAATGCTAGGTTTAAAAGTATTACTCCACACTTCAATGCTCTGGAGGATATGTTCATGAAATGAGTGAGTAAAAATCAAATAGGGAGAAAAAGTAATCTTCCATCCAAAACAACTGCTAAAAGAAGTCTCCTCTAATTTCTCTCCTTCAGTTGAATGAGCTTTTAAATTATTATGAATAATGAATGGATATGATACATTCTCCAACACCTATGGGAATAATTTTTATCATTATAGTGACACTCTAAATATGAACACAGTTTTCTCACAATGGATTAAAGGGAGTCCTGATTTAAGAATTGCAGTTCCCATGCACTGACAAAAATCTTACAATCAGTGCCATTTATTCAGCTGGAATCCTACTATCTCATCTCGCAAAATATAGTCTTAATGTTTAAGATCAGTCCATTTAGAAAGTGTATTTTCTTTCTCTTGTAACAACATAATGGAAGTGTTTAAGAATACCCATGATACACCACACAGACCAAAAGAAGTTAAAGAAGAAAGCCCAAGTGAGGAAGCTTAAGTCCCACTTAGAAAGGGGAACAAACCAGTCATGGGAGCCAGAAGGGTTAGGGACTTGGATGAGAGAGAGGAGAGGAAGGGGGAAAAGGGAGCAGGGTAAGGTATGGGAAGAAACAGGAGACAGAAACAGAAGGCCAGGAGAATGAATGGAAATATGCAGCTACCTTGGTGGGGTGGTGGTGGTATTCTCTAGGAAGTCCCAGAGACCTGGGATGAAGGAAGCTCACAGGAGTCAATGAAGGCGACCTTAGCCAAAATGTGCAACAGTGGGGATATGGAACCTGAAGAGACCACAGAACCCTAGCATAGCAGCCCACTGAGAGGCTTGAGCCAACAGCTCAATAAGATAGATTCAGATACCAAAAAACAAACATTGGACAGAGTTCAAGAACCCCTGCAGAAGAGTTAGGGGAAGGACCAAAGGTCCTCAAGGAGATGGCAACCCCACAGGAAGACTAACAGTGTCAACTAACCTGGACCTCTGGGAGCTTCCAGAGATGGAGCTACCACCAAAGAGCATATATGGGCTGGTCCGAGGCCTCTGGCATGTATCTAGTAGAAGGCTGCCATGTTTAGCCTCAGTGGGAGAGGATGTGCCTAACCCTGCAGAGAATTGATGTACCAAGGTGGAGGGATCTTCCCGGGGAGGGGCTGCCCTCTCAGAGGTGAAGGGGAATGGGAATAGGGGAGAAACTCTGCAAGGGGGACCAGAAGGCAGGGCAGCATTTTGGATATAGATAAATAAATAAACAAATAATAAAAAAGAAAAGAAAGAGATTTGGGGAATTTGGAGAACAAATAAAAAACTAACAAACCAAAAAAAAAAAAAAAAACCCACAAATATTCGTGATTTAGTCACTGCATAATTAAAAATATAGGAGGAGATCTAAGTTGAACTAAATAGCACATAAGAGTTCCGTACATTCATATGAGCAAAATGCATTTAGTGGCATTGCATAGAAGGGAAGAGTTCATATTTAAAGAAAATAGTTTTGAGGCAGATATTCAAATTTCACAAGAGGTTACATGGGAAACTAACCCTGGGTTTATGTTTTGAGTTTTAAGAGTTTTGCAAGACTTTTGTGCTTGTTTTAGTCTCTTTGTATTTAAATTATTTCTATACCTCACTTAAACATTTAGTGCACATTTGACTTCTCCAAGCTATAAGACTTACCATGTGTGAAATTGGGTCTATAACATATTATTTTTATTTTTAATAATGACATATTTTATACATTAAAATAGTTCATTCCAGAACTTTAACCTGTAAGTTCCCATTGTCCTACTGGGTCCTAAATAAAAATTTCTAGAAAAATGAGTCCTTGTGATATAAGTCTAATATTCCCTGTTAATCTACTATGCAGAAAGTGAATAGAGGAGTTGGAAATGGGGTGAAACTCACATGACTTTAAAACTGTTGCTGTCAACCACATAACTGAAATAATAAGACAATTTTAAAAAATGGGAAATTTGTACCAATAGTCTCTAAGACACCAAATTTCTAATACACATAATTACCTATTTACTTCTCTCCCAAGACAAATGTCCTAATTCTTTTTTTAATTTAATGAACATACAGAATTCATTTTATTTGTTTTGTATACAACTGGCTTTACATTTTCTTTTATTCACTTTACATCCTGATCTCTGTCTTCCCTCCCGGCCCTCCTCCTTCCATTCTCCCTCCCCTTCTCCTCGGAGAGAGTAGAGTCCCCTCCCCTTGGTATCCTCCCACCATGGCACATCAAGTCCATGCAGGGCTAGGTGCTACTATTCCCTCTGAGGCCAGACAAGAAAGTTGAGTTAGGAGAACTGTTTTCAGATACAGGCAACAGCTTTAGTTGTCCCGGACCTACGTGAAGACCAAGCTGCATATACGCTGCACATGTCTGGGGGCCTAGGTTCAGCCTGTGTATGCAATTTAGTTGGCGGTTCAATTCCCGAGAGCCCCCAAGGATCCAGGTTAGTGGACCCTCTTGGTCTTCTTGTGGAGTTCGTACCCCCTTCGGGACCTTCAATCCTTCCTCCAACTCTTCCATAAGAGTCTCCAAGCTCCATCCAATGTTTGGCTGGGTGGAGCCTCTCAGAAGACAGCCACGCTGGACTCCTGTCCGCAAAGATAACAGCATCATTAATACTGGCAGGAAGTGGTGCTTGCCCATAGGCTGTGTCTGTAGTTGGGCTGGTTATTGTTTGGCCATTCCCTTAGCCTCTGTTCCACCCCCACCCCCACCCCCATGCCTGTACTTCTTGTAAACAGGATAAATTTGGGGTCAAAAGTTTTGTGGGTGGGTTGATGTCCCTATCACTCCACTGGGGTTCCTGCCTAGCTACAGGAGGTGGCTTCTTCAGGTTCTGTATACCCACTGCTGTGAATAACGTCACCTCCATTGATTCTAGGGAGCCTCACCTATTCCTAGTCTCTGGCATGATCTTGAGATGTCCCACACCTCTCCCACTCCCACCAGTTGCAGATTTTCATCCATTCTCATGGCCACCTGGCCATTTCCTCTCTTTCTACACCTGATCCTGAAACCAACCCCAGTCCCATCCCCATCACCTCTCCCACCCAGTTCCTATTTTATTTCCCTTTCTGAGTGAGATTCGAGCATCCTCTCGTGGGCCTCACTTCTTGTTTAGTTCTTTGGGTCTGTAGAATGTAGTATGGGTATCCAGTATTTTATAGCTAATATCCACTTATAAGTGAGTACATATATCCTGCATGTACTTTTGGATCTGGCTTACCTGACTTAGGAAGATATTCTCAAATTTCCAATCACTGGCCTGCAAATTTTATGATGTCTTTGGTTTTCATAGCTGAATAGTATTCTGTTGTGTAGATATATCATAATTCTTTATTCCTTCTTCACTTGAGGGACATCTAGGGTGTTTCCAGTTTCTGACTATTATGAATATGAACATAGTTGAGCAAGTGTCCTTGAGGTATAATGGGCCATCTTTTGGATATATGGCCAGGAGTGGTATAATCGGGTCTTGAGGTAGAAGTATTCCCAGTTTTCTGAGAAAACATCAAATTGATTTCCAATGTCGTCATACAAATTTGCACTGCCACCAGCAACAGAGGAGTTCTCCCCTTGCTCCCCATCCTCGCTAGCATGTGTGTCATGTAGATTTTTGATCTTAGCGATTCTGACGGGTATAAGATAGAATCTCACAGCTAGATGATTTTCATTTTCCTGATGACTAAGAACTTTGAATATTTCTTTGTTTCTCAGCCAGTCTCCTCTGCTGAGAATTCTCTTTTTATCTCTGTACCCCATTTTATAAATTGGGTTATTTAGGTTGTTGGTGTCTAACTTCTTGAGTTCTTTACAAATTTTAGATATTAGCCCTCTATCAGGTGTAGTGTTGGTGAAGCTCCTTTCTCAATCTGTAGGCTACTATTTTGTCCTGTTGACAGTGTCCATTGCCTTACCAAAGCTTTTCAGTTTCATGAGGTTCCATTTATCAGTTATTTATCTCAGAGCCTGAGCCATTGGTGTTCTGTTCAGGAAGTTGTTTCCTGTACCAATGCATTTCATAGCATTCTATGAGATTTAGTGTATCAGTTTTATGTTGAAGTCCTTGATCCATTTAGACTTCAGTTTTGTGCAAGGTGATAAGTATGGATCTACTTGCTTTCTTTTACATGTACATATCCAGTTAGTCTGGCACCATTTGTTGAAGATACTTTCAGTTTTCCATTGTATGGCTTTGGCTTTTTTTTTTTTTTTTTTTTTTATCAAAAATCAAGTGTCCATAGGAGTGTTGCTTTATTTCTAGATCTTTGATATGATTCTATTGATCATTGCATCTTTTTCTGGACCAATACAATGCAAGCTTCATTACTATTGCCCTAAGTACTGCTTGAGATCAGGGATGGTGATACCTTCAAAACTTCTTTTATTCTTCAGGATTGTTTTAGCTATCCTGTGGTGGTGGTGGTGGTGGTGGTGGTGGTTTGTTTGTTTGTTTGTTTTTCCATATAAAGTTAAGAATTGCTCTGCTAAGGTCTGTTAAGAATTTTGATGGAATTCTGATGGGGATTGCATTGAATCTGTAGATTGCTTTTGGTAAGATTACTATTTTCACTATGTTAATCCTTCCTAGTCTTGAGCATGGAAGACCTTTCCATCTTGTGATATTTTCCTCAATTTCTTTCTTCAACAACATGAAGCTCTTGAATATATGTCTTTCATTTGTTTGGTTAGACTTACACTAAGGTATTTTTTATTATTTGTGACTATTGTAATGGGTATTGTTTCCCTAATTTCTTTCTCATCCCATTTATCATTTGTATAAAGGAGGGCTGCTGATGCGTTGGGATTTTTTGTTTGTTTGTTTGTTTAGTTAATTTTGTATCCAGCCACTTAGCTGGAGGTATTGATCAGCGGCAGGAGTTCTTTGGTAAAATTTTGGGATATATATATATATATATATATATATATATATATATATCCATATCACCTGCAAATTTTGATACTTTGACCTTTTCCTTTCCAGTTTGTATCCTCTTGATATTTTTAATTGTCATATTGCTCCTGCTAGGAAGTAAAATTGTATATAGAATAGATAGGTAGAGAGAGAGCAGCCTTTTCTTGTTCCTGATTTGAATGGAATTGCTCTAAGTTTCTCTCCAGTTAATTTGATGTAGGCTACTGATTTGCTGATCTCTCTAAGACTTGAACATGAAAGGTGTTAGGTTTTATCAAAGGCTTTTCAGAATCTAATGAGATGATCAACATTGATGGATTTTCGTATATTGAACCATCCCTGCATTCCTGAGATGAAGCCTACTTGACCATGGTGCATGGTGTTTTTGATGTGTTCCTGGATTTTGTTTGCAACTATTTTATTGAGTATTTTTGCATTGATGTTCGTAAGAGAAATTGGTCTGAAACACTCTTGTTTTGTTGAGTCTCTATGTTGTTTAGGAATCAGGGTGACTGTGGCCTCAAAGAATGAGTTTGGCAGGGTTCATTCAGTTTCTAATTTGTGAAATAGTTTGAAGAGTATCAGTATTAGCTCTTCTTTGAAGGTCTGGTAGAACTGTACACTAAACCATCTCACCCTGGGCTTTATTTTATTTTATTTTATTTTATTTTTTTAAGTTGGGAGACTTTTAATGACTGCTTCTATTTTCTTAGGGGTTATAAGGTAGTTTATATAGTTTACCTGATCATGATTTAACTTTGGTAAGTGGTATCTGTCTAGAAAATCATCTATTTTGTTAAGATTTTTCAATTTTGTGTAGTACAATCTTCTGAAGTAAGACTTAATATTTTTTTGAATTTTGTTGTCTGTTGTTATGTCTCTCTTTCATTGCTGATTTTGTTCATTTGGATACTATCTCTGTCTTTTGGTTAGTTTGACTAAGGGTTTGTCTATCTTGTTGATTTTCTCAAAGAACCAGCTCTTGGTTTCATTGATTCTTCGTATTGTTTTCTTGGTTTCTAATAGATTGATTTCAGCCCCAATTTTAATTATTTCCTGCCTTCTACTCTTCTTCAATGTGCTCGTCTCTTTATTCCAGAGCTTTCAGGTTTACTTTTAATTTGCTGGTGTGAGAACTTTCTAATTTCTTTATGGTGGCAGTTAGACCTATGAACTTTCCTCTTAGTACTCTTTTGATTGTGTCTCACAAACTTGGGGGTGTTGTGCCTTCATTTTCATTGAATTCTAGAAAGTCTTTAATTTTTTCTTTATTTCTTCCTTGACTCAGAGATCATTGACTATAGAGTTGTTCAGTTTCCATGAGTGTGTAGGCTTTCTGGTGCTTCTGTTGTTATCAAAATCCACCTTTAATCCATGGTGGTATTATAAGATATAAGACGCTATTAAAATGTTCTTGTATCTGTTTAGATTTTCTTTGTGACAGACTACATGGTCAGTTTTGGAGAAGGATCTGTTAGGTGCTGAGAAGAAGGTATATTCTTTTGTGTTTGGGTAAAATATTCTCTATATGTTAGGTACCTTCGATTCATAATGTTTCTTAGTTTCATTATTTCTTTGTTTCAGTTTTGTCTGGATGGCCTATCAATTGGTGAGAGTGGGGTATTGAAGTCTCCCACTATTAATATGTGGGTTTCAATGTGTGATTTAAGTTTTCACAATGTTGCTTTTACAGACATGGGTGCCTTTATGTTTAGGGAATTGATGTACAGAATCGAGATATCTTCTTGGTAGTTTTTTTCTTTGATGAGTATTAAATATTCATCTCTGCCTCTTTTGATTAATTTTGATTGAAAGTCTATTTTATTATATATTAGACAGTCTATTTCTAATGTCTGCTTGCTTCTTAGGTATATTTGCTTGGAAAAATTTCCAGCCCTTTACTCTGAGGTAATGCCTATCTTTATTACTGATGTGTGTTTCTTCTATGCAGCAGAACAATGAACCCTGTTTTTGCATCCATTCTGATAGCCTGTGTCTTTTTATTGAGAGTTCATTGATATTGAGAGATATTAATGACCAGTGATTGTTACTTTCTATTATTTTAATTTTGGTAGTGTTAGTGTATGTGTGTGTTGGCGGTGGGCTCCCCTTGTTTTTGCTGGTATGTAATTACCTTCCTGTCTCTTCTTGGATATAGTTATCCTCCTTGGGTTGGAGTTTTCCTTCTATTAGTTTTGTTGGACTGGATTTGTGAATAGATATAGTTTAAATTTGAATTTGTCTTCAAATATCTTATTTTCTTCATCTATGGTGATTGAGATTTTTGCTGGGTACAGTAATCTAGGTTGGCAAGATATCTGTCCAGGCCGATCTTGTTTTTAGAGTCTCTGTTTAAAATCAAGTGTAATTCTGATAGGTCTGCCCATAACTTTATTTTTTTCCAAAGCCTATATTCAATGATGGTTCTTAAATGCTTTAACCTCTCTTCTAGCCCACCATCCACCAGAGGTAGTAGAAAAGGAAGGTTATTAGGAAACAGGGGAAATGGAGATGTTTAGAAACAGTTCTTTGGAGCAAATCCCATCTGCATTGTCAGAATATCAGCAGTTCAGTTCACAGGTCAGCAGTGGCAGCTCCATCTACTTATAAACAATTCACAAATATAACAGCAGTCCAGTTTAGTAGAGTCAGGATAGCAGCAGGGGTGGCAAGACCCAGCAGGAACATCGAGGCCTCAGCAAAATCTGCCCAGAGTCAGCAAGAAGGATTCGTTCTAGCAGGGATGCCAGGAGAAGTTCTTGGCTGTGCTTCTCTCAACAAAGCAAAGGTAAGCAAAGACTCAAGGCAATAGACCAAGAAACGCTGCAAAGCAAGCCAAGGCCTCCCGTACAGTTCGTTGAGAACTATTTATACTCCTTTCAAATATCACACATCCTCCACCAGTCTTGCCTCAGCACATGAGTCTGACTTAGCAAAACTCTATGTGAGTCTGTCACAGCTGACATCACTCTGCTGTGAATTGGTCTCATGATATTTTCAGCATGCACACCCTCTTAGTGGTAACACTTTATAGATGTTCACCTTCAGTTGCAGCACTAAAGCTGTGATCATAATTACTACTAATAATATATCTTTATGGTTAACCTAATCACAAAAGTAGTGTACCTATATAAACCTTGAAATCCTTTGTTGATATGCCCCATCTCTCATGTTTTCCTGTTAATTTGCTCTTTTTATACAGTTTAGTATATAATACCAATAATTAAGACCTTTACCAAAATCATTAGTTTTTGCTAGGTTTTGTTAGTTTCTCTTAATTTGTTCATCTACTTTGATGTTAATCATCAATGTGTGGAGAAGAACCATCTACAAAAGAGTTTTGGGATGTGTAGCATAATATTTCTTAGGCTAATTCCTATCCAATGTCATAGGTTTGCTAGTCAGTCAACAGTCAAAGCTACTATGTTTCTATGTTAAAGATTCTCTTTATTCAACTAACTCACTAACCTTTGACAACTATATTCTTTTGTTCATATGGCATAAGTTCTCTATATCTATCTATCTATCTATCTATCTATCTATCTATCTATGCATGTTTATGTGTGTCTCTAGGAAGATACAATCCATTCAAGTTGATATTCCAATCATCCTGAGTTTTGAACACCCTAGTCTGGACATTTGCCTTTGGCAATATGTCTTATTTTATCTAGTACAAAAGAAAGTACTTTAAAATTTGAACTCATTTGGTGAGGCACGTACAATCAACACAGTAAAAAAATACCACTGGCCTTTCATTTTCTTGCTTTCAATCATGAATAGAATTCAAGTAATAAAAGCTTTACAACTGTCTGAAATTGTCTTTCTGCATCTCACACTCATCTTGTGACATATTATTAGTTTCTTTCTGATTTTTAACATTGATTTTAAGCCTCTTATTCATTGTCATTCACTGTGAGATTAATGTATCCTCCAAGGCTCCCATCTATTCTTTATCAGCACAGTATTCCATAAGGGCAAGAACAGCTTCATGTGTGAGGGGCAAAGTACTTGCTCCAAGGCCCCCACTTATCTACATTAAAAATGTTTTGCTTCATTTCACTGAAGTTTTTTTAGTAAGCTTTGAAAAATATCTGGAAATTGTCACTTTATCTTAAGCTCTGAAAATTTTGTAGTTAGCCTTGGTACTAATCTGAATTCAAAATAGATAATCATTATCTGTTGTTTCTATTAAGGTTGACTACAAGGCAATTTAGGACATAATCAGAGTTTTTTCAGTGTACAAAGCTTCATGAAATACTCATTCTATTTAACATCTAAATTATACAAGAATGATTTTCATAGCCAAAGTCGTTTATATCAAAGTCCATTTACAGAACCTTCCTTTAAAGGTAAAAAATTATGCAGCACAGTTATTAGAATAGAAAATAACAAAAAGACAATTATGTTACTGACATTTTATATATGTTATTCAATATTTAATGATCTAGCTTTTAGCATAATTACCATTATGCAACATTCAGCAAATTATGTTTGTTTAGTAATATTTTGTTTACAATGTAATATTGTATTCTAAATATACATATACTACACTGATGGATGGGAAGAGTGTTTAGTCAACTATGTCTGATATGTGAGCATGAAAAACCAAGTTCAGATCCCCAGCACCCATATAGAAAGAGCAGCTCCCTCAGTGTAGAAGATGAACAAGGCAGATTTCTAGAGATCATTAACTAGCCAGCCCTAATCAAATCAATGAGCTCAGTCTTAACAATAGACATTGTCTCAAAAAGTTAGGTTCAGATCAATAAAAGAAGACAGCTGACATTGACCTCCAGACACATGCATACACAGGTGTACACACATGTACATTTACATATACATAACATATACACATACACACACAAATCTCACATAATCCATTTAGAAAAAAAAGAATGAACCTAGTAAAACATTAAAAAGATACTTTACCATTTGAAAAAGTTCCTAAGAATATTCTACTCAGAAATAATGAATAGTAATTTCAAAAATTTTGTAGGCTTTTATCTCTATGGATATTTAATAGATGAAATTACACTCCTTAACTGGTTTCCAAGAAAGTTCTCTCATATAACAATTCAAAAATAATACAAAAGTAGCTTCATAGTAGATTCTATTCCTCCAGAGAAATCCTGGTCTTCACTATAAACTTTCTAATTATTTTTCTTTCTTACACAGGGTGGACAGTGTGACCACTTGTTGTTGCTACAAGCAATGGATGACACTATATAGTCTATGACAGCCCCACCCTTGACCCACAACCCAAACAATCAAGCTGATGGTGTCAATAGCACTAAAACTAAGGTCTGATTCATTATTACTTTGGATATGCTACTGTATACACTTAGAAAGGAGTAAGACATAGAGAGTATACTTTTTGGGAAGCAGACACATTTATTCTATATTAATTAATAAAAGGAAAATTTCTAAAGCATTAGCGGTTGAAGTATAAAATAGTGAATCCTATTAACAGTCAGAAATGTTCATTTACATGCTAATTATAGTAAAAATGCATACGAGCAATGAAAAATTCTCATTTTTTGCAGTTTCTTTTTGTCAACAAACAGTGAGCTAAAAATGTAAGTTTTGTGTAGATATATTATGTGGTGATGTATTTACAATAACTAGATACTATTGTATTTAGTTATTCATATTAAGAAGCTGTTCTAGATTGTTAACATATTACTTCCTTCATCTAAGAAGCATGGCTATGAAGACTCAGCTAACTTAATTTCCTGATATAAAAAGTGGAAAAGGTAAACCACACAAAGCAATTTATTATAGTATCGGTATCTTTATTCAATTTATTAGGTCATTATGAGCTATTTTGCTATGTCCCCTTAACAGAATAATACTGTTGGGTTTTTTTCATCCTATGACATATCTCCTTTTGGTTTTTTGACCACTTTATTAGGGTCAGGCATTAGTTCCATCTCATTGAAGGGACCTTAAATCCAATTAGAACATGTTTGTCCACAATCCATTAGTCTGTAAAAGCCCCAACACTTTATAAATCTGTCTCTGAAAAAGCCTAAAATATCCTTAACCTATAACATTAAAATAACCCCCCCACACACACCCAGAAAGAGAGAGAGAGAGAGAGAGAGAGTGTGAGAGAGAGAGAAAGAGAGAGAGAAGCATTTTTATTCCAAAGGGGAATATTGGGGACTAAACACAATTGCACTCAAGCAAAGCAAAACTCTAGTGATATAAATCCAATTGTATAGGTCCATGTAATCTCCTGAGCTTCACATGGCTCACTGTGCTCTACACTTCAGCTTGGCATTTGTAGTAATAGACAGATTCAATGTAATTCTCATTAAAATTCCAACACAGTTCTTTATAGACCTTGAAAAAACAATTCTCAATTTCATATGGAAAACCAAGCCAAAATAACAACAAAAACCAGGATAGCTAAAACAATCCTGTACAATAAAATAACTTCTGGAGGTATCACCATCCCTGATTCCATGCTGTACTACAGAGTAATAGTAATAAAAACTGCATTGTATTGGTATAGAAAAATACAGGTCAACAAATGGAATCAAATGGAAGACCCTGAAATAAGCTCACACACAATTGAAAAATAGAACCCCATGAAACTGAAAAGCTTCCATACAACAAAGGACACTGTTGATAAGACACTGTTGATCTAGATAGATCCGAAGAAATAAGCATTATCATAGATTCCAAAAGGCATTAGATAATGTTAAATGTTCATTGCTAATTACAAAAGTGTAAAACAAGAAGTATTCAATTTTTGTAACAGTTTTGAAACAATATATAATCCAGGATGACCTTGAAAGTGTGACCTCCTACCTCTACCTCCAGAGTACTGGGATTATAACTGATACCACTAGGTCCAGCATACATGGAGAAAAAGTAATATATGGATGTTTACAAGGATATCAGATATGCCAACATACAGAATACATATCCCCAAGGAAGGGTTTAATAGGAGGAGGGATTTGTAAATGAGGGACTGGAAAGAGAGGAAGAAGGAGTGGCTGAGATTGGGATGTAACGTGAATAAAATAAATGATGGAGAAAAAAATAAAAATAAAAATAAAGGTGCTAGAAATGTAAAAAAGAAAAGACCAATATCGATAACAAAACAAAACCAAAACAGCAGCAGCAGCAACAACACCAAAACCCATTCTCTCTAAGAACTATCAACGATCAGCCATGCACCTATTCACTTTACTTTCAGTCTTTCATTTCACTGTACACCATGAGCCAGTTTTGGAGGCTCCACTTAAATTCCAGATGGAGTGAAGGCTGCATATCTCCTAAGCAAACATGTTCACATAAGTTGTGTACCTTAAATGCAAATGCTTCACAGAAGCTTCCATTGAAGAAACCAGATTTGTAACTGAAAGCAAAGAAATTACCTGAGTGGAATCAAGTTCTAATTTGGGAAATGTTGGAGGAAGAATATATAAATAACTGACCAGGAAACTCTTACCCTATTCCCTGGTCCATAGTGTGTGTGTGTGTGTGTGTTCTTGAAATTTAGTATGAGAAAATCTATGAACAACACAGATAAAAGTAATAAGATCTACAAGGCTGACCTTAATGAGCTTTCTAGAAGATCAAGTTCATTCTTATTTCTTCTGCATTCTTTAGTGTACAGTTTCATGAGACTTTCCATCCATGTTTTCTCCAGTTGGAAATGGATGTCTAACCTGTTTCAATGTTATTAGGGCTTTTTCACATAGCTGTGAAACTGCACAGAATTTAAGGTAGTGGTGCACTGAATACCATTGGTTCCCTGCCATCAGATAAGTACTAGAGCTCTTGGCACCCTAAGGGGACAGCAATTTTGAATTCATATACAACTACTATGTGAATTATTTGTGGAGCTTAACAGGATGACTTTTTTAGAGATAACAATCATGTCCTTTTAATTGGCTGTTGGAATATATTTTGAAATAAAAGCCAGTTGATCTTATTATTTATTACACAAGCAGATTAAGTTCATCTGTAGTTATGACACTTCTAGAGCTTAAGACTTTTAGTTACTTAATTCTGTATATGGTAAAACCATGGAAATGTCTAGAAATATTTTTTCTTGTTTCAGTATTGTTAATTTGTTAAGTTTTCCCTAGGACTGAATTTTATATTTGACCTCTGTGCTGTCACTAGAGACTTAATGCATGTTATACATTTCCCCTTTAAGGTAAATCAATAATAAATGTATTTTTATTAAGCCCACACTAGGAGTTTAAATTTTTCATTTTACTTTGTCAGCCATCTATGACTTGAAGCTTAGAGAAAATCTTTACTCTCCAAAGTCTAAATAATGCATACCTACTGTGTGGCTAGTGGTAACTTCTGCCTGGTACTTTTTCATGAAGTTAATCTATGAAGAGTCTATCACACAGTCCATGTCCACTGCATCTTCTACTTTCTAGGCTGGGGTATGTGGCTGGAAGATATAGCCAAAAGTTCAGAAACCTTGTGGATTCCTCATTAAGAGCAGGAGATGACTCAGAGTTATAAAAATTTAGAAGTAAACCATTACCCCTTTACCATTTCATATCTCTTGAGAATCCTGAATTAAGGAAAATCTTTAAGAGAAAGATTCAGAAAGCAGATTTTATTTCTATCGACCAAGCAGTGAAAAACAAACAAACTAAACCAAACCAAACAAACAAAGCAACAGCAACAACAAATAACCTCAAGAACACTTCTATGTCTTGTCTTCTATTTGTCTTAAATATATTTGGGGCTTGGAGAAATGTATATTCTAATTCTTACTTCTTTGATTTTCATGTATAATGCCAGAAAACCTTTTCAGACTGAATGTCATGGCTCAGACATGTATTAAGAAGCCACTGATACTCCCCTGATCCTGGTCCTGCTGTTGCACCTATTCTATTCCTGAAACTCCCTCTTTCTCCACCTGGGTAGGACACTGGGTGTTGACAGAGCCTAAAAAATGTAGTCAACCATCATGAGATGTGCAGGAAAGGAAAGATCTACCACTTTGACCACTCCCTCCCATTCCTCATTACCCTATCTGTAGGCTGTTGTGGAACCAACCTCTAAGATGGAAGAGATTTCTAAACAGTCTCAGTTATTTTCAGTTCTTCCTTCTTCCCCATTTTACTTCGGGCAAATGTCACTTGGCTTTCTAGTTACACACTTTCTGTTTGTTAACCCAGACAAATGAGGTTATAGCTCATGAAATTACTCCATAAATGTACTCTGTCCAGCTCCTACTTCACACCAACCACCTCCAGGTTCAATGATCCTTCTTCATGAAGTTCCTTGAGTTTTTGCTGGAATATCACAAGTCCCAAATTTGAGAGACTGAAGCTGAGGATTTAATACTCTAGGATACTAATTCTTTAATGAAACTCAACAAAAACATGCATTGTATGTGTTTACACACACATATTGTTTTTTGTTTCTGTATTTTCTCCATTTGTTAAAAAACCCCATTCTGTAAAGATAATAAGGTTTATGTAACAAAAATTTGATTTAACTCTCTACTCCTGCCCCTACTCAGTTGTGCTCACTAAACCTAGAGTAAAAATCATGTTGTAATAGTTACCTTAAAGATTTTAATTGTGGGCCAAATAAAATAGGGGATATAACATAACAGTCATGTAGTGACTCAATAAATATTAATTCTTCTATTCTGCCCATAACTTTTTGTTGTTGTTGATATCATTTCCTAAATGGGACAAATAGGTAATGGATGACTATGATTATGCCTCCTTACCCAATCAATTTCTATCATCATTCTTCCTCTTCATTAGTAAGTTCATACAACCAAACCTAATTCTCAAGTGTGGTGAAGTTCATCAGATCATATTCTTCTCCTTATTTTTTTAAGATTAAGAGCACCTAGGACATGATACTAGGAATCAGTCAATGGAGTTACATAAAATCATAAAGCTTCTGTGTAATATAGGAAAGAATCACAGAGGGAAGAGACAGCTTGCAGAATAGGCAGAAGCTTTTTGCCCACTACACATCAGATAGAAGATTACTATGATGGGCTAATAAACTCACTAACCTTAGTTATCAGAGAGATGCAAATTATACTTGCTTTGAGATTTCATCTCACACTTGTCAGAGTGGCTAATACCAGGAAAGGAAATTCCAGTAAAATTATAAACTGTGCAGCCAACAAAACTGTAGAACTACTGTGTGATCCAGGTATGCCAACTTTGCATCTAAACTCCATATACTCTAACTCCAACCACAGAGATAGTAAGACATCTATGTTTATTGCTACACTATTCACATTGAATCTTGATGGCCATCAACAGTGGAACATTTTAAAGAAATATTTAAACATGTAGATACCCAATAGAACTTTATCAGGTCATAAAAATGACTTCATAACTTATACAGGAATGAAGATTGAACTGGAAATAATTCTGCTTAGTAAAATAAGCCTGAGATGGTTTCTGTATGCTCAGCCCAGGAAGAAGGTGTGGCCCTGTTGGAGTAGGTGTGCCACTGTGGGTGTGGGCTATAGTATTCTCATCCTAGTTGCCTGGAAGTGAGTCTTCCACTAGCAGCCTTCAGATGAAGATGTAGAGCTCTCAGCTCCTCCTGAACCATGCCTGCCTGGATGCTGCCATGCTCCTGCCTTGATGATAATAGACTGAACCTCTGAACCTGTAAGCCAGCCCCAATTAATGTCTTTACGAAAGTTGCCTTGGTCATGGTGTCTGTTCACAGCAGTAAAACCCAAACTAAGACAAAACAAAGCTCAGAAATATCACATGTTCTCTTATTTGTGGATAATATATTGAAATTCTTATATACTTCTATTTGTATATGTGGGAAGCTGCAGTTTATAAGACTAGAAAGGAAACCATGTAAAGGGAAGAGAGGATGGTAAGTGAGCTGGTAAAGAAATCAAAAGCAGGGTCATGGAATATATACAATGTATTATATTCCATAAACGAGAGAGAGAGAGAGAGAGAGAGAGAGAGAGAGAGAGAGAGAGAGAG
>JADRCH010000047.1:5654704-5681025 GCA_019843965.1 Rhynchomys soricoides
TGTGTGTGTGTGTGTGTGTATGTCTGTGTGTCTCTGTATGTGTTTTTCTGTGTCTGTATATGTCTGTGTGTCATTGTGTGTGTTTCTGTGTGTGTGTGTGTGTGTGTGTGCCTGTGTATGCCTTTGTGTGTGTTTCTGTGTGTGTCTGTGTGTGCTTATGTATATCTTTGTGTGTGTTTCTGCGTGTGTTTCTGTGTGTGTCTGTGTGTCCTTGTGTGTGTTTCTGTGTGTATCTCTGTGTGTGCCTGTGTGTGTCTTTGTGTGTGTTTCTGTGTGTGTCTGGGTGTGTGCTTGTGTGTATCTTTGTGTGTGTTTCTGTGTGTCCTTGTGTGTGTTTCTGTGTGTGTCTGTGTGTGTGCTTGTGTGTGTCTGTGTGTGTCTGTGACTGTGTGTGCATGTTCTTTTTCCTCATCCTTCTACTATACTGCTAGGTTCATTGTTACCTTCAGAACATCATTTCACTAGCTTAAGTAGAATATTATGCACTGGTTTCTGCATTTTTAATAAAAATGAAGATAAGAGCAGAAAATGAAAATATAGTGTATTTTTGGATTAGAATGTAGAAAAGTGATGAAGCGTAACAGTGAAGATCTACAATAAACTGCACTTTGGTTGCGACATTGGTTTGGTGTGGTATGAATATATTGTCTCAACAATGGGATAATTAGTCCTCATTTTTTAAATTCAGTCAGCTTTTCTAGGAAATGATTCCACAGAGTGATTGGCAGGCTTAGCTGGAGCAACATCTTGTAAGATATTTTGTTTTTAATTATGTGTGTATGTATATGTGGAACAATGTATGTGTCCTCGAAGGCCAGAAGAGGGCATTGGGCCTTGGGGTGGGGGTCACAGGCAGTTATGAGCTACAAGAATAAGGTCTAGGGATCAGAATCCAGGCCCCTGTAAAAGTGTCACTCCCTCCTAACTCTGAGCCATCTCTCCAGACCTTGCATTACCTCTACAGGAAGAGACAGTAGTTTTTTTTAACTTTTGAGGTCTACCACCTGAGGTTCTTTCCTCTAACCAGGACAAAGTACCTGTCCTTTAATGATCTTAAATAAAACTGATTAATTCCAACCTAATCCCCTAGAAGATTACAAAGGGCAAATGCTGATTATGGGGGAAGGGATGCATCTTCAGTTGTCTCTAAACTTGCTATGCCTGTTTGGCTACCTGACCTCAGAAATCACCTGGTATTCCTTTATCATAATTTGTCATATAAGACAGACATATGTCCACTAAAATCCAAGGAATGAAAACATGGACACCATCTCTAAATGGGAACAATGCTAAAAATGTATGGTCCTTTGTGTAAACAGGCATGAGACTATGTAGGATCAAATCATGCTAAGGACTATGAATGCTATACAAAAGCTTTCTATTATCATCCTGTGACCTGATTTGAATCTTTATCATGTAGCTGTTTGAAAATATATATGAAGTAATTATTGATTTACTAATTCTTCTCTCAAGATGCTGAAGTTGTTATAAGGTCGTGGGGTTACACAGGAACCGCAAAAACTGAGAGATCATTCACAGGTCTGACTCGGCAGTCTGGACAAAGGTCAAATCAATTTTTCAACTCACAATGTTGAAAGCATAAATGGCTAAATTATTGACGTCTAAGTGCTCCAAACCTGCTAACAGTAAAATAGTCTGTTAACAGGCTCCTCTGACACAAATTCTTGCTTCCCAGAGAAGCAGAAAGACTCACTGTATTCAAATTCACATATCCATTCTTATGGTAAATTATCACTTTTGCGATACACACATATACTTATGTGTACGTTCTAAAAGGTGCATGTGCATACATACAGGGAGGGAGGAAGGAGACTGGCAGTAACAGAGACAAAGGATATATGTACATGCATGCTACATACTTATGATAGGCTCATTGCATTATTCAAATAAATATTTAAATTAGGAAGAACTGTTACTCATGCCATTTGTAAGACAAATTTCACTCTATGTACAGTGAGGGAGAATATAAGAAGTATTAAGCAGTCCCAATGAGTTTTGCAGTTTCTATAAAATTGGGAGGGAGATGACGTGAGAATATAAGAAGCCTTGTGGGAGAGGGAGTAGGGGAATTACTAAAGGGAATCAATTATACGCAGATAAGAATATGGAAACATGTCATATGCATAGAAGAAATTCTCAAACAATAATAAAATGTTACCATGTTAGTGATTGAAACATACGATACAATAGGGGTAACTAAACACCTTTTGATGGCCTCTGGAAACTTTGTATCTTACAAAACAGAAACTCTATAGGTCTCATAAAATTTCCCTTTCCTGTCTTCTCATAACACATCCAGCAACAAGCATTCTATTGGTAATATGTTCAGTTCTCGAGTACCTCATGTAAATGTGATCACACAGTTTGGTGAATAGCGTGGGTTTCTTTTATTATTAAAATGTGTCCTTCCAAAATTTAGTCATGTACCTATGCATAATAACCACTCTTGTCCAATCCTCTTTAACCTCCCTGCTAACTTTGTTCATTCTCTCTTCATCTCCACTGGGTTCAACCACAGCCATGGAAGCTGGATATCTCAGCAGAAGGTACACAATCAATGACAATGAGACACCAACTTCAAGGATTCATTAAACCAATAGTTGCACAGGGAGAGGGAGGGGCATGAGCTTCCTTCCATGGCTTATTATTGACAGGACCAGTTTGGCATGGGCTCACTGCAGACATGGCTCATGAGGGTCCAAGATTGCAGTGATATTTGGGTTTTGGAATTGGCTTTACTCACTTTTAATGTTCTTCTTTGAAATTATTAATGAACAATATCAAGTAACACAAAATCCAAACATTATCTTTTTATTATTTCCATATTTTGCAGAAAAACATGATGCTTTATTTAAAACTGTTTTTCATATAATATATTTTGGTCGTGCTTTTTGTCCCTTCCCCACCTCTTCTCAGATTGTTTCCAGCTCCATACCCATATAATTTATGTTCTTACTGTCAAGAAAAACAAAAACAAAGAACAAAAATTAACACACACACACACCAAAACAAAAGAAAGGCAATATGGAGTTTATTTTGTGTTGGCAACTGCTGCTGGGCATAGGGCCTGCCCTGGAGTGTGGTTAATATACTCTGTGATCCTTTGTTTGTAGAAAACTGATTTCCTCTTCCCCAGCAGCAAATTGCTATCAATTGCAAATAGCTTCTTGGCTAATAGTGGGAGTTTGTGCCCTCTGTCTTAGGGTTTTATTGCTGTGAAGAGACACCATGATGAAGGCAACCCTTATAAAGAACAACAATTAGTTGGAGCTGGCTTATAGTTTCAGAGGTTCAGTCCAGTATCATCATGGTGGGAAGCTTAGCATCATCAAGCAAACAAGGTGCTGAAAGAACCAAGAGTCCTATATCTTGATCTAAAGGCAGCTAGGAGGAGGATCTCTTCCGCCCTGGATGGAGCTTAAGCATAGGAGACCTAAAAGCCCACCCCTACAGTGACGTATTCCTTCAACAAGGCCACACTTACTCCAACAAAGCCACACCTCCTAATTATGCCACTTCCTGTAGGCCAAGTATATTCAAACCACCACTCCCTCTTTCTTTTTCATTGCTGGGGTTTTGTCTGCCTTATACTCGAGCTTGTCTTGTGCGTGTTACCACAACCTCTGAATTCGTATGGATATTAATCCTGTAGTGTTGGAAAGTCACTGTTTTCTTGGACTCATCCACCTCCTTTAGCTCTTACAATATTTCAGTTTTCTCTTTCACATGGATCCCTGAGCCTTGCAGAGAGGCCTTTGATGAAGACATCCCATCTAGGACTGGGTGCTCCAAAGTCTTTCACTCTCTCCACACTGTCCAGTTGTGGATCTCTGTGTTAGTTCTCATCTACTACAAGAAAAAGCTTCTGTGATAAGGGCTGAACAATGCACTGATCTATGGATATAGCAATGTACTCTTAGGAGAGGGTAGATACCTAGTATGGGACCAGGATGAAGAACGGGATTTCTCAGGGAAGAAGAAACATAACATAGTATTGAGAAATAATAAAAGGGAAACCAGAAGAGGATCAGTGATGGGAGATTAGGGTAGAAGAGAGAGTGGAGAGAGACAGCTAACACTAAAGGGCTTTTGAAAAACATATGGAAACCTACTGCTATAGAAGTGTCTATATATATATATATAGAGAGAGAGAGAGACACACACACACACACACATATATATGGAATTAAAAATGAAGAGTCATTTATCTTGTAATATATAATATGACTATATTTGGGCCAAAATATTCATATATATATATGCATGTGTGTGTATATATATATACATATCTGCATATATATATGCACACATGTATAATTACTTTATTATTCATGCAGTTTTGGATGCTTAAATTTTTAGTGTAATGTAGTTACATTTCCTGTTTTGTCTCCAAATCATAAAACATAATGTTTTGATACATTATACTTATAAATGCATATATATGTATATTTGTGCATATATAGCTATTAGTTTTTCCCATGACTTGGCTATTATAAATAACAGTTCCACAAACCCTGAGCATACAGGTCTCCAGGAGGGGCTAATTTCATTTTCTTCAGCTATGTACTTTCCTAAATGTTGGGCCATATTGTAGTTTTATCTTTTATTTGTTCAGAACTTGTCACACTGTACTCTGCTTTTGGAAATAATCATCCCAAAAGCTGTAAATTGTAACTTTCTGCTTTTACTTACATTTCCCTGACAACTAATGATATTGAACATTGTTGCATATACCTGGTGCCTGTGCATGTCTCCTGTTGACAGAAGCCTTCCCATACCCCAGGGTTTTAATTCTTTCTTCTGCCTGATGATGTTTGTTGAGTGCTTCTATTATAATTTCAGCTGTACAGTTTTTGCTCTCCTGTTTTTGTTATAATTTCTCCTTATTAATTTTGTATTTTTGTTATGTATAGCTTTTTAAAAATCATTTGGTTGTATCTTTGTTTTCGTATGGCATATTAAACCTCTTTAGCTTGTTTATTCTGAATGATTTGTAATGTAACTAATTCTGTGACCCAAAGTTGCCTCATAAAAAATCAGAAGGCCTGCAGCTGAGTTTTGAGATCCAAGACCAAAAGCCTGAAGTTGATGATTGTAGAGAACAAAGTTTTACAGACCTGAGACCAACTACCTTGAGCTAGTTTTAGCTGCCATGAATGCTATCGATTGCTCACCCCAAGTCTGACCTAATCTTCCTATCAAAACTTTTAAAAGTGTACTCTTATCAGATCCCTGTTTTACTTGCACCTGAGAGCTAGGAATGGACTCTGGAACATCTGTAGCAGTTTCCAGCTTCGCTGCAACCTGCTACCTGCCTTAATTTATGACTCCCTTTGTCTTATAACCAAAAAATTCTCCTGTAACCACCTCCACACCAGAATATGCCATTGGCAGCAACCTGAAAGCTTGCTACAAGATCACTCATATTTAGCTTAAGATTAAACTGCCTCGCAGTCTTATTGAGATGAAGAGTTAAGTGTTTGGTCAACAATTAACAATTTTTCATTTATCAATGACTTACTTGGGTCCATTTGTTCCTTACAGTGAGCCATATTTTCTTATTGTGCATGTACATGCCTTACAAGTTTTGTCACAACATTTGAATTTGAAAAATAAGGCATATATTTCTTCTAGTATTGTGTACCTTCATCCAGTTAACTTCAATTGATGTCTGGATACATCCCAAACCATTTGTGAGGATGTTTTTGTGCATAGTTTTCTATTTGGTGGTTTCTCAGTTTCTTTGTAGGTACTCAAGATATCTCACCTTGCTCTATTTGGTATCTCTTTAGGGTCCTACAACTTCTTTAGGGCTGCTTGCTCTAGGACCTGCAGGCATCAAAAATATGCTACTTCCATTAGTATTCCAAGTTAGGTGAGACAAAAACCAGTCCTTTATGCTGCATTCTGAAAAGCCACAGCATTCAATAGAAGTTTCTGTTTCTGCCCTCCTGGGGAAGAATGTACTAATTACACCTGCTCCACTGGTGCTGTGTCTGACCTGGAGGAAGAGCTGGTGAGGTGCACATGGAGCAGCATCCTTTATGTCCACCTTGCTTTACCTTTTAGCATTGGAGGTCTTTCCTGCTCACAGCTTACTGGGCTACTGCATGCTCCGGCTAGCATCCAGTTCTCATGAGAGTTCTCTGGCTGAGTGTTGGCAGATTTGGATTTCTGTGGAAGAATGAGAACTGGAAATCTCCCCTGTGCTGTCATTTATGTTTGATTTTATATTTTTCCTCATAAAAAAATCAATTTTCATTGCATACATTTATTATCTAATTTTTTTTATCTTTTCCTGATGATTTTCAATGGAGCTTTTATAAGTTGCCATAAATGCACTGGCTCTTTCAGGACAATTCACTGCAGTCATTTTATTCATTTCTCTCTTCCTCCATCACCACCAACTTTTAATTTCTAAAGTAGAATACTGAGTGATGATCTCTGCTGAAGTTCATCCTCCCAGCTTACAGTCTGCTTGTCATTATCATTACCTTGCGTTACATACGTGGGTATGGTATGCATGTGTGCATGGGTATGTGTGTGTGTATGCATATGTATATGTGCATGTGTGTGTGTATGCGTATGTATATGTGCATGTGTGTGTGTGTGTGCGTGCATGCGTGTGTGTGCATGTGTATGTGTGTGAGTGTGTGTGCATGCGTATGTTTGCATGTATGTGTGCCTGTGCTTGCATGCATGTGTGTATGTGTGCATGTGTGCATGTGTGCATGGGTGTGTGTGTGTGTGTATGCATGTGCGTATGTGCATGTGTGCATGTGTGTGTGCTTCTGTGTGCATGTGTACGTCTGTGCCTGTGCGTGCATGCGTGTGTGTGTGCATGTGTATGTGCGTGTTTGTGTGTGTGTATCTTTGCGTGTATGTGTGCCCGTGCATGCGTGTGTGTGTGTGTGTGTGTGTGTGTGTGTGTGTGTGTTATTTGGGGGGAGGTTGCAAGAGTGAGGAGTGGCTATAAAGAGTCAGGGAGATGAGTGGAACTGTAGTGCATGATTAATCTCAAAAAGTAAGTGAAGTCATAAAAAAATTAAAAAACCAAGACAATAAATTAATACCTCAGTGAATTCAGGTTGTATAAAATCCTTTAAAATTATGGTAGAAAATTTATTAAACTAAATGATTACTTGAGCAGGTTTTATGTAGTCATAACTTTTCCAATCGCACGACTTGTTAGGACATGAGATTTCAGTACTTGCAATCCTTAGTAGTATCTGGGAAGATTTGGGACAAGCTATACTGTCCCATGAGCCTTTGCAATCAGAAATATTTGTCTTTAAAGATAAGAAACTCCACAAGTTGGGGACAGTTTATTTTGTCTCCATGTTTGCTGCATTCCTTCCTTATCCTCAGGGCTAGTGGATAGAGTCAGTGTATCTTAAGTTTCATAAGTTTCTCTGAAAATATTTGACTATGTGTTAATTAGTTGGCTTGCTTAGCCTAATGCTATATAATAATAGTCCTCAGCAAGAAAGCAAAGGTAGGAAATTTATAGGATCAATTTTGTTCTTAATGGAGTATAAGAGTGGCAAATAGTTCCCTTTGTGCAAAAAGAAATACCATAAAAATGAGTCATATGGTATATGATAAGTCAAGATGCAAAAAACCAATGTACATACATACATATGTACATACATACATATGTACATAGTGAGGCAGAGGCAGAGAGAAAGAGATAGAGACAGACAGATAGAAAGAGAAAGATATTTTAAAATACATTCAAAATCCATGTGAGGATATAATTCATATGTTACACATTATATACATTCAAAAACTATGTATGTGGATATACATGCATACACATGTATTAGACATATATCCTTTTATGGTCTTTCAATTCAACTTTAAAACCACTTTTGAAACTCTCTTATAGTAGTCTGATAGAAATACAGCATGCCTTCTCTGAAGTCTCTGACCTAAATGCCGCTCTCCAGGTTGCTGAGAGTGAGTAATAACATCAGCCTCACTTGGCAGCGAACAAAAGAGCATGGCTTGGGCATTAACCAACCTCTGTTCTATAACTGAATCCTTAGCCTCTTTCCTGAAAATGATTCATTCTTGGTACCTATCACAAGTCATAGTCATCTCTTCTCATGCAGTGATAAGAAAATAGCAAAGGAAAAAAACCTAATGTTAGTTCCTAAAAGATGCCAGACATTGTATTAGGCATGATTCCATATAGTCTTGCTCACTTAATTCTCATAATAAGCATAGACATTATTCTTGTGAGGAGAGCAATAATTGGCGTTTCACGCCAATATGTCTACAGTAACTGTAGTAAGTGATTGAGGCACAGATTGAATACAGGAGCATGACACTAAGGGCAGTCATTGCTCATGGGGTACACTGCATTGTTCATTTTAATGGACTGCTTTGTACAATTGCCATACAAAATTGTGGGCTTCATTGTAGTAAAGATATTTTATGTGTTCAGCACCCAGAAACAACCTATCTAGCTTAATGAATATCTATTGAGAAAATTAACCCCACAAAATAGTTCCCTTTGTGCAAAAAAAAAAAAATCTGATTGAAGAAAGGATATATTGCCCATATTTATAGATATTGCAGTGGGGGATTTAGGGACATTGTTTTATATTCTAGACATGGATTAGCTAATTCATTTCTTACATTGGAAGTCTTGTATAGCAGCCTATGAGAAACACTATATTAAGCTAGTTGGTCCCAAGATTGTCTAACAAAATGCTGACAACTTAAGCAAGTATAGTAAGAGCTCAAAGAAAACCACTAAAGTAGTTTTAGCCCTGCCTGACAAACTTTGGAATGTGGATTAATAATCTGAACAATTGTATATGAACTGGTTTACGTAACTTCTTGGATTCAAATGGAGTTAGAGGAAGATTGGCATGCAATGAAATTTGTTTTTAGGAATAAAGTTAAAGAGCAGCTTCCAGTTATAACCTTACATATGATAAATAAATCCCAGCCATGAATATTTTATGAAATGGATGAAGTTCTGTGACATCTTAATCATTGAGATTTGAATTCTTTAGCAAATTTTCCACAACATTTAGTAATAAACCTTCCCAAAGATATGAGTAGCATACTTTTGCTTGAGTGTGCCTGAGTAGTCTGACCTACAACAAGTACAAATGCGTTCTGGCCACTGTAGCCTTGAACTTCTACTCCAGAAACTGACTTATAACGAGCTCAGGTTTCCGGTTTTGCTAAAAGGGATCATATTGGGAAACAGCTCCATTTTTTTCTTACAACTCTATTGTATGATAAGTAGCACACATATTTTTAAGAAGTGAATAAGAAAGCCTTAGAACATTTTTTATTGATTATTCCAAGACCTCAAGTAGGGAGCAACACAGTGTTGGAAGAGATAAAAATGCTAAATAATTTTTAAAAATCATTAAAACATTAGAAAATTGTATCAGAAAATTTATACTATTTTGTTAATAACTAAATGTTCTTTTGTTTGTTTCTTTGCTGGTTTTGTTTCTCTGAGATAACTGGTCTCACTTGTATAAATTTCTTATTTAAAAGGAAAATAGAAAATAGTATCAGATGACCACTTTACCATGTCTCTGCTTACTTTATTACTTCATAGCTATTAATCATAAAGTAAGTAAAAGAGAGAAAATACCCACTTTTGTTTTCTTCAGCTGCTTTTGAGCTGGAGAATCTCTCCAAGTAATACCATAGGTTAGTTCACATATTTTTTCTTATTTTATATTAGATTTTTTTCAGAATTTCATGCATAATGTTCTGATCATATTCTCCTGTTCTTCCAACTGCTGCAAGATCCACCCCTTACCTTACCCTCCAAACCTTGTGTGTTCTGTTTTAGTTTTAGTTTTTGTTTAATCCTATCCACCCAAAATTGTGCTTCCCATATATTGCCAGAGCTCTGGCCTCCTGCTGGAGTGTGTTTGACATATAGGGACTACTCTCTTAAGGGAAATTGACTTCCCATCACCTAGCAGCTAGCAGCTACCAAAAACCTCGAGTTCATATCTTCAATTCATGCTTGGATTTTGTCTGGCTTGAACTTGTGTAAATCTTGTGCATGCTGTCACAACCACTGTCTATTCGTATGCACAGCTGTCCTCCCGTGGCTTGAGGACAGTTCCCTTTCAGTCAGGGCATTTTAGTTTAGACAGGACAGTTTCCTTTTATTCCACCTCCGATCTTTACATTCTTCCTACCCTGTTTCTAAAATGATCTCGCAGCTTTGAGGAGATGGGATATGATATTGATGCTAAATTTAGGAATAATTATTCCAAAGTTACTTAGTCTCTGGACTTTAACCAGTTGTGGCACTTTGTGTTGGTCAGCATCTATTGTAAATAGAAGCTCTCCTGATTCTAAGAAATGTATTCATCTCTGAATATACTGCTAATTCGTTAAGAATCTGTTTAACAGTGTAACAATTTAGCAGAATAACAAGAGAAGGTTCCTTCTATAGCATGACCATTTGAGTCACAGATTCTTAGTTCCATAATGGTGCCAAGTATAGGCTTCATCCTGTAGGTGATTGTAGATGTAGAAAATTAAATCCATTAAGAAAGTAGTTGGTTACTTCCGTAATATTCATGCCACAATTGCACGAGTAGACTTGTCTTGTCAAGCCAGGTGAGAGTGTAGGTCTCAGGGTTTACAGTTGATTAATTTTCTCCTCTCTTAGTATGCATGATACCTTCCAGCATCATGAAATCTAGCCTTAGGAATGACATTTCCAGATAAGTGTCAACTAACCCAGAGTCAGAAAGACAAATATTTTATGTTTTGTCATTTGCAGATGGCAGCTTTAAATCTTCAGGTACCTGTGCTTTGTTTGGATTCCACACAGAGGTAAATAATTACTAAGGGGTCATAGAAGGAGACTTGTTTGACTTATTCATAATGCTACTTTCAATAATAAAAGCTAATAAGCAGCTATCCTTGTTACTTTGTTGAGGTTATTTCTACCTTGGTAGATTGTTCTTCCTTAGGAGTAGAAGAGAAAATGAATGAGCCTTTCTAAATATGCTTATAGTCATTATCATAAGAAGGTAGTGGAGTGGAGATGCTGTAACACAATCAACAGATAGAATGCCATGGGTCATTATTTGAAAAGTTTTTTTAAAGCATGTGAATCAGCAGAAAATAAAATACTCAACTCATTGGTTAAGATACACAGAAGATGAAAAAAGTCCATTTATTTTGCAAATACGGAACAGTAAAAATTACTTCTATTATGATTTCCATCATGGCTGTACTTATGTGTATTTCCTCTAATAGTATATAAAGATCTCTTCTCTACCGACCAACAGTAGGCTGTTGCTTGTTTTCTTGACAATAGTCGTATAAAGATTCACTGTAGTTTTAATTTGTAATTTCCTTACGGCTAAAGATTTCAAACATTTTTTCATGTATTTATGACCCATTGTCATTTGAAAAGAGACTTTAATTTATTTATTGACTGATTAACTCTTTAAATTAGAAGAGAGAAACCAATTCTTTCCTACATACATTGCTTCTTTTGAAAACCTTGAAAGCCTAAGCACCTGAAAAGGTTAAAGGGAGTTTAAGAAAACTGCCATTATAGTTGACCATACATTTTAGGAAATAAAATTTGTATGTTTATGGCTAAACATAAACTTCTCCAAGGAAGTCAGATCTTCTGGGCAGAGATAAAGAGTAAAGTGAATAGTTTTTACTGGTAAATAGAGTTTGCTAATGTGTTAGCACAAGCATACAAAAATCCTTGGAAGCAAAAGCATATAAAATGAATTCAAATTATGGTTTTGTATGAGTTGAAGATGAATTTGCAGGGTGTATCAGTAATAAGAATGGAATACTTAGATGAATTTAGTAAATGTGTACTATAGGATCTGGGGGACTCATTTCATGCCACGTCGCAGCATACCTAAACCAATGTGCTCAGCATCAGTGGATTCAGAAGATTTTGTGGCAAAACCAATAATAAATAGCGGGAGACTATGAGACAAATGCTTCATGTAGATAAGTTGATTTCCAATTCAGATAGACTGCATTTGAGAAGACAACAAGACATATATTAAAGAATGCATAATGAAAATTTGGAATGAATACAGCGGAGTCAAAAGACAGACTAAGTTAGAATACTAGGGATGGTGATTTAAGCAGAGGCAGTAAAGAAAGCTGAGGTAAGTGACACAGTGAGATGATGAGAGTGTAACTGTAACAGTGCTACCTACATACGAAGAATGACAAAGCATCCAGATAATACAGTAAAGCTATCAGACTTAGTATGTTTTTCATAATTCATAACACTCCAAAAGCAAATTGCAGAACAGGTAAGTATGGTAAATTGTTCTACTCAATCACATAGACATAACATCCATACTTATATATATTTGCATATACATAGATAAATTCTGTAACTAACACTACTTTAGGTTTATTTAGTCAATGTAACAGCTGACTGGCAGCACAGTGGTTATGCATATGGTGAGAAGCAGGTGGTGATTAAGAGTTAGTCACTGTTCTATCCTGCTTTGTAGTAGTTACACTCTTGGAGTAAGAACTAGCAAACCGAGAAGCAGGTTCTACTACCCTAAGGTCTTATCGGATACAGTACTAAGTACTTCATAGTCACTATATTTTTCTAAACTTATAAATGTTAATATAGTAACTTCAGTTTGTCCATGAATAGCCTAAGGCTAAGAGTGGCAGAGTAGTTTATGAACATGCTCCTACAATTTTAGCAGGAAAGCTATATCAACATAATACAATCATGTACATTGAAAAGGCTAATAATTTCACTTTTCTTAGAAGCCACATTTATATTATTTAGTGCCAAGATACTATAAATGTCAATCCAATAAAATATAAAAAGCTTTCAAACTCATTAATCAGCATGAAAACAATGTTTTATATTCTCATGAACTAGTATTTCACACTCAACAGACTGGGAAGAAATGTTTTTAAGCAATAGAGTCTAGTGTTATGAAGTACTGAAACAATGTGTGCTCTCATATCCTGCTTGGGAAGAGGAATACAAACTACCATATCTCCTTGGAGAACAACTGGTTATGTATGGTAAAGCTGGAGATGAGGTGTCAGGATTCTCATTCTTGAGCACAAATCTCAAATATATTTTTACATCTGGTGAAAAGGAAGTGAATTAAACTTTTCATTGCAGCATTGTAAAAGAACTAGAAATGATACATTACTTATCTGTATCATTATGTATCTGTATCTGGTATGTATCTTATCTAATTTCTTAAATCAGTACATTTTGTTTCATTGTAAAAGGAAACATGCAAGACTTTTAATTGGAGATATGTAATTCTTCATTATATCATCAGAGTCTATTTTGTTTGAAATATCTATTACAAATCAAAAATATGGTTTTTTAAATTAGTGAAAATAAGTCATTTGTATAATTGTAGAAACAAGAAAATCAGTGAGCATCCTCCATCTTCCTCTGGAACAAGTTTACAAGATTCGATCAGGTCTAACTGAGTAGGATCTGGTAACATTTTATTCTGTTCAAAAGCAAGTATGTGGATCTACGTGGAATTGACCATTTGCACATGGTGAAAGTAACCCAAAAATACCAAAAATACCAAGTATTTGAATGGAGGACATAGTAGTGAGCTGTGGCTTGGGTTCATGGCACACAGGGCAAGTCTCTAGTTGATCTCATTTATAGGTTCATATATAGGAATAATGATAGGACCTGCTGACTTGATTTTTATAATATTTGTTAATTATTTGAAAAATTCATCCAATGTATCTTGATCATATTCAGCCCCTCCAACTCCTCCTGAATGGACCTCTTTCCTCTCACCTCTCTATTCTCCCAACTTTGGTTCCCCACACCACCCATTCATCTAGTTTGTATTACCCAAATACTCTTAGAATTTGGGCCTGACCTGGAGTATGGTCAACCTACTGTAAATTATATCACTTAAAGAAGCTGACTCTCCCTCTCCCAGGAGTATCAAAGTCAGTATCTCCTCAGCTAGTAGTGAGATTTTTATGCACCCACCACCAATGCAAAAACTTTGTTTGATTCGAGCTTATACAAGTTTCATGCACGCTATCACAATTTACTGAAAGTTCATATGTACAACTACCTGGGTTTATGGGGGGAAAACAGCTTTCTCTCAAAGTCATCCTTCACTGCTGACTCTTACAGTCTCTCTGCTCCCTGTTCTATGAAGTTTCCTGAGCCTATTTGGAAATACTAGGCTGTATACATTCCATTTAGGTCTGAGCATGCCACAGTTTCTTGTTCTCTGCTTGTTGACCAGTTGAGAGTCTCTGTGTTGTCATCTACTACATAAGGAAGCTTCTCTGATATGGGTGGAGTCATGTAGTGTTCTATGGGCATCACACTAAGTTATTAGGGGCAATTTTAATACCTTGTCCATTTAGCAGTGTAATAGAAGATATGCCCTGGAGTCAATGACCTATCATGCCTCATGTTCTTGTCCCCATTAACAGTGTCAAAAAAGAGTCCCATCTCATGAAGCAGGCCTTAAATACAATCAAACAATGGTTGGCCAATCCCATAATATTCATGTCACATTTGCACCAGTATGCATAGCTAGTCAAGCCAATCATTATTGTCACTTTCAGGGTCCACATTTGTGTTAGATCAGTATTTAATTTTTCCTCCTCACATGCCATGAACAACCTATTGATTTAATAATGGGTGAGTGAGGAGAAGGTTGATGTTTGAGAACTAACAAATTGAAATGACAGGAGTGAATGTCATAAAGAAATCAAAGATGAAAAACCTATGGGAAGATAATTATATTACTATCAAAATGTATACTAAACATCTCTATATCTGCTCCACTCACTTAAGTAAAAAGTGAATATGTCCACAGTATTTGTCAATTCCTGTAACAACATGGAAACTGAATGAATTTCAGTTGAATTTTGATGAATGAATGTAATAGATGACATTTAGCAAAGATGATGTGTTAACAATGAGGATATTTCTTCTGAAATTTTTATTTAGGAATATAAATTGGAAACATTTGTTGAATTGGAAACATTCCTTGGTTGAAGAGCAAAGGAGAGAACATGTGCTTCTAGTTCCTTTGTGCCACTTCTCTCTCAGTGGATGTCAAGTGCTTCCTGTCAGTGGCTTTATCAGCCAAAGAAGGCCAAAATATAGAGAGTTCAGTCCCCAAGTGACTATTCATAAAAATGCATTGAAGTAAAGGGTAACATGGCAATCTATGGTTTAAATATTTCACCCAATATGTAAAATATAAATTTAATTTTTATTGTGAGGGTATTAGAAGGTAGGAGCAAGTGAAATTGATAAGAGATAGTTGAATTATGAGGATAAAGTTCTCATAAATAGACCATTTCATTGATAACTTGACAAATACATGGGCTAATGGGCTATTTCTTTTAGGAACGGCTTTGCTTTGAAAGTAAGTTTTCTCTAGTGTGCATTCTCTTGTTCTATTCCACCATGAAGTGGCCCAGCAGGAAAGCCCTCAGGAGCAGGTGTCAGAGAAGAGTGAGGTTTTCTCAGACTTTCAGAATTAAGTTCTTCCAGTCTTTGCCTGTATTCCTTATGAATTACCCACTGTGAAATAGTCAGTGTAATTTTAGCATCAGAAAAATAAATTAACATGATCCTGTTATGAGAAGAGAAAAGGATTCTCTAAAAAATATATTTTCAAAAACACGAGTTTTAGATCTTTATCTCCTAAGAGTGCCCTTGTTCAGTACCATTCTTTTCCCTAACTCCTCACTCGTTGGCTGATATTATGATACTTCAGACATTTTAATTATTTACAGAAGGATCTAATCTGAGGTTCTGGTTTGGCATGTCAATTTTATGTGTTCATGGACTGTCTCTAGGACTTCAAACCATTCTTTGCTTAATTATTTATCATTAGATATTCATCCTAATTTTGATTTGATTTGATTTTGGTTTGATTTAGCTGAAACATGCTTTTTTTAGAATCTTTATATAAACATGAGAGTGAATGTGTGTGTCTGTGTGTATCCTCTTTTTTCCCTGTGCATAATTCTGAAGAACAAATGTAGTATTTATTCCTTGGTTGACAACATGACTGTAAATATTCACAAATTATTTGTTTATCCTTCCATTGGCAATATTGTATTATGAAAGACTGGGAATTTGAAACCTTGCTTTCTTGAGGACTCTATAGTTTACCAGTTCTATGATTACTGGGAATTTGAAGCCTTGCTTTCTTGCAAGACAACTATATAGTTTACCAGTTCTATGATTTAGAAGGTATTGTTTAAACCTAACATACCTTGCTTTCTTCATGCCTCCAGTACTGTTTGCCAAAGAAGTGGAGACAAAAGGCTGGCAATATCTTCTGGAAAGCATACCCGCTTTCTTTTTCAAGGCTACTACTGCCAAGCACAACTTCCTGTAGAGGTTGCTATGACCACTGGCTTAGTTTTTAAAGCCCTGAAGAGTATGATATCAAAGACAAGCAAAAACATAATTTTGATAGATTACAGCTCTACAGTAATCTTTTAAAAAAATAATACTGAAAACTTATTAAGTGTCTGACTGTTTTTTAAGGAATTATGAACAGAGTGGCCAGTTTTCCATGTAATTGTGCCTTATTATTGCCATTATTTAGCGTAAGATTATGAGACACAGGTACGGTGGCACATGCAGAGAGTCCCAGCTATTATGTGGGAGGCTAAAATAGAAGGATTCTTTGATCTCAGAAGCTCCACATCAGTCTGGAAAGCATAGAAAGACCCTTTTTAGGAAAATAATTATAGGAAAGAGATATAGCAAGTATACAGATAAAAGCAGATTCGTGTTTTCTACAAGAAAAGTGATGGTATATTATCAATCCTCAAAATTGTACATATGTGAGTCCTAAAAATATCTCTCCCATTCTTTAGGTTTGTATGGATGACTCATGGGCATGAAGATAACAGAATGATATTTTCGAGTGGAGGTAGGAAGTCTAGCATAGTAAGTGTCTTCCTTAATGAAAAGACACATTGCCACCAAAAGCAATTACTTTACTCTGTCATCTTTATCAGTCTGCCAAGGTGAACACTAAATGTACTAAACTAAAACACTAAACACTCCTGCAGCAGCAGCCCATGCTAGAGATACTACATGTTTAATGTGGGTTTATTTAATCCCTTTCACAGAAATATAAATCTGGATCCTGCTTCTCACCAGTGACACACTAGTGGAAGATATGTGGGGGAAGTTGACATCCCAGATGTGTCTCTTGCAAAATCCTCCTGTACTTCACTACCTCCATCTGAAGCAAGATATGACAGCACCATTATCTCACAGTGCTGTGGGAAGTTAAACAACTCATAATGTGAGCAGTATATGTTCCAGTACAGATAGTTGCATGATCATTGTTATGTAATAGTTTTTATATGATAACCAATCCTAGTTTCATCAAAATCACTTAGTACATAGCTTTGTATCTCTGAGAGAATAAATATCACCATTTAGATCTTAAATGTCCTTCAAAGGCTCATGGTCTGAGAGCCTAGTGCTCACTAGCTGTGTACGGGGAGAGGGTGGTGCTTTAGAAGGTGGGGACAGTTGAAGGAAGTGGGTCAATGCCTTGCCCCACCCCCAAACACACAACACCTCTTTCCTCCCTCTCTCCTTTCTCTATGTGTTCTTAATGTAAGGTCAAGTGAGCAGTAGTCCCCTGCCATGGACTCTTGCCACCATATACTGTCTTCTAATAGGACCAAAAGAAATTGGGCCAAATGCATGGAATAAAACTTCTCAAGATGAGAGTCAAAGTAAACTTACTATTTTTGGATATTTGACACAACTTTGGAAAGCTGACAAACACAGCAAATAAAGGTTCGGAGTAATATGAAATGAGATTGGAGTGTTACAGTTTCGTTTTAAAATTGGAAGACACATAAAAGAGGTACTATTTTGGTCCCTGGAAAATCTATTTAACTCTCTGGAGGATGTTTTCTTTGCTGATCGATTACATGAAGGATTAACCTCAGCTTATTTTAAAATCAAGATGCTCTGAGAAGGAAAGAATAAAATACTATCATAAGGTTGTAAACTGTGTCAAGGGAAAATGGGGTGGGGGGCTAAGAATTAAATGGAAAAGGGTTTAGAGTTCATGTGGAGTGAAACAACAGAAAAGAGTAGTTACCGAGTCATAAAAATTGAGAACACCAACAACCTGCTATTTTAAAAAAAGAAAAAGGTATTTGGAATGGCTTCAGGGTCATGGGGACCACAAACACTAGAACAACTGGATCAAGCATTTGCTTCCTAAATTGTTGAGTAAAATACGATGTGAAGTCATTTTACTGATGAAGGAATGTGCTCCTTCAGTAACAGAAACTTGCCGCTGACACATCCATACCTTTATATTAGTTCCACAGGTGTCTTATTGGCTATGATAAATTTAGGATATTGGGGCATGCCCTTCTCTCTTTACTATAAATTTGGTATATAAAGTACTTCTTTGTTGTTTAAAATAGAATTCTCTGTTTTTATTTTTATTTTTGATACTTTATTTACATTTCAAATGTTTTCCTCTTTCCAGGTCTCCCCTTTGGAACCTCCCTATTCCCGCCCTCTCCCCCTTCCTCTGTGAGGGTAATCCCCCAACCACCCACCCACCCACTCCAGTCTTCCCTCCTTGGCATTATCTTACACTGGGGCATCTAACACCCTCAGGCCCAAGGGTCTATCCTCCCCCTGATGGCCAACAAGGCCCTCCTCTGCCACATCAGCGGACCTGTCTGGAATAAATTAGAATTCTCAAACAAGAGTGTTACTTAAGTGCTGAACAGTAGCCGTATATATCAGTTGGCTCTGAAGTTGCATCTCAATAATTGCTATTAAATGTAGGGGGTTTGCCCTCTCCTACTCTTTTCTTTTCCAATTTCTCTTTTATTGAAATAGATTTTTATACAATATATTCTAATATGTTTTCCCCTCTCATAACTCCAAGTCCTCCTCTCCCATTCAGATCTACACTTTTCTGTAGAAAACCAACAGACATTTAAGCAACAACAACAATAATTTATTATTATTATTATTATTATTATTATTATTATTATTATGGCAAAGCAAAAACAAACAGGTTAGAATAGGAAAGAGCCAAAAGAGGCACAAGAAACAGATGTAGATGTAGAGACACATAAATCCATATACAAGGAAAACCCATAAAAACCTAAAACAAAATAACATAATATAACTGCAAAGAACTTGTAAGCTGAAGACAGAGAGAGAGAGAAAGAGAGAGCGAGATGTTATGAGACAAAGAGCTCCAAAGATCACATTGGCTTCACTTTATGTTAGCCATCTACTGTTCTGCAAAGGGCCTGACCTTAAGAGTGGTTCACATCCCCATGAAACTTCATTAGAAAAAAACTAATTTTTTGTTTGCAAGTGATTATCAAGTAGAGATAGGTTCTGGGTAGGGATGGAGCTGGTGTACACTTCTCCTCTTGGCACTGAAACCTCATGTAGTGCAGATGTGTGAAGTTTCCGTGCATGCTGCCCTAGTTTCTCTGAGTTCATCCATCCACCAGTCATGATGTTTTCAAAAAGCCACGCTTCCTTGGTGTCTTCCATCTCCTCTGGCTCCCATACTCTTTCTGTTGCCTCTTCTGCAGAGTGCCCTGAACCCTAAGGGGAGGGATTTGATGAACACATCACATTTAGGACTATTGGTTCCAAAGTCAATCAATCTTTGCACATTGCCTGGGTGTTGGTCTGTATGTCTGTATGTCTGTATGTTTTCACCTGCTGCAGGAGGAAAGTTCTCTGATGATGGATGAGCAAGGCACTGATTTGCAAGCAGAACATCATAACGAGTCATTTCATGGCTATATTCCTTTAGCAGACAAGTAGTATTGAATTTTGCCCTGGACATCTGGGCTATCTCATCTTGGTTTCGTGGCCACCCAAGCAGTGCATTGCATGGATGGATTTAGTTTCATGGAGTAGGATTTAAATCCAATCAGATATTGGTTGGTTACACTCACAAGATTTGTCCCACTATTGCAATAGCACATCTTGCAGGCAGTTTAACAAAGTAGATGGGAAGAGCTTATGCAGGGTACCTTCCAGTACCATAAGCACTAGTCAGTTGGGGTAAAGGCTCTAAGTAGACACCAGATACACTGTTGATGAGTTGTATAAATGTTATCTTCAGCAATAGGGCCTTACCGTCAGTTTGTGAAGGCCAACCAATATCCTTGACAATAGTCTGGATTGTGTAGGGATTCCCATGGGACCCCTTTGGTCAAAAACTCGATTAGACATAACCCATTCTCAGTTACTGGAAAGTTTCATCTTAAGATGAGAGATTTCCTGTTGGGGCTCTGTCTCCCCCTCATTTTATTTCATTTAGATTTCCTACATAGACATAGACATAGGCACATATACATACAAATACACACATATATGTACATACGCATGAAGCTTCTACTCTACTAGGTTTCCATATTATCCCTTAAAAGACCCTTAGCTTTAGCTGTCCCTCCCTTCTTCCTTCCCACAGTCCCTATTCCTTTCCCTTTTCCATCTGAGTCTCACATTCCCACTCTTATTCAGCCATTACTACCTACCTATTCTATTTCCCATTCCTGACAAACCATTTAAGACTCTTATTGGAGAAGGCTTATCCATGTTCTTCAATACGTCTCATTCTTTCCCTGAGTGACGTTCTATTTTTAACAAACTGCATGAAACTCTACTTAAAAAATAAAATATATTCCCCTTATCTTTATTGTTTCTATTTTGTGAGTATGAGTGTTTTACTGTGTATGTATGTGTATAGTGTGTGTGTATGTTGTCCACAGAGACTATAAGATGGAAGTAGATACCTTGGAGCCAGAGTAATGGATGGCTGCAGACTGACATGTATGTTCTAGGATCCAAACTCGTTTTTCGTGAAGAGCAGTGAGTATCAGTGACCCATCCAACTCTTGCACTATCGTTAAGCAGAAATGTTGATCTTTATTATCACTACAGGATTATTTTTATTGTAAGGTACTGTCTGTCTGTTCTTTATTGTGATTTTCTTCAGAGTGTTTAGAAGAAAAATGGATGTATACCTGTAATAGGTCTTCACAGTGGTAGAAGTTAGGAGCTAGACTGGCATATACCTAGTGTCAGAAGACAGTGAGAATTTGACAGCACCGTAGTTAAACAGAACGTCACCATTACTTGAATAACTGCAAATCTTTGTATTACTCTACATCAATCCCACTCCTATGTCATTTAAACTTATTTCAAACATTATAAGGGTAACATTCAGTGAGATCATTGCAGTAGCCCTGGATCTCAAGAGTTTACAGTTTGCAGGAGACAGTACCTTCCTCAAAAGCCCCATGCATAGGACTTTAGCCTCAATGATAATTTCACGAGTTGTTGAAATTTGACACTGAAAACCTTCCAGATACTGTCAAGATAGATGGTCTTTTAAAATGAAGAAGATCATCTGAAAAACAAATCTTTTTTTGGTACAACTTTGGATTCTTTGAAAAAGAATAAAAATCCAATTTACTCTTTTCAGTTGCCAGTTTGTGTTGTATGGTGTCCTATTTTGGTTTACTACACATGGGATCACAGAGTGCTTTTTTAGTCTTTGTGGAAATAAATGAAAAATTATGACCATAAGAGTGAAAGAACTTTTGGAATTGGGAGGAGATTAGGAAAAGGGGATCAAGCAATGGTCCAGCTGCCGTACAAACTGTAAACATCTCCAGTCACCTCCACCCTTGACAACACACATCTGGGCCTGACTGCCCTACACTTGACCTTTATATCGTAGCTAAGGCTCATGATGCATATCAAGAGGTTATCAGAATCCTGTTTTATGGAGACTCTTGTTGTGTTTATACATTCTTTCTTTTTAATTACTTAACTTCTAGTCACGTAGCCCATGTCTTCATAACATGTATGCTCCCACATCAGCCTTAGTCAGAAATGGATTAAGTTATCTGAACTCACACTTAAATTGTAATTCTTAAAATTTTCTGAAATAATATTCTTCCTACCTTCACAGTTTCTGAATTCACTTTGGTTCTGTGTCACCTTGGGTCAGGAAAATCCAAAGACCATGGGACAACTCTTTTTTGCAAGGAACAATGTGAATATGTGATAAACATTGTAACTTTCAGGTGATATCTGTGGAAATCACCTTCCAACAGTCTCACCACTGATTTGCACTATAGAGTTGTCCTCTCTGTACTGTATCAACATTGGTTTGTGGGACCAAAATAACAGGACAGGAGTAATGGTGCATCAGCTGTGAAATAAGGCTACAAGTAAGTGCTCTGTGGCTTCACTGCCCTAACACAACACACACACACACACACACACACACACATACACACACACACACACACACACACACACACACACACACACCCTTCTCCAATTCACTAGTTCCTTCTTGGAAGGCACCCTAGAAAGATGCTCAGAAGAACAAGAGCTAGTCAACACCTGATAAGGAATGGAGAACTTAGCTCCACAAAAGACCTTAAGAAAGAACACTCTGCAGACCAGATAAATCTTCAGAGGGTCTCATTCATTTTGAACCACTCTTTAGACTGCGATACTTTATTCTCTGACTTAGAACAACCAGCTGTCAAAGGAATGGCAATAAAAGTGTATTGTTTTGAGCTTGGAGCTTGGTAGCATCATGTTGCCTGTGAATATGTAATGAATCCATTTCCCCTCACACTAATATTTCTGTCACACATGAGGAAGTAGAGTAAAATTGCCACCTCAAAGGGCAAGGTTGCTGAGAAAAAGATTGCCAATAGAGGTGTGCTTTAAATATACTCAGCCATGGGATTTCTCTCCCCAGGAAGTTCTCTGAGTTACTTTGTTGTGTATTTTTTCAGGGGAAGTTTTGGTTTTATTTGTTTCTTCAGTGTTGACGAATTGAAGCAAGGGCTTCACACATGCTGGGCAAGTATTCTGCTCCTGAGCTTTGCAGTTCCTGATGATTCTGAATTTCTCCTGTGTATTTAAATACAAAGAATCCCTCCTTAATACACATGAGAATAGGATGGAACTAATTTACATGTAAAGTTGTAGAGAGTTTTTTCTGTGTCCTGTGCTTTTGTGCACATGTGTATTTTTATACACATGGGTGTGGGGTTTTATGTGTGTATAGGTGTAGGTCAGAAATTGATGCTGGGTATCTTCCTTGACTGATCTCTCTTCTCTCTCTTCTCTCTTCTCTTCTATCCCTCCCTCTCTCTATCCCTCCTCTCTCTTTGACTTTGTTTGTGAGAGAAGATCTCTTACTGACTAAATCAGGAAACTACAAGTTGGCTACACTGGCTGAGCAAACCTTGGGGATCCTCTGTCTCTGACCACCAAGCTCTGGCATTTAATTATAGGTTTCTATCCACCAGACTTGACTTTTCTTTTTTCCTTTTCTTTTTGTTCTTCCTCTTCTTCCTCTTTCTACTTCTCTTCTTCTGTTTGTTTTTCTTTTTCTTTCCGAGGCAAGGTCTCACCATGTCGCTCTGGCTCTCCTGAAGTCACTATGTATTACATGGTGACCTCAAATTCATAGACATCCAACCTCCTCTGCCTCCTGAGTTCTGGGATTAAAGATGTGCACTGCTACACTTGGCTTTTCTTCTTAATCCTCTTCTTCCTCCTCATCCTCCTCTTCCTCCTCCTGCTCTTTATCTTCCTCCTCCGTTTTTTTATTGTGGGAGGAAAGTCAGGTCTTCATGTTGACTAGGAAGCACATTACCTGCCAAGCTATCTTCTCGGCCTCTGTTGGACACCTTAAATCCATCTGCAAAGTAGATCAATTTTTAGTCTTACTATGCATTCTCTATATGTAAATCAAACATCTGAACTTGCTTTCTTTCATTCTGCTTTGGCAGTACTCTTATATTCATATGGTAGGCTTTTCAAAGCTGACTCTGAACTAGTAACTAAGTTATGTTTCAAAACCATAATATCTATTTGTGAAGCACCCCAGTCCCCATCAGTTGGTCTCTCTGTCTTCTGAAAGGTATTTGTTTTTATTAATTATTCATAACCTGTATCTAGCAATTGTTTCTGGTGCTTTCATTAGGAATTCGTTGTCTGTTTTAATAGTTATACTCATCTGAGGCTCTCTGAACAACCAATAACCTTTGGAGTTGAGAATATCCACAGCCATTCAGAGTTGAGACAATTTTCTGTCCTCTATGAAATTTGCATGTGAATTTTATTTCATTTGTTTATTGTATTTACTTGTATTTATGAATCTGGCAATTTTGTGAGACTTCCAGTTTGAGATTATTTAATCAGCTTGCACTTTTCTCGCAGGTGACTTGTATACAGCTTGCTCACATTCACCTTCTTTAAAAAGTAAAATAAAATATTTAAAGGTTATCTAACACATCATTCAAAGATCCAGTAAAAACACATTTCAAAATTCTTCAGTAACAGCCCAGTGATGTATTAGTTACCTAACATGCATGACTCGCTGGGTTCTACTTCAGCTATGCATACGTATAAAAGGTCTTTATCAAGTATGCAATTCATTAATTTTTCTTTGAAATTTCAACATTTCTCTTTTGTGGGGAAAAATATTATTTCTATCTTTGTAAAAATGTATTTATCAATTCTCCGAGAATTTCATTCAATAGACTTTGGTCATATTTACCATCTCTCCCAGTACCTTCCAAACCCACTTCTATCTCTCCATATTTGTTCATTATTTTTGTTTTGTTTTACTTTGATTTTTACTAACCCCTTGACTACCATTTGTGCTGTCTGTATGCTCCTGTCCATGGGACCATCCACTAGGATGTGGCTGGCCCACCAAGGCTGTGACTCTTAAAGAGAACTGAATCTCAGGCCTCCTAAACCATCACTGATCAGTTTCTATAATTAAGCTTCATCTTTTCCACAATTACATTTTTCTATTTAACATGTATGTGCTTCATGAAAAATTGGCTGCAGGTTGTATTTATTTTTAACCCCAGACTACAAAACACATTTACATGATTTAAAACACATCTTCAGAATAATTAATGTACTTGAAAAACCATAAAATCCATAAAAATCATGTTACTTTATTTGTTAAGACTGTATTTGTCTTTATTTTTATCCTTTACAAAGCCTGTATTTAAACTATATATTTTTAACTGTGTATTTTTACTATGTATTTTTAACTGTGTATTTTTACTATGTATTTTTAACTGTGTATTTTTGCTGTTTTACTGTTTTTAGTGGTTCAGTTAATTGTTAACATAGCTTTGCAAAAAGTTATGCAATTCCTAGAGATTTCCCTCAGCTTGTTCTCATTTTCTTTGCTCTGATGTAACAATAGTTGTTCTGGTGATCCTCTCCACTCAAGCCCATACCATCATGTTGTTGTTGCCACCTCTTGTACACAATTAAGCCTTATAGTTTACTGTCTACAATGTCCAGGGTTCTTCAGCTTTACTTCATCTGCATGAGCATTTGATCCTGTTCAGATGTTGGCAGTATACCATGCAGTGCAAATCTGTCTTCCTCTGTGTAATCTTCCCCTATGGAACACACTTGAGGACTTGTATAAGTTAGGTTTTTTTAGAAAAGCAGAATATGTAACTATAAGTCTATATTTGTAAGTAGGTCTGTGTAATGTATGTGAATATCTGTCTATATTTGCATCTATACACAGAAATATAGTACATAATAGCCAGCAAATGAAACAGAGATTGATCATAGACTGATCATGAGACATTGAGTTATGGAGCTACAGAGTCTGAGAAACCCTACTGTCTGCTATTTGCAAGACAGGAAAAGTAGAATATCTCATGGGATTAGAATTTGCCAAGACTTTAGGCCTGAGAATTAAGAAATATGTTGAAATAAATTCCAATTTGAGGCTTGGAGATGATGAACTAGAGTTTCAGCTCAAGCAATGTTGCAGATAATACAGGTCTGTGGAGGAATGTGTGAATCCCTCCCTCTTTCAATGTTTGTTCAACAGGTTAGATGATATTCCCACAGAACTGGGGGGGGGGGTGTGTTTAATTCTACTTTCCTGAGACTTCAGTTCAAAACTGATGTTTTTTTGAGGAAACACTTCTAAAAGATATGTTCATAAATAATATCAACTCTAGACACCCATGGTTAGTTAAGTTGATGCATAAAATTATCCACAGGGTTTGATTAATTAGTATTCAAAACCAATAAAAACCAGTAGACAGCAAAAATAGTCTTTCATTCAACATTTCAATAATGTGAATCTTCAAACACAGAAACTGCTCCTGGGTTACACGGCTGGAGGCAGAGGGAGAGAGAGAGAGAGAGAGAGAGAGAGAGAGAGAGAGAGAGAGAGAGAGAGAGA
>JADRCH010000047.1:5681035-5702825 GCA_019843965.1 Rhynchomys soricoides
AGAGAGAGAGAGAGAGAGAGAGAGAGAGAGAGAGAGAGAGAGAGAGAAAAGAGATTGGGATTAGAGTTTAAATGGGACCATTAGAGCTGCTTGGACAGTTCCAGGCTCACCTCCAGTACTCTGAGTTCAGTAAGCTTTGGGAGGAAATCAAAAATCTTGACTCTGCAAGACTTCTAGAAACCAGGTTTGGCTCCACACTTTGAAAAGGGAATATTAAATGAATGTTAGAGTAAGGTCATACAGGTTCACTGTATGTGTTCATGGCATTAAAACCAGAAGAATGATGAATTTAGTGAATGCCACGAGTTTGGAAACTAATCACTGCACTTCTCATTTTTCTGGAGAGTTCTTTAGAGATGATGCAATTAGAGAAACTTCTGAAGGGGGTCAAGAAAAAATTGGGAAAATTTCTAGTGAAACGTTTCTAATCTAGAAAGATATCTGAGCTAGGCCTTTGCTTATGGAACAGAGATTCTTACTTACCATTACCTTTGTAGTATACTGACTTGAAACAGTCCTAAATACTAAGAAATGCTTACTAACACTGGGTTTTAACTACTTAAATGATGGTTACAGATTGACATTAAGCTTTTCCGGTTGTCTCCAGCTAAGGTTAAGAACTACTGCTCTTGCTGCAACACAGAACTGGTCTATGATAGATATACATTCAAATACTCCACTCTCAACTTACAGAACCCTACAGTTCCTCATTAGCATAAAGCTCCTACACCCTGTTCTAGAGAAGGCATTTAGGTGGAAGTTGTGTTTTGTAACAGAAAATGAAGATTGGTGTCTTTTCTTCTTTCTCATGTGTTCTTTACTAGGCTGGAGCCTGTGACTCATAATGAGGTTGGTTGGAAAGCTGTTACACATTTCCCAATTGTAAGACTTACTAAAAGTTGCATAGTATGTACAATAAAGGCTACAAAGACAGCCATGCTATAACTCCCAGTATTCTAATAGAGTGAACATAGGAAGGGGATTACAGAGAGCCGAAGAGGGTGTCTGATTTCCTAAAACTGTAGTTACAAGTCATCATAACTGGGCCACCTGAAGTCAATGCTGGGAACTGACCCTGGTCTTCTATAAAAGAAATAAGTACTCTTAACCCCTGAGCCATCTCACTAACCTTTACTTCTTTCAACAAATATATCATGAATTAAATAATCACTTTGCTGAGCACTGTGGGTAGAATAATAGGCAAGATGGACATAGCAGCATGTTCAGATTCTATTGCGGGATACAAGAAGTGCAAATGAAAAAATTTCCAAAACTGTAAATAATTTATTAATCTAACATTTTTACCTATGCTTATGGTGTACATACACAGAGCTACTGTCAAGAGTAGGAAAGAGAGAACCCAGGGCTCCAGCTGTCATTTTACATAACTATGAATTAAGTTTCAATTTAATATAATAGTGTTCAACATATAAAGATATAATAGAGCTGACCACCTTTGGTCATTGAGCATGTTGTAAAATGTACCAGCCCCTTCTTTGAGAAATGTCAGTAATATCCATTCAGTACTTCAACTTTTTTTCTCTGGTACCTACTTTTGAAATCTGAATTTGGGTCACCAACTTAGAAGCTTTTGGTATTTACTGGCTTTATATCAACTTGATACAAGTTAGAGTCATCAGAGTAGGTGAATGGATCCTCAATAAAGAAAATGCCTCCATAAGATCAGGATGTAAGCTAGCTGGTGGACATTTTACTAATTAGTAATTGATGCTAGAGAGCCCAGTCCATTGTGCATGGGGCCACCTCTGGGCTGGAGGGCTTGTGTTCTATAAGAAAGCAGGCTGAGCAAGCCATAAGGAGCAAGCCAGTGAGCAGCAGTCCTCCATGCCTTCTGCATTAGCTCCTGCCTTCAGGCTCCTGCCCAGTTTGAGTTCTGCAATGACTTCCTTCAATGATAAACTATGATGTGGAAGTGTAAGCTGAATAAACCCTGTCCTCCCCAACTTGGTTTTGGACATTATCTTTCATCATAGCCAGTAACTCTGACTAGGACACTTTTCTTCTTAGAAATTTAGAAATTGTTCCTTAACTAAAGGAATAAAAAGTCAGGAGTATGTAGCAAATAAAAGACCTTTAAGTTTTTTTCCATTAGCTACACACATTAAAATCATCTGGGAATAGTTGATATTTCTGCTAAACTAGAACCTAGTGCCTGGCACTCTAGAACCTCAGAGAGGTCCCGGAGGGTTCCCTTAATTCAGTCCTGAACTGGGAGCTCTCATGTATGTTTTTGACTGCATTGTAGAATTGATGAGGTTACACACACACACACACACACACACACACACACAATTTGAACAAGGATATCTGTCTCCTTAAACAACCAACCATGCATGATATATGAGACATCATTTGGAAAGGTAATCAAAACGCTTCTCTACATATAGCAAAGGGTCAAGTTCATACATCTAAGGCGAGCAGAACACACACAAAAAATCGTCTTTAAATGTTAGCTTGATGAAAAATTCATTGAGTCTATTTCATTTCAAGTTTGTTATGTTTGTGTTTGTCCAGTGTTGGCAGGGCTGGAGGCTAAGAGGAACTACATCAGAAATCACCAATTTTCTCTGGGTACGAAGAATCATGTGTCAGAACTGACTAGACTTCTACATGCCTGATGCTTAGATTCAGACCACAAGCCCCCTCTTTATTCCATTTAAATTACTTTCAAGGTTCCAGTTTGAAAGGTTCTGAGATGGCGTTGGTACCTGCTATGTATATGAAATATATAGGAGGAACCCAGGGATACCTCAACAATAAAAATCTGCAAAGCAGGTTACAAAATAGCTTATAAGTTTGATGCAAAACACGTTGTAACCACATTGGGAACAGTACTCCTATGTTGTATATCAGTGTGTCTGAATGGAAAGAGAAACATTCTAAGTAATTATCCTGAACTCTTTTAAGCTAAGAATTCTCTAAAGCAGTAATTGACATAAACATCTGCTTGAGATTTTACAATGTAGGCAGCTCATACTTCTCCACACTTCTGTTTTTCAAATAACTGCAAAGCTCTCAGGCAAGCAATGTGTACTGTATATGGAACACTACAATGTATGCATGTATGCATCCGCCTTCTGAAGTTTCAAAGAAATTAATTGCCAGGATCAAGACAAGACAACTTAAGATTCTGCTGAGAGAAAGGACTTAAGGTTTAGAAGTAGCTTCTGATATATCCAATATGCCTTAGATGTGAGATAGCAGCTTTCTACACTGCTAACAGCAAAAAGACAGTTAAATTTAGTAACAGCTTACCTTGAATTATCCATGATCTTCTTATGCTAGAAAATGAATACATCTTGATCTGATCCAGATCACTTATTTCAACAGCAAATCCTAACCAAAAATAGATGTAGCTATATTTCAAAGGTCCAAGTGAAGACCGTGAGCCCTCTCTAGAAAACTGAAGTCTGATCATAAAGCAATGCTCTGTTTCATAATTGGGTGGAAAATCTGCAAAGTAAATCATGTGAATCACAGGAGTTCTAGTTATTGGAAAGATAGACTATACCTAATACCCCACATCTTAGTATCTAAAAGGAAAAAAAAGAAAGAAAGAACTGGAGCAGACATAAAAAGTACGTAAAATGAACCTGGAGCATCCTTTCCTACCAGACAGTAAAAAAGTGCTCAATAAAGCCTAAACCACACCAATTGGAACTGGACAAAGTCATGCTCCTGCATCGTGGCAGTGTGTTAAAGAGTGGATAGAAGGTTTCAGGGGTGACCCATGGGCATCAATTACTTCCAGAGCTTTGCAATCAAGCTACCTACAAGCTTTCATATCCCATTTTCAGGTCTCCATGGGTGCTTTCTAATAGTGTGTCAAATATTCTTACAAGACAAATGGAAGAGATGAACCCAAGGTCAGCTAATGTAAAGAAGCTAATGTAAGAGGTGCTTCTCTGCCATTTTCATTATGTACCAGACTTCTATTTCATCAGAAAGAATATTTTTAAAGTAAATTATCAAGAGATGAGTTATAAATATGAAAAAGAGTATGTGTTTAAGATGATAATTCCTCACAGGCAAACAATAACATCCAATAATTACAGTAATATCTGCTCAAAATGTTTGATACTCTTCAGGTAAAGAATTTGCTATTGAAGTAGGTTTCTTTACTTTTCCCATTAACTGCCAAAGCAGTAGCATGAAATACTTATTTCTAAAGTAAAGGGTCTGAAAGCAGGCTTTGGAGGAATGCTTCTTTTTTGGGTCATTCTCTAGATTGCCATGGGCAAGAAAGATAGATGATCTAGGTTCATACATCGAAAAATTAGAATCATTAAAATATATTAAAACAGTCTGTATATTATTGACTTGCTGTGAGGACCAAGTAATATATATTACTCAATGTATAAGTGATATTGCTTCCTACATGCTAGAATCATTATTTTGTATTATATATATACACATTGTATTTATCATTTAGACATATAATATGAATTTCTTTTGCCACATAGACACCATTAAACATTCATTCTGCAGTTTTCTTCCTCTGTGGTCATTAGATTTGAACACTAATATCAAGAACAAAGGTAAAACAGAGTAGGAAAATATAATTTTCTTTTCTTTTTATTCTCTAGCATGCTGCCTAAGGAGGAACTGAATATCTGCCATGAACAACTATTTCTGTTACAGGAATTAAAGAGCAACAAAACTCAAAATGTGCCCATCATGTCTGAAAACAAAGTCATCACTAACACAATTAAGCCATGGGATTTTTCTGCCTGTTTTATAGGTTGATCTGAAGTGGAGTTCAGAGGGACAGAAAATGAAAGGAAAGAACAGGCAGCAGCTTTTCATCACCCAGGAAGGTGAGAAAATGTTTTTGCACCTGAAAATGAATCTTCCCCCTGCTGTAGGTCTTGGGGAGAAAAACAAATAGAAAAACACTGGGCTGAAACCTCTGTACAGCCCTGGCCTGTTCTCTACAGCTGAATGCCTGACTGTCTTACTCACTCAGTAGTGGGTTCTGTCCTTACTGCACACCGATTCCAGGAACTTCCCGTGGCTACCAAAAAGGGAGTAAATTATGTGCAGCAGGTGGTGATTGACTTCACAATGACACTGAGGTCTACTATTAAGGCCTATTTCCTCTTTATCACCACACTCTGCACATTCAGCCCACAGTGGCTCTCATCACATTCTGCAAACCTTGCCTGTGCTGAGAGGCATCCTCTTGAGCCCAGAAGTAAGAATGCTGTGTTTGTGGCTCGCTGACAAATCTCTGGTTCCTGGAATTGTTTAGCAGGTGGATTTGCAGAAGCATGAAATTGCTATAACCTGACAAGACGATGAGTAAAAAGGGAGGTACCTGGAGTCTGCCCCCCTACTTCCTTCCCACCCACAGCATCGTAAGGCCTTTTGTCTGCGTGTAGTAGCTTCAATCACCAGGTCTGGTGGATTTCCAAAACACAGAAGGAGCCTCAAGTAAGTATTCTTATGCATTTTGAGGTTACCCTGTTTAAAAAATTAAAGCAAATTTGTAAGAAAATTCATGCAATTCCCACCCAAGTGCTTGTCTAACTTTAGTTCCGGTGAGTAGCTTTGTGCTACTGCAAGAAGACCATTTGTAATTTCCTTAGCTCCCACGTCCTTTCTCATCTTCTGACTTTATTAGGAGTTACAGGTTATACAGGAAAACACTCCAAGGATTGCTATTCATATTATTTCGCATCCACACTGCCCTCCTTGACTCTGGAGTAGAGTTCATCAGAGAGAACTGGGAAGCTATACATACGGAAGTCATTTTGTGCAACAAAGACTCCATGTTTGCTTTGACAATGGTTTGAGATAAAATGAATGTTTCACAGTCTAGTACCAGAAGTGCTGTGGAGGCTGTAGCTTCTTGGGGTATTATACAGAAATAATTAAATAAACAAGTGAATAAATAAGTAAATAATACATCCATCAATCCACCCATCTATTCATCTATACATACATACATACATACATACATACATGCATACATAAAAGCTACCATTGGATGGATGAATAGCTGATGGAAGGCTAGGACTCAGTGGTACTTAGTAACTACTGAACTAAACTTGAACACTGTTACCTTCTGATTAATGTAGATAATTTAGTTCTCTTTTCTCCCCTGTAGTTAAATCAACCTAAAAATACAGAAACTAATTACAATTTTACAACTCGGTAAGTAGCTTGCAAACTGCTAATTTTTATGCAGAGGTTTAGGACATGGAGTTTCAAATGGATAACGCATCTGTATATCCATACAAACATGGATGAATGAATGAATTTTGGACAAAGCATCAAATTTTGCTAATTCTACACACTGTAGTTGAGTATCCCCTTGGACTTAACTTACGATAGACACTGAGATTAAGGGGATAAGATTCTGCCTTCAAACTGCTTTTGTCGGCTAGACAATAGAGATGCACTTTTTAAAGGTAGAACGTCAGGGTATAAACGTGGTGGGACTGTGAATCTTGAAGCAGCAGTTATGGGAAGTTTTATCTTTCACAGTAAGAAGCAGGTAAATCAGTGAGTAAGGGAAAACACTATGAATAATGATAAGACATTCGTCATTCTGGTTACAGCACAAGTGATGATCCTTAGATTTTGCCTGTATACAAACAGCCCTACAGGGTGTAGCAGCCCCCAGTAAAGCAAAAAGAAGATGGGGAAATATGTGAAGACTGTTGAAACTCTGATCTGTAAGTTCTCCTGCCATGGCACAGAGGTGCTCACAAGAGATAAAGCTGGAGAGGTAGTCAGGAACAACTTGCTTGTTCTTATAAATCTACCTGTTAAGAGTGTATAGAGGAGATGAAATTTATTTCATGTCTCACCTTTAATGTGTGCATTAGAGTCCACTCGGGTGGGGCTGGGGAGATGGCTCAGTGGGTAGGAGGCTGGCTGCAGTAGCATTGGAATCTAAGTTCAGATACCAGGATCCTACATAAAAGAAAAAGTCAAGGTAATACACACCTGGAAGCCCAGCACTGGCCAAGGGAGAAGAAGCAGGTCGCCAGAGTTCACTGCCCAGTGAGTCAAGCTAAAACAAGGAGTTCTAGGCTTGATGAGAGATACATCTCAAAAGAGAAAATGGTTAGCAATAGAGAAAGACATTCAAAATTGAATTCTGACCTCTAAACACACATGCATGGGAAAGCTAAAACACAGTCAGCTGAGGTACATTTTTATAGTACAGAGCTTAAGATCCAACTGTTGACTAGACAGAGAATACCAGAGTCCAGAGTGATGTATCTGAAAATTCTAACAATAGCAGTCTTCATGACAACTGTGAAAGAAACATCTGTCCTTGACACTAAGTCTCTACAGATAAGGCTCAACCTTCTTAATGATGTGACCCTTTAATACAGTTACTCATGTTGTGGTAACCCCCAACCATAAAATTATGTTGATGCTACTTCCTAACTGTAATTTTGCTACTGTTACGAATCTTAATTCTGGGATTACCCAGAATTAATCTTAATATCTCTGTTTTCTGATAGTCTTAGATAACCCCTGTGAAAGGGTCATTGTACCCCCAAAAGAGTTGCAACCCATATCTTGTGAACCACCTCTATAAGGCACACTATGTAGTGTGGTCACACTATATAAAGTACTCCATGGGACATAGAAAGGAAAGTACCTGTCCTCACGAGCTTTTATTTTCTAAATATGAAAGAATAAATGTGTCAGAACCATATTATTTTAGAAATGATCCTTTCATTTCCAAGAGTAGCACAACCTCAGGAGCTAAGTATAAAGCACCAAGGAAGGCCAGAAAGCAAAGGACTGTGAAAACGAGTAATCCACACAAGATTAGTACTTAACCCAAGAGTCTGTATAACCCCTTAAGTGGTGAATGGACATATCCAGTAATTAAAATCCACATCCTCAAAGCCATGTTCAGATAACCTCATGTCAAATGCTGAGTAAGCAGCTTTCTGTGAATTAGCTAATCTCTGTTTCTCTGCAGAGTGATAACAATTATAGCTACATAAGAGGGACTCTATATGCAATCAATTAGTTCAGATTTGTAAAACACTTAATAGGAGGACAAATGTATTCTGTAACTTGCAGTGCAGATTTAAATGTAATATAAAGTATAGTAATTAACAAACATTAAGACAAAATAAATACATATTTAAATAAATTGTAAATTTTTGTGGTTTAAACGGACTTATATGTATGAACACTTAATTCCCAGCTGGTGACATTGTTTCTGAAGGTTGTGAGATCTTCAGGGAAACTAATCTCAATGAAGGAAGGGCTTTACTGGAGACATGAGGTTTTTATAGGGCATCTACATTCCCTTTTCACTTTCTGTATTTTTACTATAGATCTAATGTGACCATCTGCTGCAGACTCCTGCAGACACTATGTCTTTCTCACCATCAACTATTGGTGTGGCCCTTGTTGTCTATCAGGGGTTGAGAATGAGCCCTATTGCTGAAGACACAAGATATTTAGGACACAGGACTCTATCTGTTTAAGCTGCTTCTGCTTCTGCTTCTGCTACAGCCACTTTGACAGAGTAACATAACCACAACCAGACATATGCAGATATTAGTGGATTATGGGAAACCCAGTCCCAGTGAACCAATGTATATCACAACTCCTGAACATGCAGCTCAGAGGAACACCATAAAAGAGGGGGAAGAAATAGTACAAGTGCCAGAGTATCAGGGAGTCTGCTATGAAACTGTCTTTCCTCAAAATGGCTTCATAAACAAGACCTGAACAACAGTAATAGCAAGAGACATATTGGCATATAAGGAAATAAACTTTGTTGGGTTCCATTCTAGACAAAGAACTACAGGCAGCTAGTGACTGCTGGGAGAAGGAAAAAATTACATCTTCCAGGGATGAGCCTATTTATTAGTGATCTTACCCAGTGAGGCTACTAAATTAAGAGTAGGGGCTGCATGGGAACATTTCAGAGGCGAGTACCTGTGACAGCTTAAAGAGAGCAAAGACAATGGAAAGGTGATGTAGTTCTACTTCATTTAAAAGATTCTTTAAAAAGCCAAAATAAAAAAATAGTGCACTCATTCTGACCTCCAAAACAAGCATGTCTATTGTCCTTTTCACAGCATATTCTTGTATTAAAACATGAACATTATCCATGATTATGATTCTTCTGAAAGGATCTAAGAATCAGTCTCTTGTGCAGAAAGGATGTCAGGTAAGACAAACAAGGATCATAATTAGAATGAAATTCTTAGGTACATAATACAGATTGTCAAGCTCATTTCTGTTGGTGATTCGTTAGTGTTCACATCTTTAGTTACGTAAATCAACTGAGTAGCTTGTATGATGGCTTTCCTGGATCTGTGTTTAAGAAGCTTCCTCCTTAGGGCTCAGTAAAGTCTCAGAAATGTCTTTAGAGGAAGCGTCTTTAACACAGATCCAGGACTAGGTACTAAAGAATGCCATTAAGAAGGATTTAAGAGTTAGAAATTAGGATAATCTCAGGATGGAGGAGCCCCACTCCCTAAGATATTGGTGCATATTTAGCATTAACCTTGACTAAATTGCACTAAAGAGGAAGAATATAGAGTATGGGTTAATTATTAGAAATGAGTTGATTGTTAGAGATGGACTATCAGAAGACTGAAACATATGACCTTTAATGTTCGTTAGGGCTCTTGACAAAAGTAGATAACTCTGGTGATCATACTCGGTATTTCGAAGCTCTATCACACTTAATGGTTTACTCTAACTCTCCATTGAGACTACACATCCCTCAAGGACAGAAATTATTTATTCTGTTCTGGGCAAACACAGAAAAATTATTAATAACAGACAATACTCGACATGAGCAAATATTAAGTGCTTATCTGGTTATTATATGCAGAAATGAACCAGATGAAAGAAATGGTTTGTCAAAAGTTACTGTGACAGTGAAACCCAACAGTAAGGTTTGAGATTGAATACAGAAGCACACACATGGCTCATACTCAACATGTCCTTAACAGTTCACTAAAATGACTTCCAATGTCATATTTTTCCATTGTATCTCAGCAGTACAATATGTGATTTTTATTTTCAAAGTTTTGTCACATGCTATGTCGGCAATGTCCTTGGTGCAACACCAAACTCTATTTTATAAACTATACTTCAAATAAACTTCCTCCTCTTTATTGATCTTCAGAGCTATTCTGTCATAAATGTTTCCTCCTTTAAAATATTTCTCCAAGATCCTGTTGCTGAAGATACCACACACATCAGTCACAAAACATGGAAAAAAGTCAAGTTGATACTAACCAAATAGTTTCTTCCCTTCTGGCTAGTTTTCACAGTACTGAATGTGCTCTTCAGGCTTCTACGGGCAGGAGATCATCAACAGTCTTATGCAGTTATAAGTTCTGTGGACTTCAATAATGACTGCCTGGACCAATAGATGTAATAATATAGTAATAGTGGCATGGGTGTTATGAGAGCCATCAACTGCTTTCTGGTTGGACTTAAGGCCTGCTTCATAGAAGGAAACACAACCCAGCATTTGAAATCTGGCTGTGGTTGGAAAGCTCACCGGCCCCAGGTGTGAACCTACCACTATTATTTTGTTAAATAGGCATAATAACAAAATGTCCAGTCAACTCATATCTCTCTCTGGATAGTGCTACTTTCAGACACCATTACAGATGTTTCTTTGTGCCCTAGATGAGTGGTCAAAGCCTTGGGAATATATGTGTGTGAAGTGCTGAAGAACGAATGTATGTCTATAGCATCCTGTTTGTTCTCACACCCAGCAGTATACAGACAGCACAAATAGAAGTAGGCTGGTCATTAAATTAAAAGAAAAGATTGTATAACACTGAAGGGGGTAAGGAGGTTGATAGAGATCTAGAAAGAGTTAAGGGCAGAGTTTGGGGTGAATGTGATAAAAATTTACTGTATAAAATTAATAAAATATTTTAAAGATTAAAAAATACCTCTGGATGTTTAGTATTTCAGAATTTCATATGACATTAAAGTATTGGGATAACTTGAATTGATTTCAAAGGACGGACTTATAAAGCATGATTGAACCAAAATGATGAACACATACTGTGGATTTGAGGATGTGAAGAGGTAAAGCTGCCATGTATCATGTACCATGTACCATCTACATGACCTATGGTGATTCTCAAATTTTTATGCTGCCTTTAAGAATAAAACATATCAAAAGAAACACAACTTTGGAATCCACTCTAAAAGGTGTCAACATGGTACACATGTGGGATTGGCACCACTGCTTCATTATATAGGTGTGGGTCTTATTGTTTTAAGTCTAGTCACAGTTCTGGTAACACTAATTATTGTTTTATATTTGTGTTTCTCTGGTGCTATTCTATAGATTCTTTTTGAAATCAAACTTCATATTCTTTTATGTCAATAATGTTTGTAGTTGTTGTTTGTTTGTTTGTTTTATTATCTATAGATGAATAACATCCTCTCCCATGAGGCTGATGAAACACAAGAAATTCAAAGGGATCAGGAAGTTCAGCAGACTTATATGAATCACCAAGGCCTCTTCCCTAGGTTTTACAAGCTGTAAACAACTGCTGGGGAGAAGAGAGTTTTTAATGATTCAATTGACTTCAAGTTGTACAGAAACTTTAATAATACAGCTTTGAAGAGTCATTACTGGGTGGAACTTGGCCATGATGGAGCTGCTTTTGTGTTACTCATGTCCCTCTAAGTAATTGAACACAGTTCTCTTGTATGGAACTATAACAATTTCATTGGCTCAACAAGTACTATTGGTTGTGTCTTGTTTACTTTTTCCATTGCTATGATAAATATCCCGACAAAAGTACCTTAAGAAGGACAAGGTTTGTTTTGGCTCACAATTTGAAGTTAATGGTTGACCATAATTGGGGTCGCAGCAGTGGGAATTGGAGGTAAGTGATCACATGGAGTCTACAGTTAAGAAACAGAGGGCAATGAATGTGCTCAGCTCACATTATCTTATACATTCCAAAGTCCCAGCCTAGAGAGTGGTGCCACCCATAGTGGGTGGCTGTTTCTTTCCACCTCATTTGATATAATCATGTAAATTCCCACAGACATACTCAGAAACCCATCTCCCAAGTGATTATTGATCTTTCCAAGTTGAAAATTGAGATTAGCTCTCACAAATGAAACAATTTATGTACTCTGTCATCTGTTTATTGGAGGTAAATAGAAATAAACATATGCTGGAAAATATTGCAATAAAATAATAGTTGTCATGAGAAAAAGCTATTATAGAAAGACTGGGCTCACGTAATAAAATTCTTTTCATCCAACAAAGTTGATGGATGACATCTGAGTAACAACATGCAAGGCTAAGTGCTGTCCTCCATATAATTCATGACCACATGTGCACCCTCTACATGGACATGTACACACAGAGAAATACAAGTGCATTATTATAGACACAGCAATGCCACTTTAGAAGTATCTAAGGACAGAGATATCTAAAGAATAGCAAATAAGTACCATCATTTTACATCTTAATTCTGAGTCTAATCTGGCTCCTACCTATGTTTAAGCTTTTTCAAACACCCTCATCTTCTTGTTATTGACTGAGGTACCTTTAGTATCATCCTTATCACATATAAAACTACATTTCTATTTCATTCTAGCTCATATTTCCTGGTGTTATTACTCTTATTTTTGACAACCTACACACTTTAGGTACATAATTTGATTTTTGCCTCTGGCTTTACTCTGTTGTCTATGTCTGGATGTCACTTCATCACCAAGTTCCACTGTCCTTCTCAAAATTATAGAACTGTGTTAAGCCTAAAACTAATCTCAAAGTATGCAAATCTGTACCTCAGGCACACCAGACAGGCAAGGGATTGGTGGGGAAGTGTTCCAAGTTGGTTGCTCTTGTGAGCCCCACAGGCCACCACAGGGAAGCAGGATACTCTTGAGGTCCCACAAGCCTCCTCAATTTGGAAGGGCAAGCTCAGAGCCAGACAATGGAGGTCAGGTGAACACATGCATGCAATTCACTGAAATAAAATAAGAAACTTCGATGGAAACAGGGTAAGGGAGAGTATAAGATAAGAAGATACAAAATGTACAAGGACTGAAACTGTACAAACCATGTGCGAAAGAAAAAGAAATGTTCAGAGGAGTAGGCCTGATTAAGTAAATCGTTGGTTCAATCAGTTCTAAATCATCCTTCATAATGTTAATTTTTAAAGCTATTGTAATTTTATAAAATACTTATTTCAGTCATTGTGTCATATCGTTTCTTTTTAAATTATCTTTAATCATGTTTCTCTGGCCTTTTTATGATCCAAGTTGATGAATAAGAATGCTTCTTTTCCCCTTGGCAGTTTCTCACTGTGACAAGGTCTTTACTTAGCTAACATAATTCATTCTCTAGATACATTATTAATGATGTACAATTGCTCTATTTGTTTCAGAATACCCAGACAGTCACATATTCCACTGTGAATTTTCTTGCAAAATATCAAGTTTAGGTTTCCAAACAGACAAACATTTCTTAGAGACAGTCTGCATATTCATGCCCCATTTGAATATGACTGTCATGCTTTCACACTCTCTACCTCAAGTTAATTTTTTAACTTTGGAGTACAATTTTGTTCTGTAATTTTAGGAATTAGTTAGAGACAAACCAAAACAACAACAACAAAATTTACTTAGTGCTATATCTAATAACTCTCCATGCATTATGTTAAAAGAATATCTCAGGCTTGCAGGAATTGCTCAGTAGTTAAGAAAAAATGTACTAGAAAGTTTTAGTATATCTAGAAAAGCAACAACAACAACAGACAAACAAACAAAACAGCAACCACAACAAAAAGCCACCCCAAGCCAAATGTTACATAAAGGAAACAAACTCCCAAACCAAAAAACCAAACAGTTTTTAGAGCAGCCATTGTTAACTGGTGGATCCTAAATCCCTGAGGGGAAAAGGTCAAACAATCCTTTCCAAGATCATCGGAAAACATAGGTATTTACAATATGATTCATAACAGTAGCAAGATTACAGTTATAAAGTAGCAATGACAGTAATTTTATGGTTGGGATCACCACAAAATGAGAAACTGTATTGAAGGATGACAGCATTTAGAGGATTAAGAACCACGGGTTTAAAGGGTTAAGGCTACTAGACTGTATCTACAGCAAAGGTGTTATACAGTCTTTCCCATGAATGTATCTTCTCATTTTATATTGATCTCTCTTTAAATTTTTTGCCTTACCAATATAGGCTGTCACATAATCCTTTCATTATGTAGAAGAGAGGCACACACACACATACACATACACAAACACACACGAGAGGGAAAGAGAGAGAATACCTCTTATTTAAGTGTCAGGCATTAATCACACTGTATGGATCCACTCTCATTTCTATATCTTAACTTAATTAGTTTGCTCAAATATCATCTCCAATTAAAAAATACTATCATGTTAGGAGTTGAGGTTTCAACACATGCAATTGGAGGTGGATGTATAATGTAGTCCATGGCTATGAGAAATGAAGTAGCCTATTCCAAATTAATCAATAAAGTTCTCTGTCTTTCTCTGTCTGTCTGTCTCTCTCTTTCTTACACACACACACACACACACACACACACACACACACACTTACTTTGAGATTTGCTTTGTAACCCAGGCTGGTTTTAAACACAAGAAAATCTCCTACCTTAGCCCTTCTCCAGTGCTGAAATCAGAGGCATGTACCAGTATACCATACTTAAACTAAGTTTGTTACAGAGGAAACCAGAGCACAAGAGAGTCATCATAAGATTTAGGCAATCATTTTCTTTTGCTTTTTTGTTTTGTCTCATGAGTACCACTCCATATGAAAGATGCATTGCTTTTGTTATAAAAAAAGAATCATAAAATACAAACATCTTTGAGGAAAAGAGGTATCTGTATTTTATTCTTCTAAGCTTTTATTTTACCTGAGTTTTGGTCTTGTTTTTTTCTTGATCTAACCATTATTATATTCAACATTTACCATGTGTTTTATATTCCAACCAAACTGCATCTGTCACATTTTTAACTTACATAGTTTATGACTGCCTGGAACATGCAATTTAGCCCAAAAATTTACAATGGTGAATTCTCCATTTTCTATCAACCTTTTAAAAATATATCTCTAAAACTAATGTCTCCTTTAGCAAAACATGATAACACAGATCTGTAATCCCAGAAATTTGGTGACAGAGATGAGAAGATTTTTAGATAGATAGATAGATAGATAGATAGATAGATAGATGATAGATAGATGATAGATAGATGGATAATGTGTAAATAGATAATAGATAACTAGATAGATAACACATATATAATAGATAAATAAATAAATAGATAATAGACAGAAGGTAGATGATAGATAGATGGTAGATAGATATAAATGATAGATACATATAGAGATGATAGATGATATATATAGATGATAGACACATAGATAGATAGATAGATAGATAGATAGATAGATAGATATGATATGATAGATATTGAAAAGATATTCTCAAATTCTGTAGGCTAAATTAATTCTGCTAATTTTTTTCTTTGCTGTTTAGAAACCTTGAATTTCACACAACTCTGTCAGCTCTTGGAATTATTCCTAGTTACTAGAACCAGTTTTTTGGATAGTACCTGTCAATTTTTGAATCTTGATATTTCCCTACTGGTATTCTCTAACAATTTAGAATTTGGGGTATTACATTAAACTATTATTTTATTTTGAACTTGTAAAGGGTAGAAAATATGGATCTAGATTCATTATTTTATGTAGACATCTATTTTTCAAAATTTCTTGGTGGAGGAGGCAGTATTTTCTCCAGTGTATATTTTGGAGATTTATGGTAGTTAATTTTGGTTGTCAACTTGATAGAATCTATAATCACCATGGAAACAAATCTTTTGGCATATCAGTGAAAGATTATCTAGAGCAGGTTAACTGAGATCAGAAACACAAATGAGATGGTACCTCTCCATTGGGTGGGGTTGCAAATGGAATTAAAATGAGGTAATGAACTGAGCACAGACATTCATCAGACTCTGCTTCCAAACTGTGGATGAATTATAACCAGCTACCTCGAGTTCTTGCTGTCATGCCTTCTTCACCATAAGGGACTATATTCTTAAACCTAAGTCTAACTAAACCTTTTCTTCCTCTGCCTGCTTTTGTCACTTATGTTGTCACAGCAACAAGATATTAACTGACACAAAACTTGGCTATCAGCAAGTGGGGTTGTTGGTGTGATAATTTGACCATGTGATTTTTAAGACCTCTGAAAGTGAATTTTAGAAAGAATGGGGAGAAGTTTGAAACTTTGGTCAATAATGGATGTCAAACGCTGTAAGTAGAACTCTCTGGTCATTCTAGTTAGAGCACATAAAACAAAATGTTGAGTGTAAGGCCCACAGAGAGGAACAATGATTCTGTTGGGAACTAAGCCAGAGACCCTTCTAGTTGTATTATGGCAAATAATCTGGCTATATGTGGCCTATGTCCTGAGACCTTGAATATGGTTGAATTCTAAATAATGGTCTAATGTATGTGACAGAGAAATATTAAGGTAGAATAACATTCTGGCTGTGGTATGGTTGCCCATAACTTTTACCTAAGCTTACATTAAAGAAGGAAACAAGAGGGACAGACATTTATTACAAATATCAAGCTCATCAAGAAAAGAAGCATAGGAAAGATTGAAGTTGCAAGCAAGGCACAAATGAGAAGAGGCAGCAATGAGCCTACTCTACATTGAGACAGGATTAATGGTGCCCTGATAGCAAGTCTCTACCCAGTGTGACAACTCAAACTCACTTGAAAGGACTCTGAAATGGAAAGGCAGCCCAGGTGGTTGCCTGTCTAGGAATGTGTTTTCACAGATAGCCAGCAAGGCACAGATGTTACTACATTCTTGGTCCAAAGGAGCAAGGTTCATGCTGAGCTGGCCAAAGAACTTGATAAAACTTTCCATATATATTTGTTGTGTAAGCATGAAAGATGTGTCATCATGGAGTACGTGGAGGCTTGCTCACATGGTGTCAGAGAGTCACTGAGGGACAGGAGACATATTTACATGAAAGAAAGGAAAAAGAAGATAGCTAGAGAGGGATGCAGTGAAGGGATAGAGAAAGAGGAGGATGTTGGGTAAAAGATTTCCCAGATGTGAAAAAAAATTCATGAAGCATTAAATAAGTTTAGTAAGGGAAATAAAAGTGTAAATGCTTTTTTAAATAAACAATAAAATAATTTCTAAATATTACTAAACTTACAGTAGAAAGAAAATACTGGAAATACACAGAGAATAAAATTTTCTCAATAATAAAAAGTAAAAAAAAATGAGATTAGAGAAATGCATGGAGGAAGACAAATGCACACACACAATACTTTTAAAATAGTAGAATAAAGCAAAACTCCTACAAAAGGATGGTGACTATAAAAGTATCATGAAGAAAATAGGACAAAACAAAAAGTGTTGGCATAAGTTATCTCTGGGTCTTGAACAATTTGAATCTAACAGTAGATACACGGGGACAGAGGGCCAGCTGAACTCGTGTTAATAAGTTCTTTTTTCCCTATCAATTTTATTGGTGCTGAACTTGTACTGGACAAATGTTAATGTCTACCAGAGTTGCTTTCTCTCTAATGGCTTCCTTTTGTTGCATACCATAGGCTTCTACAGGCACACTTAGCCTTGCCATCTGTAGGCACATTCTCCCACCTTCACTAAACTCCTCTTGTCAGATAACATTCAAGCCAGTAAGTATCTCTGCAGAGTATTAAGAATGGGGTAACAACCACAGTACTAAGATGTGTGTTGGTGGATCTCTTTGTACTTTCAAGATCCACTAAGCAGTCACCACTGTGCTGGAGGGATGTCTCTGTGGGTGTGTAGCCAATTAGTTCTTTGGAACTCCTTGATGTTAAAAGATGAAACCTATGACAGACCAATGGTAGTAGAGGTTGATTTAATTTATCCACTGCTGTCAAGCTCAGGGCTATCAGCTGGATTACCAGAACTAGTCTCAGTTAACAGGATCTGTACCCAGACACTGAAGGCTACCTTTCCAATGCATTGTCTGCCTGTCCTGTTCCGTACCACTATCTTCCATTGTTCTCATTGTATATTGATTATACCGTGATGAACCAAGCTCCCTGACAAAATTATTCCCTTATCCCTGGGTCCCAGAATAGATCCGTTTTTAATGCTAGGCACCCTCTCAAGATAGCATTTAACTCCAACTTTCTGAGCCTAGGAAAGTGACAGGGTTCCCTTCTTCTCTATTTCTGAGCCTCCTCTCTAAAGGAATTACTTTCTCAACAAGACTTGAAAGTGTGTATTTGAGGCTTCCAAGAGCCATTGCTCTGTGCTATAGGTAGAATTGGCAATGTCTTTTCAGGAGGGACAGCTTTTAGATAAGGCTCCTGTTTCTTCCCCATGCCAATGAGCTGAGCCACTGGTCTTGTTTTGCAATTCGCTGGGTCAGTTTCTTTTTCTGCAGTTGTGTTTCTCTTTACTTTTCAGCTGCCCTACCACCTACTGGGTGAATGTCTAAAGTTCTTTCTCTCTTTGGTGTACAGTCCACTCTTTCTTATCCTGGTTGCTCTCCTTCACATCACACAGAAGCAGTGTCATCTTATCTGGAAATCTCCAAAGTCAAGTATTAATTAAACAAATACCTGGATGTTCGTTACTTGGCAACAGTTCATTAGCTTAGGTTGTTATGATGTGCATATCAAAAACAATTATAATTGTTATTTATAGAATTTGAGAGTTTATATACAAAACATAGGCATAGAAGTAGGAGTGATGTGGAACTTATTGAGAAGGGCTGCAGGGGCAGGTAGGGGACTGTGGGACAAGAATGGGGGAGGAATAAAAGTGACTAAAGTTATTATATAAATGTGCAAAACTGTCATACAATCTTAGATAACTGGAAAAATATAAAAATTAAAACAAACTGATTCTCAAAATAAAAGTTTTTAAGGTGATTCCATATGTATTGTCTCATTTGATATATTTTTTGACCCATGAAGTGGGTCGGAAGGAGTATTTTCATAATAGCTATGAAACAAAACTTTGAGTCTGAAAAGATCCATCCAGTGTCTCAATATAATACAGAACGAAGTCACTAATAAATCGTATACCTTCTGCCTTAAAGAACTATTTCCTGCTATATAGCATGCCATAAAAACAAATCTATAATCCATACATCTTAATAAAAGTAATCGAACAGGTATCTTCCCATCCACCACCATCTTCCCTTTATCAATATGTGGGGTTTTGCTGTGCTCTAAGATACCACTGATTAAGTCTTCATGGGAACAGATTTAATTTGATAGCTAAAAAATTTAAAAAAAAAAATCCCCCCAAACAAAAAATACATACCAAAGCAACAACAACAAAAAACAACAACCAACAAACAGTCAGTCACACAAACAAAAACCTGGAAAATGCTAACATGTATAGACCAAGCCTTATTTTCCTCGGTGGTTTACTATCAAGTCTATGAAATGTGGTTCTGCATTCATCTCAGACCTCAGTTGTGAACACAACAGCACTTTCCTATTCTCTATTTTAAGCTGAAACTCAAGCGGGGAAGGGGATCAGTTGATCAAGTGCCTGCTACTGTGTAAGCATCAGGACCTGACTTCAGATCCTTCAACCCCACAGAGAAGCCAATTGTGTAAAGCATCACTGAACCCTGGTGCTAGAGGACTTAGGTAGCAGTGAAGATCTAGTATCCCCTGAGCTCACAGGCCAGCCAGTCTATCCAGTAAGCTCCAGATTCAATAATAACCCTTCTCTAAACAAGAGGGAGAATGATAGAGGAAAAATCCTCACTGTTGACTTCTGTCCCTCAGACTAGTGCACACAAATATACACACATGTATTCATACACAAATCACACAGACAATAGAGATAAGCTTTAAGTAATCCAGCCAAATAGCTTTAATTTTACAAAAAACAAACCATAATTTTAATATTCTTTCACTGAAGACATCATTTAAACTTAACGTAGAATATGATTTTCTATTATAATTTTGGAATGTTCACTAAAGTGTCTAGACATCACAGACAGTACCCATTTCTCACAAATTTGTTTTTAGGTTTATTTTTCTACACTGTCATGAATGTATGCATGTGATTATTCCCACACTCCTTTCCCAGCCTCCTCTGTTGTCTCCTCTCTCTCCCTCCTTATGAATCCTGTCTCCTCCCCACCAATCCATTTTCCAGATTCATTACTTTCAGGTTTGTTTTGTGACCAATTTTGTAGGGACAGCCATGTGAGCATTGGATTGATACTATTCACTCTAGCCTGGTGAGATCATCAGTAGATTTACAATGGAAGATAATGACTCCCTGTTTCTCTGAATCTATCAGTAGCAACTAGTTAAGCACTGAAGAGCAGGGCTCCCAGAATCCCCTCTCTAGCCATCTCAGATACTTTTCATAGGAATGTCTTCCAAAGGTACTGCTTGGGTAGGATGAGATACTAATCACAACCCTTACAGAGTTGTTAACTTCTATATTTTTCCAAAAATAACCAAAAAAAAAACCTTCCCAATATTTTACATTTCAAAAAATCCTTAAGTCACCTCAGTTAAATACATGCACATAGAAGTAATTGGTTATCTCCTCATGCTGAGGTCTGAACGTAGCTCTCAAATTCCTATGTTTGAAACTTGATTCCCAGTGTAACAAGGTTGGGTGATAGGACCTTTAGGGGGTGACTCCATCACAGGGTTCTGCCCTTGTGAATGATTAGCAGGTTATCTCAGAAAAAAGACTCTCAAACACAGGCAAGTTTGCCATTTTTCTACTGATGCTCTCTGATATGTTGTGATAGTAGGAAAAGTGTTTTCAAGAGATACAAAGAGCTGGGCCGTGGTGGCACACGCCTTTAATCCCAACACTTGGGAGGCAGAGGCAGGTGGATTTCTGAGTTGGTCTACAGAGTGAGTTCCAGGACAGCCAGTGCTACACAGAGAAACCCTGTCTCGAAAAACAAGAGAGAGAGGGAGAGAGAGAGAGAGAGAGAGAGAGAGAGAGAGAGAGAGAGAACAGGTGTCGTGTGCTCTGGGATGTTCCTGACTCAACATTTCTCTATAAGGCCAAACTGGCCTCAAACTTAGAATATAGTCCTAGCTGTTTTCAAACTGGAGATCCTCATGGCTGAGCTTCTGTAGTACTGCGATTACAGGCATGCACCATGCCTAGTTCAGAAACTTTATTGTTTATAAATTGTCCAGTCTATTATATTAAACTATAACAGTAGAAAACAGACATCACAAGAGAATAAAGTTCATTAAATATGTATTAGCAGTACAACAAATGTAATGGTTGGTTTTGTTTTACATGACTTTTGGTTTCTGTGATTTATGACTCTCTTCTAAAGAAGCTAACCTTTAATGTTAGTGCCAGTTTCTACAGGTTCATCCTAAAGGCTGCCAAGTACCTTGCTTCAGTGTTGGGAGCCGCCTGAGCACCCACATCCGCCATTACAAGATGGCGCCTACATTCGGCCGAGGACAAGTTGTAAACAGGCTAGTGCGCATGCACCTGGTAATTTTCCACTTCAGAATCTCAGCCTCTGACGTGGCGGCATCTGGCCTGGTGTGCGGGAGCCAATGGGGAAGCTCCATGTCCCAGGCAAGCGCTGTGACCCATATAAAGGGCGAGTGTTCTATTGTTCTGGGTCTCCACTCGTGGCAAGCTTATGCTCTCCCTCTCAAGATGCATTAAAGCTTTTACTGCAGAAGGATCCTATGTGTGCCGCGTCGTTCTTGCTGGCGAGACCGTAGCGCGGGACA
>JADRCH010000047.1:5702835-5750335 GCA_019843965.1 Rhynchomys soricoides
CTATGTGTGCCGCGTCGTTCTTGCTGGCGAGACCGTAGCGCGGGACACTTCAGGAGCTCTGACATGGTTTTATACCATTGTGCTAATTAATTAATGCTAACTCCTTTGGTATTTGTGCCATGTCAGATGCTGCTTATGACCAAGAATGAAAGCCCTTTGGACAATGAAAGCCATGGCATTAGGAATGGTTCTTCCTTCATATTGTATCCTGTGAACCCTATCACCTACCTATGTTGTGTAGTCAGACTCTCAGATTCAGAGTTTTAGGAAGTATTTTGCAAAAATAGTATGATGATCTTTTAGGTGAGAAGTGAAAACAAATGTGGCCACCATCAGAGTCTTCTGAATGTTTTATCACAGCTAAGGTACCTCAAATATACCAAATCATTATCTTGCAAGAGAAATAAACAGAAGCGTTAGAAATCAAGGTCTTATGATGTCAAATTCTCTGTCTGGAAATCAAGACCTGCCAGCCTGGCAACAAGATGTCAACATGACATGGAACTGAAGATGCTGAATCTCAAACAGCTTCTTAGTTCTAACTCAAAAGTCTCATTAAAGGGCTGGAGGGATGACTCTGCACTGACTGTTCTTTCAGAGAACACAAGTTTAATTCCCAGGAGATCACAAATGTCTGCATCTCCAGTTCCAGGGGATCTGACACCTGCATCTGGCCTCCATGGGCACTGCATGCAAACAGTACACAGACATAGGCATAGAATAAAACAATTTAAGAAGACAATTTCAATCTTACTAACATCTCTTTCACTCAGCTCATTGATCTGAAAACTGCATCTGAACCATGCACACTTAAGGCCAGCTGTCCCTGCTGCAGCTCTGCTGGGTCATGGGAAAAGTCCTTGGCAAAGCCATTGTGCTTGGGACATTCTGGATTTTAAATTCCTGATATTTAATTAGAAAAATTCTCTGAGAGGAAAATGAATAGAGTTTCTGCAGAACATAACTGCTCTTAATTTTAAATGTGATAGCACAAGCTCAAAAAATACTACTGTCAATTATGGCTGTGCTACACTCTGCACCATGCAAAGAAACCTATTTCAGCAGATTAAAAAGCACATTGACCAAATAACCCCCTACCATTCAAGTCCCTTTTTAAAAATGGTAACCCATATTGATTTTTTAAAAAGTTTTTCAAAAGAGAAAAATATGCTCAGTCTTCAAGAATATTAGAGATATGAATTTAAGGTTAAGCCATAAACACAGATTATAATTACAAGGTACTGGAACTAAGTAAAGCATGGCTGATCCAGAATAATTATCTTAATGAGAAAAAAATCACAGGAAAGTAAAAAATTTCATTAAATGTCTATACAGTCTCACAAATGTGTGGAAGGTAACAGTGAAAATTAAACTCTATAAGCATTCCTAGGTATTTCTGAAAGAGGTTCATCAAAGACCTTAATTTCTGAATCATATGTACATCATATTCAAAATGCAGGATTGAATTGGCATAACTATGTCTGTGGAAACAACAAGATGTTCCATAATGAACTCCAATGAACTCAGCCTATTGATACACACACACACACACACACACGTACATATTTACATACATATATACATATATGCATATATACATACATATATATACATGCACATACACATATATACATATACACATATATACATATGTATATATACATGCATGTATATGTGTACATATACACATAAACATATATACATACATACATGCATATATACATATATATCTATGCATATATGACTATATATAAATTTGCATATATATGTATATATACATGTATATGTGTGTGTTTGTATATGTATGGGTGATGGGACCTTTAGGACGCAACTCTGTCACAGGGCTCTGACCTCATGAATGGTTAACATGTTATCTCAAAATAAAAGACTGAGCATATATACACATGTATAAATATATTGTTTATGTGTGTGTATGTGTGTTTATAAATGTTTGTTGTTAAGACACCAATTTGTACTAATTTAATTGAAGACTTCTGCCTAAACAAATAAGTAGGATAACTACCCTTCATGAGTCTAAATTTGTTTTGGCTAAGACTCCCCCAGATCCTTGGTGTAATGAGGAGGTGTAGAGAACTGAAGGAAAAAGTGAGGAATGAAACACTGGTTCAACTGAACTGCTCTATCTTGGTCCTAGTTACTGTGGATGCAGAGCATCCTGATGGGCACTCTGATTTTCTCATACTTTATAGTTAAGAATGAAACTCTTGAGAATGCGTGAGCTTAACCAAAACATAATTCTTATGTTCTGAAATGTAATCAATGCAATGTGTATCAAACACTATTTTCTGGTCTCTAAATACTACTTCAGCACTAGGTTATTTGGAGTTTAAGGACCACTGAGTTGGTGAATATATAGCAACATTGCATTGAAAATGGTTGAGCAGAGCAGGGTGTGAAAGACTGGGTCAGGAGCTAAGACTCAAGAAATCCTCCCTCCTGCGAGCTCATGACTCATCTAAGAACCCTTGCTCATAATCTTGGGTGAAGGCAGAATACTTGCAGAATTATAAGACAATGCAGAAGCTGAGAGATGCCATAGCTGGGGACACGACATGCTTTGGAGAGTCACGTGGGATATACAGTGGAGACTCAAACAGAAGATGCCAAAAAGCAATCTTGAACAGTGACACATTTTATTTTAGAGATACATGCCAAAGAAGCATGAGATTGGAGTGGAGCTTTAAGGAAATTCAGGATGTATCTATGATTTAGATTGCAATTTTGTTAGAACATAGGTAGCTAACAGAAAAAGTTTTCTGTTGTATAGAAAGAAAGGGGGTACATATAGGATCCTACACAGAGGCATTGTGTTGGCACGAAATGGATTCTATATGCATGAAGTGAACGTTGCAAACATCTGAGCACAGATCACCTAGACAGTGGTTAGAGAGGGTACAGCAGAGCATTCAGATAGTCACTACACCAAAGAGAGATCAGCTCTGTGGATCAAAGCTAGTTTTTTTGGATCCCAGGTTAACATTGAATGGCAGCTTTTCAATAGCAAAGTGTGGTAAATTGATTAAGCATATAAATAAAACAAACAACTATGATTTAGTATGTGAGGACAGCAAATGCTTCTTCCACACATCCGGTAACATCTTCAAGAAAAAGAACCCATCTGTTATATTTTTGGGTATTTAGCTCCTTGGCACAGTCCCTAGAATATAGTTGGCATTTAATAAATATTTACTCAATGGAAAAATAAAGTTACAGTAATTCTGTTGGTCAAGTTATGAGATTCATTAGTTTGGTCCCTTGAGCGTCTTACAACTCTCAAGGCTTTTGCTTTGGGCTTTGGGATGATTTCATTTGCTGTTGTCACAGCTGCTCGACAAATCCCAGCAGAATAAACAATGACTTCTCCTTGCACTCTAGCCTGGGATTGTGCACATGGAACTAGAAAATCTCCCTAGTGTTATCCAGATTTGTAATTGCCTCTATGGTGGTTGCTCGATTTTGCAAATCAAAAACCCAAGGGTTTCCCCAGGGTCCTTGATTAGTGAAGAGAAAAACTGGGCTTCAGTACTAATGTTTTGGCTAAAACGCAGATCCTTTTCCACCCTACACAACGACAGATAAACGTGTATCAGCAATGCACCTGGCAACCAGAAAATAGGGAATATTTGTGGAGTGTATGACAAGAACGACTGTTCTAACTGTGCTTAAAATTGCTAAGGATATCAATAACTTGGACCATTAACTGAATATCCTAGGAAATGATATTTTATTTCTTACCCAGATATTGCTGTTATAGATTCGTGTCTTTTGCCATGCCTTTTTTTTTTTTCTTTCTGATTTTAACTGAGGAGCAAAGAGGGGGAAAAAAAGAAACAAGACAGGCTACACTACTGTTATTCTGTTAGCCATCCTGTCACCCACTCTCTGCTCCTGTCCACCCACTCAAGAGGGACTCTTGGTTGTCTTTGCCTGTCCCAGTGTCCTCTGATGCATGTCACCTAATGACTATAGTTTCTTAACATTTGTCCTCTGGATTCCTGTCGGGTACCATGGAAAGTCTGAGGTAGATATCAGTGTGAATCTTTCTCTGTTCTTTCTTGGGCTTGGCAGCAAAGGTATAGTAATGCCTGCCACCAAGGTTCTAGCATTGTCATGTCCACAGCTCTAGCTCCAGTAGAACCTGATATAGTGTTTCTATCCCCTCAAGTTTTCAACCAACAGGATGAAACAGCTTTATGTTACTCTAAAACTCAGAGCCTAGATCTTACTTTCTGCTCCTCTTAAGTAGATCATAATTCTGTGTTTTTTTTTTCTTAAATCTTCTTAATTCTTTTCTAACACCCTAGCTTAATAAGTGTTTTATTTCCTTATAGGATCTTCCCTGGTGGGACACAATAAGAGAAATCCACTTTCAAAAACAATGTCCAAAAAAAAAAAAATGCATTTTCACATCAGACATTCTCAGATTCAGCAGTATTGGAACTTGGGGTTAGATAGTTATATGTTCCAGGAGGTTGTCCTGTGCATTGTGGGACACTCAGAAATACCCTCTGACATCTACACCCCAAGGACAGTAGTACCTACATGCTTAAGTACCTCATTGTTGCAATAAAATACCCAAAAAAATAACCTAAAGAAAGAAGGGTTCACATAAACTCACAGGTCCAAGGTATGTTCTACCACAGCAGGGTAGTCAACAGCAGGATCTTTAGAAAGCTGGTCACAATGAACCCACAGTTAGAAACCAGAGTGATGACTCTTAGCATTAAGTTCCCTCTTCTCCTTTTTACTAGGTCTTGATGTTAGGATGGGTCTACCAATGTCAGCTAACCCAATCTAAAAAAATCCCTGGCAGGAATAGCCAGAGGTGATTTGATCTAGATAATCTCAGAGGCATGCACAGAAGCTTGTATACTAGATGATTTTAAATCCTATGAAGTTGATAACATTAACTATAATATAACCCCTCTCCAAGTTGTGACAACTAAGTGTGACTCCAAACTGATAAATGATCTCTATGACAATGCTATCTCTGGTTAAGAAGTATCCTATACTAATCATATTTTACAGAGATGTTCATGTCTATGTCTAATTATTCCACAATTTGTACTTGAATCATTCACCATAACTCATTTTTCATACATATGGACTCAAATTCTATATGCATCAGCAAAGAAGTGAGATCAACAGTCAGAGTTACATGATGCCTTCAAGAGTAATAGCTGTAACGTACCAGCTAGTTGACGTGAAACTTAACTGTTGTCCTACGCGTCTCCTTTTCTAGTGGTTCTTCATCTCAGATCACTTTGCCTCACTGACCACTAAGGAACCAATTGAGCATATACAGTAAGCTTTGGTTGTATAGAATGATGGGTTTTCTAAGCAGTTATTGGACAAATGTCAGGAATGTTATTCCGTTAGTTTGATCTATGCAGCTTAGAAACCCAAACTTCCACAGAGAATCATCAGCTCCAGTTACCAATAATATCATGAGACATCTTGATGTTCCCACTGAACTATGCTGGGGAAAAGCTGCCATTTTGTCAACCTTTCCACCCTCTTTAGCAATTTCTTTGTACTCATAAAGCTACACTGAAGTCACAAAGTTATGGCAGCTTAGACATAAAAAAGGTTAAGTCATCCAAATCATATTAAAACTATGACATTTCTGACTCTGTGTTCTACTTTCTTTAATGTACTTGCTTCTCTATAGTCCCTGTCAATAGAGTTTAGCAAGAACTTTCCCCCAGTTTTGTTTGCAAGGCAGTCCTGAAGGCAGTATTTGGAAGACAGTGTCATTGCTGATAGAAGACAAAGACAGCATTGCTAACTACCTTGAGCCCTACAGTTTTAGTAATGTATGAAAGAAACATGTTAAAAAGCATTTTAAGCAGCTATAAAATTTCTACTCACTTTAGCTCCTGATCATGAATAGTTTGAACAGTAGAAGCAAAATAAAGACTGTGCATTTGTGATGAGAAAGACCAAGGCATGTACTATAAAATTTATTTTGCTATTATCTTAGCAGATCTGGATGCCAATCTATTATTAAACTCTACCACTTTCATTTTTTAATTTACTTTTGATATTAATCCAGTGGAACACTGATTTGAGGAGGTATGACTCTGTATGCATTTTTATCACAAGTGTGGATTTATTGAAAAACAGCCAGCATCAAACACTGAATAGCCACATCAGCCAGAACGAATCCTCAGGTTTTACCTTTAGAGTCTCAGCCTCCACCAACTCCATACCTCCAGTAGTACAAAGTCTGTTCACTCATCATCAGAGTTTTGCCTTATCAATACAGTCATAAAATCTGCATCATGGGGTAAAGAACCTTTTGTACTTGAGACTTGGTTGTGATACAGTATTTTTGAAACTTATTCTAGCTGTTGTTTGGATGGTCAATTACATATATAAGTTTACCACAATTTTATTATTCATGGTATTTTTTTGCTCTTTATTGCTTGATAGATGGCAGGTTTCCAATTTACTGATGATCATAGATTCAGCTGCTATAAAATTCAGTGTATATCTAATTGTGTGGATCTACATCTTAGTCTTTAAACAAGTCACGAGATTGCTAGGTTGTGTGGTAAATAAGTTGCTTATATTTTTAATTATTTTTATTCTTGAAATTATGATATAATTGCAAAATTTCCCCCTTCACACCTTCTGCTGCTCCCTTCCTTGTTCTCTTTCAAATTCATGGCCTCTTTTTTTCCATTAATTGTTATTACAGACATATATGTATACATATATGCATAATGTAGAAAGATATACATGTATTCCTAATTATAACATGTTCATTCTGTATAGTGTTACTTGTACATATATTGTATAAATTTTGAAGGAACTATCTAACTGAGTTCAGTGGTGGTTGATCACTACTGACAACATGTCTATGTTTCAAGTGCTCTATATACTAAGCTGAACTTGATAATTTCATAATGCTCTATTTCATCTAATCAAGAAGAGATGCTTTTCTGCATAAATATGATTAAACCTTTTGTTTCATTTTAGCATGGCTTTAAACTTAAATAAAATGAAATTGTGTCAAGAGAGTTTTCATAATCCTAATTCTTAGCTTTCCAAATTTCAAGCCTTCTATATTAATTTGTTATATTTGATTACAAGTAATAAACAAGTTTGTGACATGTCTTAGTCACTGTTCTACTGCTATGAAGAGATATTATGATCTAAAAAGCTCTCATGGAAGAAAGCTTTAATTGGGGGTTTGTTTACATTTTGTAAGTTTAGTCCACTATTACCATAGCAGGAAGCATAGTGGTATGCATGGTAGTGAGCATCAGCTAAGTGCTATGTCCTAATCAAGAGGTAGAAAGAGAGACACTGGGATTGGTACGGGCTTTTGAAATCCCACCTCTAGTGACATATTTTCTCCAAAGACTTCTAATCTTTTCAAATTATGTCATTTTCTTATTTTTTTATTACAACAAAAGCTTTCAGGTGTATTGTTCAGATATTTTATAAATAGATCTCTGGTGAGATTTGTTTAATATTTTTTCATAATTAGATTATGGCTATGGAATTTGGCAAGAAAGACATTGGTATCGTTTTTATGACATCATAGGAAGAGCACACAGCATCACCATGAAATATCCAATTGGAATATATTGCTCAGGTCATATATTTTAGGTTTCTCCATGGTTAGATTAAAATAATTTTTTGTGCTATGCACTTTGGAACAAATTTCCTATGTTTAAGCCACAAACATGAACTAAGTAGTTATCTCCATTGTTTACCTCCTTGAAAAGTGAAAGAGAGCTCTGTCTGGGCTACCACGGCCCCATAGCCAAATAGTGCCGGGAGAAAGCTAGCCTCCCAGGAATGTGGGAAAGCTCTTGAGAGGGGGTAAGAGGACTAACACTGTTCAATATCCTTAGTCATCAGGGAAATGCAAATCAAAACAACCCTGAGATTCCACCTCACACCAGTCAGAATGGCTAAGATCAAAAACTCAGGTGACAGCAGATGTTGGTAAGGATATGGAGAAAGAGGAGCATTCCTCCATTGCTGGTGGGAATGTAAGCTGATACAACCTCTCTGAAAATCAGTTTGGCAGATCCTCAAAAATAAAAAAAAAAATGAACATAATACTACCTGAGGACCCAGCTATTCCACTCCTGGGCATATACCCAGAAGATGCTCTAACAGGTAATAAAGACATATGTTCCACTACATTCATAGTAGCCATATTTATAATAGCCGGAAACTGGAAACAACCCAGAAGTCCCTCCACAGAGGAATGGATACAGAAAATGTGGTACATTTACACAATGGAATACTACTCAGCTATTAAAAACAATGACTTCATGAAATTCGCAGGCAAATGGATGGAACTTGAAAATATCATTCCAAGCGAGGTAACGCAGTCACAAAAGAATGAACATGGTATGTACTCACTGATAAGTGGTTATTAGCCCAAAAGTTCGGAATATCCAAGAGTCACTTCACAGCAACCATTGGGCTGAGCGTGAGGTCCCAGATGGAGGAGTTGGAGAAGGGACTGAAGGAGCTGAGGGAGTTGGCAGTCCCATGGTGGGAGCAACAGTGTCCACTGGCCTGACCTCCCAATGCTCCCGGAGACTGGATCACAAACCAAAGAATACACACGGAGGGACCCATGGTGCTGGCCACATATGTGGCAGAGGAGGGTCTTGTTAGCCATCGGGGGAGGAGAGGCCCTTGGGCCTGAGGGTATTAGATCCCCCAGTATAGGAGAATGCCAAGGAGGGAAGACCACAGTAGATGGGTGGTTGGGTGGGGGAATATCCCAATATAGGCACAGGGAGGGAATAGGGAGGTTCCAAAGTGGAGATATGGAAAGGGGGAAACATTTGAAATGTAAATAAACTATCCAAAAAAAAGAAAAGTGAAAGAGAACATAAATTATTTAGAATTTTTCTGCATAAGGCATTTTTCTAATACCTACTTACATATTCATTAGCTAATTTGTATAAGGATGAATTTGTGAGTAGTTATTTTACATTTACATTTAGATTTAGCATTAAAACCATCTTTATTCATTTTATTCCTCAAAATTTTTCTCTTTGGTCAGTGGGGTTGCTTTCAGCTCTCATTTTGATGTTATGTTTAGTTTTCTATGTTCAACACTTCCTGACTTTTTTTTTGTCACAAGATGTTTAAGAATAATATTTTACATTTCTTGTCACAGCTATTTCTCCAAGGACGTCTGGCTTTCTTCAGTGGAGAGAGACATTAGAAACTACACTTGTAATGTTAGCTCACTGCTACTAGGGACCATTGCTACTAGGCTCTCCTGGTGACAGAACGTGGAAAACTATACATACGATACCCCATTTATATACATGCATCCATTACATTTCACATGTAGCTATTTTATATTCTGCCAAGCAGGAGTTCAGATTGATAACTTGAAAGCTGATCGATCCTACATAGATCATTACCTTCTCCATCTTTGTCTTTCTATAACCTCCTATTCCAACAGTGAACAATCTGACTCTAAACAACTAGTGGCATTTGCTTTACCGCTTACTTCCAGTGAATAGAGGTTATTTCATGCATTTGTAATACAGCTAGATTGTTTTCACACATTGTGTATTCTATCTTCGAATTCTCTAGCACTATAAACAGTTTTTCTTTGCTTCTTTCAAAAATCACTCCTCGTGCTGTAAGATTATATGCCTTTTGAGAAGTGCATAGCTATCACTGCTCTATTATGAAGAACTTCAATGCTGTTAACCCTCTTCTTTCTAAGCCCCAGCAAACATGAATATCGTTATCATTTCTACAGTTTTGTCTATCTGAAGGGAAATCTAGAATATGTATATTTTGCACAATGCATTTTATCTCAAAAATACATTAAAATTTATCTACATGTCCATGAGCTTTTATAGTTTACATCTCCTTTAATTTCCTTATGAATCTGTCTTAAATTATTTACCTGCTTACCATGGAAGAGCCATTTAATGCATCTTAGTTTTTAATAGTTGTGAATATTGCTACCATAAATATAGCATGAAGTTGTTGTGTGAATATACATTTACAAGTCAGCTAGATAAATACCTGAGAGAAATTACTGACATGGTAAGATTAAATGTAGCTTTAGCAGAAGGTGATCTATATTACAAAATGTCTTTACCTTCTCACCAACAATAAAGGCAAGTTGTTTTTTGTTTTTTGTTTTTTGCAGGTTTTTTGGGGGGGAGGGGATTATGTATCTTCATTAGAATTTGGTATTGTAATTGATTTATATTTTCTATTCTGAACTTACACATTATTCCCAATTCTTCACTCTTTCTGTGGTTGTCATTCTTTCCACCTCTTCATATGCCTTTCTAACTAATACACTGTCAGCAACTTTGCTTCAAACACAGATCTTTTTAGGACAATTCATTTATTAAGAAAAATTAAGGTTTCACTTGCTCTGTTTTTAATTCTTCTCTGTGCTCTTTCTTTTCTTTGTAGATCATAGTTTTGACCCTACATAGATTTCCTTGTGCCTAAAGAATGCCTTTTTAACATGTCTCACAAAGTAAGTCTTCTGATAATGAATTCCCTACTTTGGTTGTCTAAAATAATATTTGCATATTTATTGAGTTCTCACTTTTCAAGGGTAATTTTATATGATATATGATTTTAAGTTCATATTCTGTTTATGTTATATTTTACTCTCAGTTTGTGTTATATTTCAGTTTCAGATTTCATTTTTCAATAAAATTTAATTGTTAGAGAAGTTTAGAGAAATGTTCCATATAACAGTACAAATCAACACAGTACTTTTAATGAACAGTTTACCAACAAGTACCAAAGTATAAATTGTGCATAAAATTTTATCTAGTAAACTTATTTCTAGAACTTTATGTTGACAAAAATATGCATGTACTGTGGGGTATCTATCACAGTATTACATACAATAGTGAATTATGAGAAACAGGTCAAAATTAAATACAGAATTAATAAATTATGAAATTACTTATAGATATTTCTATAATAATTAAAATGCTATTTTTTGGCTAAAACTTTAGAAGCCATTATAATCATCTAATTATAATTTCACATTATAAATATTATTAAAATAAGTTAAATCACTTTGTAAAAACATTATGCAATTGGAAATTATTTCTGACAGATCAACTCTGACAGTTTTATAGGCCATCTGTTTTTTCTCCTTTGAAATGACAAAGGAAAGTTGACTTCTGTCGAAATAGCACACAACCTAATCTCATAAATCACACGTTTAATGTTACTTGTTTTCAGTAGGCTTTGAAAACCTTACTACTCTCACACTCAACTAGAAATAAGTTGACAACTCCTGACTAAATTCATAGAAAATAAATATTAGTCTTCTAAAATATACAGGACTCACCTCCCTAGTGTGACCATAAAATTCAAATACCTCCAATGTTCTCCCTTGAAGATATGTTAGCTTCATTCTGAGCACAGAGCACCATTCCTTTGCAATTCCCAAGGCCGTTACACTGAGATTCATCAGATACCTATAACACTTGCTGAAGTTACTCCTTAAATATTTCTATTTGACCAGTATAAAGTGTCCTTCCTTATCTTTTTATGGTAACTTTTGGTTGAAAGTTGATTTTATTTGATATTAGAATGGCAATTCCAGCTTGTTTCTTGGGACCATTTGCTTGAAAAATTGTTTTCCAACCTTTTACTCTGAGGTAGTGTCTGTCTTTGTCACTGAGGTGCATTTCATGTATGCAGCAAAAGGCTGGGTCCTGTTTACGTATCCAGTCTGTTAGTCTATGGCTTTTTATTGGGGACGTGAGTCCATAGTCTATACCTTTTTATCGGGGAATTGAGTCCATTGATGCTAAGAGATATTAAGGAAAAGTGATTGTTACTTCCTGTTATTTTTGTTGTTAGAGGTAATATTATGATTGTGTGGCTATCTTCTTCTGGGTTTGTTGAAAGAAAATTACTTTTTTGCTTTTTCTAGGGTGTAGTTTCCTCTTTATGTTGGTGTTTTCCATCTATTATCCTTTGTAGGGCTGGGTTTGTGGAAACATAGCTTGTAAATTTGGTTTTGTCATGGAATATCTTGTATTCTCCATCTATGGTAATTGAGAGTTTTGCTGGGTATTATAGCCTGGGCTGGCATTTGTGTTCCCTTAGTGTCTTTATGAGATCTGCCCAGGATCTTTTAGCTTTCATAGTCTCTGGTGAGAAGTTTGGTGTAATTCTGATAGGTCTGACTCTATATGTTACTTGATCTTTTTCCCTTACTGCTTTTAATATTTTTTTCTTTGTTTAGTGCATTTGGTGTTTTGATTATTGTGTGACAGGAAGAATTTCTTTTCTGGTCCAGTCAATTTGGAGTTCTGTAGGCTTCTTGTATGTTCATGGGCATCTCTTTCTTTAGTTTAGAAAAGTTTTCTTCTATAATTTTGTTGACTATATTTACTGGCCCTTTAAGTAAGGAATCTTCACTCTCTTCTATACCTATTATCCTTAGGTTTGGTCTTCTCATTGTGTCCTGGATTTCCTGGATGTTTTGTGTTAGGAGCTTTATGCATTTTGCGTTTTCTTTGACTGTTGTGTCAGTGTTTTCTATGGTATCTTCTGCACCTGAGATTTTCTCTTCTATGTCTTGTATTCTTTTGGTGAGGCTTGCATCTATGACTCCTGATCTCTTTCTTATGTTTTTTAACTCCCAGGTTGTCTCCCTTCACTATTTTTTTGTTGTTTCTGTTTCCATTTTTAGATCCTGAATGGTTTTTTGTTCAATTCTTTCACCTGTTTGACTGTGTTTTCCTGTAATTCTTTAAGGGATTTTTGTGTTTCCTCTTTAAGGGCTTCTAGCTGTTTACCTGTGTTCTCCAGTATTTCTTTAAGGGAGTTATTTATGTCCTTTTCTGTCTTCTATCATCATGAGAAGTGATTTTAGATCCAAATTTTGCTTTTCCTGTGTCATGGTGTATCCAGGACTTGCTATGGTGGGTGAATTGGGTTCTGATGATGCCAGGTAACCTTGGTTTCTATTGCTTATGTTCTTGAGCTTGCTTCCTGCCATCTGGTTAGTGCTGCCTGCTCTCCTTTTATCTGACTGGATCCTGTCCTTCCTGTGATCCTGGTTGTGTCAGAACTCCTTAGAAACCAGCTATCTCTGGGATCCTGAGATCCTGGGTGTGACAGAGCTCCTGGGAGTCAAGCTGCCTTAGCAACCCTGAGATCCTGGTATGATCAAGCTCCTGGGAGTCTATGCTCCTGTGATCCTGGGAATGATAGAGCACCTGGAAGTGGAGCTTCCTTTGGGTGTTGTTTGTGGTACTGGCTGAGGAGTTCGCACTCAAGGTCTGCTCAGGGCACCAGCCAAGACAGGAAGGAAATTGTGCCACTGGTCCAGCAGGGTCTCTGGGTCCCTGGATGCCACTGGTCCCAGTTACTCCTGGTGTTGGGATAGATGTTGAGTCTTCCTTACCTCTGATCCTATGATCCTGGGTGTGTTAGAGCACCTGGGAGTGGAGTTTCCTCTGGGTGTTTTGGGATTGGCTGAGGAGTTTGTGCCCAAGTTCTGCTCAAGGCACAGACCTAGACCAGAAGGAACCCTTGCCACTGGGTCCTTGGATCCCACTGGTCCCAGTTACTCACGGTGTTCCAGTTTCAGATTTTTAATAAGAAGCTCACGCTATATTTTATTTCATCACTATCTCCTCCAATTACTCCTATGATTCCCACTGTCGCTCCAATTCATGACCTATTAACACACACACACACACACACACACACACACATGCTGAGTCCAAACAGTGTTGCTCATATGTATATTTTTAGGACTGACCACTTGGGATTAGATGATCTAGTTTCACCTGGTGTTGTCATTGTGCAGCTCTAGTTTAGGCAGATATAATGTAGAGATATTATGTGTACAGCTTCCAATCATATATAGAAAGCACCATCTCACAGAAGATGCCATGGTCCTCTGACCCTCAGAATCTTCCTGCCACCTCCACCTCTTCTGCAATTCTCCTAGAGTTTTAGGTGTATGGGTTCTCTTGTAGACTTATAAGTTGAGGCCAACTATTATCTGTGGTTTGGGCAGATGTGAATTTCTTTGATGGTTTCATCTGCTGATGAAAAAAAAAGGAGCTTCCCTGAGGAGGAGTGAAAGCTTTACACTTTCTGTGGATATAAGCATAGTTTAAGAATGTAGTTGGGGATTGTACTGGTCTAGGAAAATCACAGTAGCAGACTGCCCTCTCCGATACATGACTTCATCCACCATGAGTAATTATCTATATAGGCTGTCCTTTAAATGTTTCTCCTTTTTCATTCCCTTTTTTTTTTCTCCTTGTAGTCTGATGATGTGGGGATTCAATCTTCAGATACCACCCAAAGATTTTTTAAATGGGTCATTATTTGTTTGTTGTTTTTGTTTGTGCTGTAACTGGTTTTTGTTAATATGTGTTTTTCTCTATATTTCAGTTTGGTAAGCATTTTCTAAACTACCTTCAAGTTAGTAATTTTCTTGTCTCTGTCCATATCAGATCAGACATAACTAAGTCATTATTCATTATGTTGCTGTGCTTTTCCTTTCTAGAATATTGTTTAGATAATTATTTACAGTGCCTATCTCTCTGATACATTCATTGCCCATCTGTTCTTAATGTTACATGCCCCCTTCAGAGTTTTTATGTGTTATTTATATTGATAAAAGTTTTATGTTTATTTTTGTTCTTCTATAATTCAGTAGAAACTTGAATAATGGAAGACCTAAAGCATAGTCGACAGAAATAATAGGTTACTTATTATTAGAGTCTGTAGTGCATATGCTTTTGTTTCAACATTCTCTAGTAAAGGAAATAATGCTAACAGTAGTCATATTAATGGGGCATTGAATGTTCTTCCTTGAGATCAAGGTTGGATTCCCAGTACCCACATGGTGGCTCACAACCCTCTGAAACTTCAGTTTTAGTTGTAGTGGAAATAATGCACTCTTTTGACCCCTATGGGCACCAGGCAACTATGTGGTGTACAGACATACATGTAGACAAAATATGCACACACATTATTTACATATATATGATTTTTTAAAGTAACGGGATGGGGATGATTTTAGAAATTCTCCATTCATATTTCATAATCTTAGAGTAAAGCATACAGATTATAAATATGAGATTAATGGCTTAGAAATTCTCATCACTGTTAGCCCTGCTCACTCTACTGTGGTTGACATGTAATAATTCCAGTAACTAGAACAATGAGGTTTCTAGAAGTACTTGACTTGTTTCTGCATATTCTTGAAAGCCCTGACACATAGACCCCAAGTAATGACCATCCAGAAAACATGTTTATCAATCACCTAACATTCTTTAACTTGCCACTCACTGGTTATTCCTAGCAACTGTCATTCTCAGGTCAATAAAAGAAGCTTTCAGCCTTCATCCTTGTTCACTCCTGTTTTGCCTTATAATTGCCAGCTTGTAAGAGACAGTTAATTCTGCAGACTTTCCCCTAAAGACTGCAGAATCTCACATCTTTATCTCTCTTCATTCTATCCATTCTATCAGTTATTTCAATTAGAATATTAAAAGTTATTTGGAAAAATTCAACTTTGAATCTCATACTTGAAATTCATGACAACCTTCTAACTCACAAATTTAATTATATACATGTGATAGTTAAAAATATTTCTAGTTTTTTAGGAGATACAAGAGACATTTGATTCTACAGTAGTCTCTGGGCTGTTGAAACTTTAGTTTTTACTTCCCAATTCTCTACTAGCACTAGAATATTAGTATCTGCTTTGCCAGTCCTCAGTGAGCTGCCTTTTGAGCCTTTTTCCAAGTTCTTTTACTAGCAAGACGAAGAACACTGAAAGGGAACCCCACTTTCCTCAGTAACACCATTTTCTCTTGTGTGCAGAAATGTGAGTGCTTAATTCTACTTGGAAGTCTTTGATATGCTCCTTGCTCCTGTACTGGTTAGTTTGGGTCAACTTGACACAATCTGGAATCATCTGAGTAGAAGGAACTTCAGGTGAAGAGTTATCTCCATCAGATTAGTCTGCAAACATGTCTATGATGCACCTTTCTGATAGATGACTGGTGGGGGAGATCATCATGAGTAGTGTCATCCCTAGGCAGGTAGTACTGGGCTATGGAAGAAAGCAAACTGAGCAAGCTAGGGAGAGCAAGCCAGTAAGCAGCACTCCTGTGTAATCTCTGCTCCACTTCCTGCATCCAGATGAGTTCTTGTTCTGATTTCCCTTGATGACAAAGGGACTGTAACATGTAAGATGAAATAAATCTCTTTTGTCAATTGGACATAGTATTACCTGAGGACCTAACTACACCATTCCTGGGCATATACCCAAAAGATGTTCCAACATATAACATGGACACATGCTCCACTATGTTCATAGAAGCCTTATTTATGATAGCCAGAAGCTGGAAAGAACCCAGATATCCTTCAACAGAGGAATAGATACAAAAATGTGATACATTTATGCAATGGGGTTCTACTTAGCTATTAAAAACAACGACTTCATAAAATTCTTAGGCAAATGGATGGAGCTAGAAAATATCATCCTGAGTGAGGTAACCCAATCACAAAAGAAGATATATGGTATGTACTCTCTGATAAGTGGATATTAGACCAAAAGCTCAGAGTAACCAAGATACAATTCACAGACCACATGAAGGAAGACCAAAGTGCGGAAGCTTCAATCCTTCTTAGAAGTGGGAACAAAATACTTACAAAGGAAATACGGAGACAAAGTGTGGAGCAGAGACTGAAGGAAAAGCCATCCAGAGACTGCCCCACCTGGGGATCCATCCCATATACTAACACCAAACCCAGACACTACTATGGAGGCCAAGAAGTGCTTGCTGATAGGAGCCTGATAGAGCTGTCTCTTGAGAGGCTCTGCCAGAGCCTGACAAATACCAGAGGCAGATGCTCACAGCCAACCACTGGACTCAGAGTCCCCAATGGGAGGAGTTAGAGAAAGGACTGAAGGAGCTGAAGGGGTTTGCAACCCCATAGGAAGAACAACAATATCAACCAACCAGACCCCCAGAGCTCCCAGGGACTAAACCACCAACAAAAGAGTACACATGGGGGGACCCATGGCTCCAGCAGCATAAGTAGCAGAGGATGGCCTTGTTGGGCATCAATGTGAGGAGAGGCCCTAGGTCCTGCGAAGACTCTATAGGAATACCATGGTGGGGAGGGAGGAGTGGGTGGGTGGGTAAAGGAACACCCTTTAGAAGCAGGGGGAGGGTATGGGGTAGTGGGTTTCGGGGGGACCGGGAATGGGGATAAAGTTTGTAATGTAAATTAAGAAAATGTTCAATAAAAAAGAAAAGAAAAGAAATTTCCTTTTTTCCAAATTGCTTTTGATCTGTGCTTTATCACAGCAACAGCAAAGCAAACTAGAACATTCCTCCATGTTTTCTGTCTTAGTCACTCCCTTTCTTCCTCAATAATCCTTGTGATTTTTTAATGAAAATTTTTGTTTCCTGAAGCCAGAAACAAATACCAAATGAAAGGCTCTGGATCTTATTAGTCATATCAGAATCAGAAAGGGACAGTATTATGATATAACTGAAACAGAACGACACATAATATTTTATGGTATGCCAAATTTAAGTTATTGCAGCAACAAACTAAACATCTGAAAGGCAATAGGATTCATCCAAATACTTCCAGAATTAGCTTTTTGGTGGGAGTGCATTAGTAAAATGTGCTTCAGAGCAAACTCAGGTAATTTCAATAAGAAATACACACACATGCCCACACCTCAAATGAGTGACACATCCATTGGTACACAGTCTCATAAATCCGATGTTTATAAAATTGAATTCCTTGTTATACAGAAGTTCTGATGGGAGAAAGTTGTTAATGGAAGAACTGTAAGTAGTAGCAGCAGAATTACACTAATTGAAATATTTCACTATGAAATATATTTTCCACAACAATTTTTTACTGTGGAATCCTTAATATTTCTGTTTCAATTGTGGTAATTTATTGATTTTGTTTTTAAAATTAGATAAAAGCACATTTGAAGTCAAGGGAAATGTAATAAAATCACCAGCAATTACTTTCTACAAAATACAGAAATTATAATCATGAAAGCATAAATTTTTACAAATAAATTATTTTTTCTTGGTTGAAAAAATAATGCAACACATGCAGTACATTTTCACTTACTTAATATCTATTCAGCAACTACAAACATTCTTCTATAAAGTTTAGCCTGCTTTGGAATCTAGACGTACTCACTATTTCATAGTACCATCTGATAGGTTTGTATGCAATTATTTGAATACAGGAAGATTAAGAAAATATTAATTTTTTTCTTGTCAATAAACATTGAAATAATTTAGAAAGATTATCCTCGGGATAAATGGAACCCCACACTTCTGAGGCTGAGCACTCAGTTTTTTGCCATGCTATGGAGTCATGATTCATGTTGGTCCATCTTGAGGTATTAAGGAATTTAAGTCAGAGAATAATGCCTGGCAGAAATAGTTCAATGGAACTACAAAAACAGCTGAGGGAACTTACATGTCAATAATATGTGGATTAGCAAGACAAGGCCACCTCTGTGAGTTCATGTGGCTGGCTTAAATATGATGACTACGTGGTGACTGGAGTTACAGAGACTCTGAAGAAAAACAACTGTTGTATCCTTAAGGCATCCTAAGTACCACCTACACCTTAGCATTTTAAAGTGACAGGCCTTTTCACCTGAACTACAGGAACTTACAGGCGTGTGTGTGTGTGTGTGTGTGTGTATGTGTGTGTGTGTGTGTGTGCATGTGTGGATAAAACTGTGATCTAATCATGAACACTGTTTATCACAGTGTACCTGGGAGACCATTAGAATCAGATGGCTACTGTACATTGGTTCTCAGCAGAAGCAAGTTAAAACCCAAATCATAGGAATAGACCTAATATAGGAAAATTAAACTCAAAGAAGCAGACTTTCAGCTAACCTCTACCTGAAACCTTACGTTTTATCCAATCATATACATCAGTCTCTTCTATTTTCAATTTGATTTTCTACAATTTCTACACAGGTTGTCAACCATGGTCTGAAATATCAAACAGATAATACCAGAAACAAGTATTTAGTGGTTGACATAATGCATTTTTCTGAACAGCATATGAAATCCTGTGGCCCTCAGCTCCCTCCTATTGGAGATGCAGGAGACTTTCTTCCAATATTTGTATGCTGTGTATACCATCTGCTTGCCCACTACTTTATAACCAGCTCATTACCAGATAAGCAGCCATGGTATCCTGCTTACATTTAAGCAACCCTTATTCTCCTGAGCAGTGACTCCCCAGTACAGCAAGTAGTTAATCCTGATAAGCTGAATATGACAGAGAAGTTACAGTGTGCTTGTTTTAAGAGAAAGTGTGAATATTTGGGCTTCCTGAGGGTGTTAGGCAGGTTTTAATTGTTGTGACAAAACATTTGAAGCATAAAAGATTTATTATTTATTTATTTATTTGTTTGTTTGTTTATTTATTGTGGCTTCAGAAGAATTTCCATATGGTCACATGACTTGGCATCATTTGGGGGACTGTGACAAAGCAAAACATCATTTCAGTGGCTTGTGTTGTATTCTCAAAGCAGAGAAGATAAAGGGCAAGGGTCCCAATATATATTTCAAGGACACACCCCAGGATTGTGTTTCTTCTAAATCTAAGTCCTATTTCCTTAAGTTATCATCACCTTTAACAGTTGCCTAAGTTTGAGGGCAAGCCTTTTCACACACGAATTTGAGAAGGCTTCTATGACTCAAGCAGAAAAAAAAAACCAAAACACTGTGGTCACAATGACTATGTCAATCATTTCATCTCAACACAGCAGATCCTGGATCAACTCACAATACAACGGTAAATAAAGATCTTTAAATAAAGTACATGTGATGATAATTTTTATAAAAATTATTATCCCCTATTTTAGTTAATGTCTGTGTCTACTTTGTAAATTAATATACCATAGGTGTGTGCACATTGTGACAAGCCCAGTGCATGTAGAATCTAACAGAGTCTGTGGTTTCTACAAGTCCAGCAGGGCTTTTAGAATGGTAGAAGGCCTGGTAATTTCATATTCATGAATCATTAAAATAAATTCTTTAAAATTTAATTTCTTAAACTTTCATTAATGATACAAAATAGTAGGTTTCATTAGGACATTTTCATATATATGTAAAATGTACTTTGTTCAAATATACCCTTGTGCTGATTAGATTTTAGGTAAAATTAACACAGACTAGGGAAGAAAGAACATGAATTGAGAAAATGACCTCATCAAATTGGCCTGTGGGAAGTACTGTGAAGTGCTTTCTTGATTAGTGATCAATGTAGGAGGACCCAGCTCACCGTGGGCTGGTGGTCCAGGGTGCTGTAAGAAAGCAGGCTGACAAAGTCATGAGGAGCCAGTAAGCAGGACATCTCCAAAAGCTTTGCATCGGTTCCTTCCCTGCTTGAATTTCTGCCTGGACTTCTCTTCATGATGGACTATTACCTAGAAGCTTAGGTCAGGGTTTGTTCACAGTAGATGGAACCCTAAGACAACTCCATATTACCTTTGTTGAGGACTTTTTATTTCCAATCTGGGGTTTCTACCCTGCCTTTAACGTTCAGTTCCTGGATAAAAGACACACAACTTAAACAACACAAGAGCTGGGTAGATATCCACCGTCTATGCTGTTGGAATCTACTCTCCTATTGATAACCCTGAGTTATTACTTACTATGTTTCATCTGGGCTGCTCTTCACTCCAACTGGCCAGGCCTTGGGGCCACGTTTTCATGACTCCTAACTCATGGTGTTATCCTCCTCCTCCTCCTTACACTTTGTCCTCTTCCATTTGTCTCTCCCAACCAAGTCACTCCAAACCCACCAACCTCTAATCCCTCCAATAATTATCTGTAGCCAATTTTATTTGACCAACAGGTTACAATCAAGAAACCAGGTTTGCACAACCAAAGCTTGTGAACATGAAGTCACTGGTAGGCCTAGACCCCCAGGTATAGGATTCAGCGTTACAGTGCAGAGCACGGACCAAACCTCAAGGACCCTCTTGTCCTCTTTCCTCTTCTGCACTCTTGCCAATCTCATATAATCGTTCTGCTTTCATGGCACATCTTTATAGAAGTTTCAAATATTATTTGATATTTGTCCTTATGAGTCTGAACGTCAAACTTGTACCTCTATGATGGCCAGAAGTATTGAACCAATTTGTCCTGTATTTATTGACCACTTTACTAATTTTTAGAGATGTCTTGTAAAAATAATTTTCCATTTGCCTATTGGTTATTAATGGGAGAGAGTATTGATTAATTTTAAGGTTTTTGTCATTTAAAAATACTTATTTATTTATGTGCATAAACACATGTGCCACAGTAATTATAATAATTGATGCACCAAGAACATAAACACATAAAACCCAGTTTTTAGCAATCAAAGATTTAGTCTTTCATACATTCTGCATATAAATTGCCAGTGGCATGAATATCTGTTTTATCTACTACTTTGTAGACTGTGTTTTCAGTTATTAGGAAGATTATGTTGTTATTGTTGTTGTTGTTGTTGTTGTTTTTGTCAATTAGAAGTGTCTTAGTTTAATAAATTCTCATTAGTTAGTTCTTGCTCTTATTTCCTGGACCATTGGAATCCTGTGCAGGTGCCACTGTTTACCTCTTGAAGAGCTTTCCTTAGGTGTTTATCCATTGTTTCAGTGTCTCTAGTGCTATATTTGGATCTTTCCTCAATTTTGAGTTTGTTTTCACACAAGGGTCTAGCTTCAATTTTCTGCTTGTCCAGTGGTACCAGGACTATTAGTTGAAGAGATATTTTTTTCTTTTATACCATGTATGCAGTTGGCACCTTTACAAAAATGAGTTGTTATAATGGAGAGGATTCATTACTGAGTCCTTCACTCTATACATTGATGTGCATGTCTGCTTTGTCCCATTAAATGTGATTTTTTTTGTTACAATTCTATAGCATAATTTGAAAATAAGTACCATATCTCTAGAATTACTTGTTATATTTTCTTTGGCTATTCAGGGTGGTTTTTGCATCACTATAAACTCCCTACATTCTTGTATTATTGTGAAGAACGTAATTGAAAATTTGAAGATTTATTTAAAAGTTTTATTACTAATTACCTTAAGTTATTTTGCATGAGTTTTATTTTCCAGATTCTTCTTTTGTGAGTTCTGTAGTATAGAAAAAGTTATGAATCTTGAATACTGATATTAAATCCTGCTACTTTACTTAAAGTTTATCAGATCTCTGAAATTTTTGGTGTTCTCTGGGATCTTTAAAATATTGGACCATGTTATCTTAAAACATGGACAATTTTACTCTTCCCTTTGTGATTTGTATTATGTTATATATTTCTTTATTTTTACCGATAATCAACCTTGGACTTTACACATTATATTAAGCAAGAGCTGCAAGAATAGACAACTTTCTTTCACTGTTTTTATTGTTTTAGAGGAAATTCTCATAACTTTTCCATCTTTATCATAATGCTATAGATTTATTGTATATAGCCAAAAGTACTATATTTTATGGAGTTATGTTCAATCTATATCTAGTTCATGTTTTTTATCATGAATGAATGCTAAACTTTGTCAAAGGCCTTTTAACATTCATTGAGATTATTATGTGATTTCTGTACTTAAATCTATATTATGCGCTATGTTATATTACATTTACTGATTTGTATATGTTGAACCATCCTTGCATCCCTAGAATGAAACCAAAGCAATCATTGCTTGATCTTCTTAATGAGTTTTCTTTTCATTCAGACTGCAAGTAATTTACTGAGAATTGTGTCTAAGTTCATCATGAAATTTTTCCATAGTATTTTGTTGTAGTGTCTTTATTTGCTTAATAAAATAAATTTGTTCATGTTCTTTTCATTTCTATGGAACAAACTGTGGAGTGCTTTTATTAGCATTTCCCAAGGCTGGCTTAGTTTTACCATATTCCTGTCCAATCCTGTTCTTTATTCTTCTGGGACACTGTTGATGTTTCAATTTTGATGCTTGCTATAAAATTGATTAAATTTTACATATCTTGATTTAATTCATGTAGGCTTTATGTATCTAGCAGATTATTCATTTCTTCTAGGTTTCATAATTTTTTATGTATACTTTTCCAATGCATTCTTTGATGATCATTTGAGTTCAGTTGTCACTATTAGAATGCCCCATTTGCATCTTTTTCTTTTTCTATATCTTTCTTTTGTTGTTTGGCTAAGTTGTACAGATCTTGGTTTTTGATTTTGTTTTAAGAGACATCTCTTTGCTTCATTAATTCTTGCATTGTTCTTTTGGTCTGTATTTCATTAACTTCTGCCTTGACCCTTTTTATTTCCTACTAGTTTTGTATTTATCTTTTCATTAAGTTTCTAAGGCTTCAAGGAATATAATTGCTCATTTAACACCACTCTTGGTTTTGTGTGTGTTAGTACTCAAAAGTATAAAATTTCATTTTAGGATTACTTTTGTTAAACAATAGTAGTGAGTTACCCCTGTAATGCCAATGACTTTCTCTGACATGTTTTTGACTAGATTTATTTAGCATCAGGTATGAAATATCTGTAGGCCTCAAATATAATTAAAAAAGAAGTCAGTTATTGCTATAGCAGTCATGCCATTAGAGCACAACTGTGTATTCTTTACTGGCAAGTTGGCATTCTAGTTCCTTGACTTCACAGTTGATCCTTTTTCTCCTCGTTCAGCCGTTACAAGTCCTTTCTGGCACTATAAAATTTTGCCATCAGATTAGGAAACTTAGAGCTCATTGAAAGTTTTCTTTCTAGATCCTTAAACCAAGGTGTGCAGTGTCTTCAGCAAAAGTGTTTTACCATTTAGTTCTGGACTATAACCAAGATTAATGTCAATGGTCTGCATCTTTGTTATGGTGTTTATTTCTGAGATAACATTATAATCAAAAGCATCTTGAGGAGAAAATGATTTATTGCAGCTTACAATTCTCAGGACATACTCCGTTGCTGATAGAAATCAGGGCAGGAACTCAAGACAAAAATCTGGTAGCAAAAATTGAATACAGAGAGGATTTCTGATTACTGTATTGCTCTCAGTTTGCTTTCATATAAACCACAGTGGTCAGGGGTTACTCACATTAATATTTAACTAAGAAAATTTCCCCAAAGATTTGCCTATAGGCCATTCATTTTTCTCTTATTTTTTATTGTATATTTTCTTTATTTACATTTCAAATGTTATCCCCTTTCCCAGTTTCCCCCCCTGGAACCCCCTACCCTTTCTCCCTTCCACCTGCTTCTATGAGAGCGCTCCCACACATACCCACTCCCGACTCCCTTCCATGGCATTCCCTACACTGGGTCATTGAGCCTTCACAGGACCAAGGGCCTCTCCTCCCATTGATACCTGACAAGGCCATCCCCTTCTACATATGTGGTTGGAGCCATGGGTCCCTTCATGTGTACTCTTTGGTTGGTGGTTTAGTCCCCGGGAGCTCTGGGGGTTCTGGTTGGTTGATATTGTTGTTCTTCCTATGGGGTTGCAAACCCCTTCAGCTCCTTTAGTCCTTTCTTTAACTTCTCCATTGGAGACTCTGTGTTTAATTCAGTGGTTGGCTGCAAGCATCTGCCTCTGCATTTGTCAGGTTCTAGCAGAACCTCTCAAGAGACAGCTACATCAGGCTCCTGTCAGCAAGTACTTCTTGGCCTCCACAATAGTGTCTGGGTTTGGTGACTGTATATGGGATGGATCTCCAGGTGAGGCAGTCTCTGGATGGCCTTTACTTCACTCTCTGCTCCACACTTTTTCTCTGTATTTCCTTCATGAGTATTTTGTTCCCCCTTCTAAGAAGGATCGAAGCATCTACACTTTCGTTTTCCTTCTTCTTGAGCTTCATGTGGTCTGTGAATTGTATCTGGGTATTCAGAGCTTTGGGGCTAATATCCACTTAGCAGAGAGTGCATACCATGTTCTTTTGTGATTGGGTTACCTCACTCAGGATGATATTTTCTAGTTCTATCAATTTGCCTAAGGCAACTTCCTGAACAGAACAGCAGCAGCTCAGGCACTGAGATCAACAATTGATAAGTGGGACCTCATAAAACCGAAAAGCTTCTGTAAGGCAAAGGACATCACCAATAGGACAAAATGGCAGCCTCAGAATGGCGAAAGATTTTCACTAACCTTACTACATCCAGCAGAAGGCTGATATACAAAATATGTAAACAACTCAAAAATTTGGGCATCTACAAATCAAATAGCCCAAATTAAAATGGGTATTCCGTATATTCTTAAGTATGCTCTCTTGATAATATTCCTGAGTTCTTGGAAATTGTAGCCATGTGTTCTTCCTTTTCTTCCTTTATATCTAAATATAGGTTTTCCTTGGCCTTGGGCCCTGGGCTCAGCTATATCCACTGAAAATGGTACCCCTTCTCCTGGGAATTCCCAATCCTTATATTCTTTTCTCTTCTATATTAATAATGTGTTTTTATTTAATTCATTGAGTTTTTATTTCTGACATTTCTATTTATTTATCTCAATCTCCTTGCTGAGTCTCTAATCCATGTTGCTACTTTCTCATCCACGTTTCAAACCTATCTTGCTGGCTTTCTTCTTTATTTGTGAGGAACATGTCTAACTTATATTTCTAAATAATGGCAAAATTTTCTAACATAGGGAAAATCATTTTAAATTTTGAAAGCTACTTATTGAGAAGGGAATAATCACATTTTCCTAGTCCTCCTAGAGGATGTAAACCCATGCTAGTTGGTGAGAAGAAATTTAAACTGAATTCTAAAATAACAATAACAACCAAAAACAAACCAAAACACAAAGCAATGAGAGCCAGAGATATCAAACGCATTAAGGTTCTTATTCGTTCTAAGTTGCGCCAGAATCCTCCCTTTATATCTATCCAACACCTCTAAAACTCAAAACTTTGGTAGTAGAAATGGAAAGCAAGAGTCAGGTTTGACATATGAGACAGGATCAAAGAAAACACCCCTACAGAGTTGTCATAGAGTTTAATCCCATAAAGAAGAAAATTCCAGCCTTGACACTACACCTGCAACTTCACTATCTATTAAAAACATATGTAACCACTTACATTCAAGAATAAAGCTACCAATGGCCTTTTCAATGGCAGAATTCATATATTCATAATCCTCCCTCTTTCTCTCTGTTTTCATTTATCTACTCTTCCTTCATTATTTAAATTTTATGCATGGCTATGATATATAATAATCTTCACCTTCTTCACCTTCACCTCCAATTCCCTCTATATAAACCACCAACAAATGTCCTTCTCAACATTCTGTTAAGTCATATATATTTCCCATTAAATCAAATTAGTACTGCCCTATATGCACATGAATGTGAGGCAGCCACTTGGACAATGTTCCAGTGGCACACCTCCAAGGAAAAGTATCTTTCTACTCAGCTAAAGATGGGGCATTGATGGCTCCTTCACCACCTATGCTGGAATTTTACTTGGCTTGATCTTATGTAGGCCACCACAGATGCTGTGACTTTGTGTGCTCCATAGCCATGTCAAGTAGAGATGATAGTATTTCACAGAAGTTCTTCTTACCCTATGGCTCTCAGGTTTTTCCTTCTCTACATCTACAGTCTTCTTTGAACCATAGGGTGAAGGAGTTTAATATAGATGTCCCATGTATGACTGACTGAGCACTTATGGTCACTGTTCCCAGAAATCATGGATTACTAAGTGAAAATCTTTATCGGGCATGGCTTACTTCCCTATGACATGTTGTCCTCTTATGACAGGAAATCCCCAGAGGCATCCAAAACAGTACAAGCATTGTTATTGTCCTTGGTTTCCCACCATAGCTAGTTTGTAAGTCCCTGTTACTGAAAACATCACTCATATGGGTTGCAGGGCATAAGTAAATGAATCTTAAAATGACTAAGGTATTTTCTCCATGATTAGCTTTCATAGTGATGGAAGATGCTATATGGGTTTGTGAGGTAGAAAAGATATCAGTGGTCTTATGCATCCCTGGCACCTTCATACAATAATATCAACCTGTCAGTCAAGATTAGCCTACTTGTGTAATATAGGCACGACTTTTGTGAAAGTAGCCAGTGTCTTTCTGATTGGAATTGCCGTCTGCTCCACAGGAAGGGATGCATGCCTGGTAGGATATAGACAAACCCCTGAAAATTTTTGAGTCATAGGCTCTAAGAGGGGGGGCCTAGCACAGTTCTGTTCAACAGTCATGACATCACACTACCATCTAAGTATTTATGCTTATGCCCATATATTTGTGTCGTTTTCCACCTTGGTTAAAGAAGTTTCTTTGTGACTTGAGAAGTGGCTAATTCAGAGACTCATAACTGGTCAAAGTCCTGAAAACAAATACCATAACTTTCAAGACTGAAGATACTCTCTTGTTTCAAGTTTTCATTTTATTTCTGAGCAAGAAACTCCGCACTAGAAGTAGCTCTAGTGGTTATGTATCTGTTTTTCATACTCTATGTTGCCTTCAAAATTACTCAATTCTTTTGAAAAAAAAAACATTTAAAAATAACAGAATTTCATAAAAACAAATCCAGTTATACTAAATTATTATGAAGTCTTAACCTCAAAGCCAAGAATAAATTAAACAAAACCCAATATGCTCTAAGAAAGAAAGCATCCCAGTGATAATTAAATGCTGTCCTCTAGCTCATCCCCAGTGGCCACTACACACATTACTACAGTTCCATCATGCCAGAGTGTGGAAAGATTATGGCCGTCTTTTAATTCTGGAAAAATGTTTCTTAACTGAACTGAAGTTCCTTCAGAACAGACATGCGCCCTCCACACACCTGTGGGGGCACCGTTCTCGTTGTAAGACTTCGGTGTCAGGGATCCTACAATTTCAGAGCTGGAAGTAAACTTAAAACTCACCTGGTTTTGTAAACTTTTAGTTAATTTGTGTACATCCAGATAAATATGTAAGTTAAAAACCACGCAGATCCAGATGCAATGATTTTATTCAGTGCATATCATTTAAATCTCTAAGAGAGTCTTGCTGAGGATCTAAGCCCATTCTCTCTCTCTCTCTCTCTCTCTCTCTCTCTCTCTCTCTCTTTTCCCTATTGGTTATTTTATTCATTTACATTTCAAATGTTGTCCCCTTTCCTGTTTTCCCTTCTCCAAACCCCCTACCCTATTCCCCCCTGCATCTATGAGGGTGCTCACCACCCACCCACCCACTGCCTCATGCCTGGACCAAGGTCCTCCCTTTCCACTGATGTCCAACAAGGCCATCCTCTGCTACAAGCTGTTCTTAAGCCCAGTGCCCAGCAGGAGGTGGCCAACACAAGACAAACTCACTGGCATCTTTAGAGGTTCTTTGTCTCATGTTTTGTCAGGAAAGTTGTTTTAAACCTTTTACTTTTATTTTTATTTTTTTACCTTATAGGTCTCTGGAATATATATTATTGCTTCCCATAACGTATTTTTATGAGATTGCTGTGAGTGTCTATCTAGATGTACTTCTCTTGTTTTTTCCTTGATTCTTTTTCTTCTGTTTATTTTGTTTAATTATGGTTTATTTGTTTTGTTTTGTCTGTATTTTATTATATTTTATTTTTATTCTTTACCTGCCTGTTTGTTTTCTAAGGAGAAAGAAATTACATGCATTTGAATATTGAGGAGAGGTGAGGGGGATCCTGGAGAAGTTGATGGAAGGAAATTGTAATCAGAGTATATTGTATGAAAAAGTCCATTTTTTTTTTTTTGAGACAGGGTTTCTCTGTACAGCCCTAGGCTGTCCTGGAACTCACTCTGTAGACCAGGCTGGCCTTGAACTCAGAAATTTGCCTGTCTCTGCCTCCCAAGTGCTGGGATTAAAGGCATGCGCCACCACTGCCCGGCAAAAAAGTCCATTTTGAATAAGTGGAAGAGAGAGAAAAAACCCTGCATCTTGAGTTTGTGACTTTATTTCTTCATGTTCTGGCAGTTCATTTGTGCCTTATAAAACTGTCCCAGTTCTTGAGATATTGTAAATTAAAAAATATTGCTTATTATATCCACATTGTATAACGCAATGAGTTGTATGCAGGGCAGTTTTTCAAATGCGTTGTGTAATTTCCTCTGACCACACTCACTCCTCAGAAATATGTCTACCCCTCACACTCCTGCTTTCCTTTTCCCATCCCCAGGTTCCACAGGGAGAAAATGTACTTTGCTAAATATGATGCTCTCCAAATCCTTCCATATCCCTACAAAGGACAATTTTATTCCTCCTTAAATACAAGCAAAACTCCCTGTGTATATTAATTATATTGATTTTATCCAATCATCTGTTTATTGACAGTGACTGGATCACTCTTTAGCTGTGGCAAATACAAATAGCACAGTAATCACAAATGAATTGGCTGGCTTAGAGTCTTTGGAATCTTCTGAGCAGTAGCTGAATCATGAAGTAGTTCTAGTTTTATATTTTTGGTTATTTTTTTATACTGGCTTGCTGATCTCTACGGTGGCTGTACTTGTTTGATGTTTTCCTATCATTGTATACACAGTCCTGCTTATTTGAGCCCCTGGCAGGATTAATTTTTGTTTTTGAATCATAGCCATTTACGCATGGGTGAGATGGGATCTTAATGTTGTGATTTGTCTTTCCCTGATAGAAAGGATGTTGAGTTTTGTCTTTGCATGCATCTGTTAGGCGTCTTCTAAGAGGTGTCTGTTCACTTCATTTATGTTTCTTGCCTGGATTATTTAGGGGAAGTGAGCACTTAATTTTTTTTTTAGTTTTTATATATTTTAGATATCAACTTGATGTCATATTGCTGATGATTTTTCTTCCATTCTTATGGGTCTTTTTTACTGTGTTGTTTCCTTTGGGATGTAGAGGCATTTAAATCTGAAATATTCTCATTGGTCAATTCTTAGAAGCATTTTCTGGGCTATTACAATACTTTTCAGAAGGCTCTTGGCTATGTATACATCTTAAAATGTTTATCCTGTTTTGCTCCATTCATTTTAGAGTTTTAGGTCTCTCATTAAGGACTTTGATCCATTTTGAATTTATTTTTCTACATGATGAGAGATATGGATTGAGTTTCATTTTTCTACATGCAAATACCTCATTTTCCCAGCACCATTTGTTAAACATTACCATAATGCATGTTTTTACATTTTGTCAAAAATGGGTAGCTCTAGCTGTTGTATTATAAAGGTATTTGTTTCTTGATCCTCTGCTCTAGCCCATTGATCTGTATGTATGGCTGTATTGGTGTCATGTCGTTTCTGTTACTGCAGCTTTTCAGTATAATTTGAAGCCAGGAAATCATGACATCAATAGCATTATTCGTTTTATTCTGGATTGCATTGACTATTTGGGATATTTGGTGTCCCCACTGAAATTCAGGATGACATTTTCTCTTTTGGTGAAAAATGTCTTTGGAATTTGGATGGGGCCTGCATTAAGTCTGTCGATCACTTTTGCTGGTATAGTTATTTCTATAGCATTAATTCTGTCAGTTCATGAACATGGTGAGTCTGCCCAAATTTTTTCTTGTCTTCTTCAATTTCTTTCTTCAGAATTTTTCAAAGAGTGATCTTTTGCACATAGTTTAAGAAAAACCATGTGTTCGTGCCAAGACTAGGACAATTTGGGGTGCATGCAGCAGTTAGATTAAGGAGAACAGTAAGTGAAGTTGTAGACCCTTCATGCTTCAGAAAAGTGACATCCTGTTCCTCTATCTTAAATAACAAAGGCATATGGGGGTGACAGGGCTCTCTTAAACAGAAAGAGCACACACAGTGTTTTAAATTCCTGATACACCTTCCTTTTTTAAAAAAAAAAAAATAATATTTTCAAGCATGGGAAGTTCATTCTCCAGCTATGAGCATCTTGAAAATTGACCCCAAATCACACACACACAAAAATGATCACAACAAAGTTGTGATTCCAAAGTTCCCTTGTGTTTTTCATTAAGAGACACAAAGCAGTTACTTGGTCTTTGTTAACAAGATCATCCAAACTTGGTTTGATTTGGACAGAGAAATGAACTCATGTTCACGAGGAAAACCTAAGAACTGTGCAGATAAAAGCTAGAGAACATTCTAAAGAATACCACTAGGATGAATTAAGACCTAGGATGTATTTATAAAGCAGAGAAGAGATATGTAGTTTGGAGTTCTGCTGTCTAATATTTCATTTTTAAAACATGGCTCACACTGGGCTATTATGGAAAATAATTTCCCTTCATTTCCTTCCATTACTCCAAACCTTCAGGGACAACCAGCTTCATGTAAATGCTGTATATTAATTTAGCTGAAGTGAAGAATGTAATGGAGTGTGTGTTTGCTATGTGACTATGAAGAAAATATCAGGATGCAGTTTTCATTCTAAGACAAATTCACTAGGTTACAGGGCAGCTGCTGCAGAGACAGATGCTATAGGATTTGAAAATAACAGGATCTTAAAGTTCAATTAAAAATGACTAGAATCTCCTCTCTGCTCCACTGGCCAACAGTCCACAAAGACATTTGTGGATAGTCACTGGGATTCTTATCAAATATCTACTAGAAGCTTACAACATTAAAATCGTGATAGGAACCTTGGAGTGATAATACTGTAGACCTTGAGGGAGAAGCAAGAAGAGCTCAGACCATTCCATCAATGACTTTCTAGGTCTTGATGACTTCTTACAACAGCTTCAATAATTTTACCAGTATTTCAAAATCCTGTTTAAAATTTTCAAGCTCTCAAAGCTAACATTGAAATAGAAGTACATTTAAAATCACTAACTTAAACCTTTCTTAAGGCCCAAAGATAATAAATAATTCACTTAGTGACAATTGGCAGGTGTCAAAGACAAGTATGAAGAAACTCAACACTTGAGAGAGAGAGAGACAGGCAGACGTTTCTAAGCTCAAGTTAACCAGGCCTACTTAGTGAGTTCCAAGTCAGCTGGGGCTGCATAATACAAGCTTGTCTCAAAACAAACATGCAAACTAAACAAAGTAAAAATAAATGCAAATGTACATATACCCAGAAGTATTGCTACTGTTCCTTTCTTTCAATAAGAAAGCAGCATAAACTCAACAGATCTTCCTTAAGATTTCTGAATATGCACACAAGATACTGACCTTAATATCTTTCTTTATATCAACATACTAACAAATTCTCTTCTATGACTCACTGGATTAAGTACTTCTCCAACTCTCTTTCCTTTTTTTTTTTTTTTTCCGTTGCAATTACAGAAGAAAAGTGAAATATTTATAGCTGCCCTTTCTGATAATTCACCTTTTAATAGCAAAAATTATTAAGAGACAGCTTCACTGGTTACAGCAGAGATTGTACTCTGGTAGCTTACGACCTCAGGATGGAATATTTAGTAGATGCTCCAGTTTTGTGTATATGCTAGGCCTATATTCTAGTTAAGCAGAATTTTGTCCATATTGAAATGCAGTTAAATTGATGCTCAATGTGAGGAAGACATGACAGCACTATATGTGAATTTAATCAGGCACAAGAAGTTCCCTATTTTTAAAAGGGTGTGGCAAGCCAGTGCTCATTGTCATGCCCTCACTTTCACTGAGGAATGAGACATTGTCCTATTGCCATGAGATTCTTGTCCTCTAGGTAAACATTCTCTTGCTGCTCCACAAAACACAACTGACTTGCCACTTTCCTATGATTTCAATGGTTCCCTAGACAAAGATGTGCTAAGTTTCAGTGTTTATATCTCCTAGTTTAAATTTTAGTTTTTTATTTTTATAAACATATGGCTGAGATCATAAATATCAACCTAGGAATTCGCTTTGATCAGCCAAGTAAGGAAATGGAAGCTTGGTACCTATTGCTTCGTCCATATTCAATGAATACTAGGCTAACTATTCAGCACATCATACCAACCAGTCTACTATGCCACATGACATAGCTGTGTACTCAAGATCATGTCTACTCTATCATCATCTCTCCTGATTCTAAACACACACACACACACACACACACACACACACACAATCTATCAGCTTCTGATACAACTGCTCACACAGAGGGAATGTCAAATGGAGAGAGGAATGTCCAAGGAAGAACTTCAGTTCCTAAATGGCTTACATTTATTTCAGGAAATATCTAGAAATCATGGTTAGAGGGCTGCAGCAAGCAGAAGTGGGTGTGTGTGTGAGAGCAACTACTCAACACACATACACATACATGCACATGCACACATTCACGCATGTGCTACACATATACATACACATGCATATGCAGACACATGCATCATACACATACACACACACATGCACATGCATACACACACCACACACACATGCCACATACACACACATGTAAACACACTCAAATTTACTATACACATACACATGTACACACAGACACATGCATCACACACATCCACACACACCACATACACACACATGCCATATACATACACATGCAAGGACACTCAAGTGTAACACATACACACACACACACACACACACACACATACAGACATACAGCTTCCTGTCCTAAATAGGAACCCAAGAGCTCCAGATAAAAAGAGGTAGCATGTTGCAACTCTTTCAAGAAGGGAGAGGCTGTGAGGCTATGAGAGAAGATTTTCCACATTATCCAAACCTAGGACACTGTGTCCAACCCTTGGCTGTTTCCCTTCCATGTTACCCAAGAAGCTCCAGTCTGTGCCAAAGAGGTATTCAGCAGCATGAGTCAAACATTGGCCTGTTTTTTAAAAAACTATCATTCCAGTGAACCCTGCCCTTCTCAAGAGTTCTCCAAATGCAATTATTCTTAATTTTTGTGGTCATATTCACCAGTCTGGGCATTTTATCTCTCACCCTGAACTACAGGAGTTTGTTTTGTTTTTATAGACTTTCTAAGGCTAGAAATTACTGTGTCAATCCTCGATGCCTTAAACTAGAGGAGATTTATCACTGATAATTTAAGATATACTAATATTAGTGCAAATTATTTCAGTATAATAATAATATATCAATTAAGAAGTAACACATCAGAGGAACGGTTAGGATTAGTTGTCAGCTTGACACAGTCTTGGTAGAATCATCTGGAAAGAGAGTCTCTGGGGGGAATCATCAAGAGCAGGTGGGCTTTTGTGCACATCTGTGGAAGACTATCTGTATTATGTTAATTGATTTAGGAAGTCCAACCCACAAGTGGGTGGCACCATTCTTCGAATTTGGATTCTGAGTACAGAAAGTAAACTGAGCAGCTGGTATGTGTGAATTCATTTCTTTCTCTCCTTGCTCTTGTCTGTGGATGCTACATGTTCCTATCTGCTTGAGTGTCCCATTATGGACTATAACATGGAGTTGTGAACTAAAACAAGTTATCTTTCCCCATAAATTGCTTTTGACCATGGCCTTTTTACACAGTGACAGAATTGACAGTAGGTTAATTTTCTAGATGAGTATGCCAGAAATGTTATACTTGCCAGAAGAAATGGCCCTTAATTTTTGGTGGCTTTAGGTAGGCAGCTTCCATCCTCCCTGTGTGTTACCTCTCTCTTAGTTTTACTGTATTACTATAGGTAGCAACCATGTTTAAACTCTGGAAGACATCCAGGAATGTCATTTGAGCAAATGATGGGAACCAGACACTAGAAATACTACTGGCTGGTCCAACACAGTCTTTAATGCTGTTGGTGTTTCCATGAACTGGAAATGCTAAAATTCAAAATGGCCTACACACATGAATGGACTGGAAAAACTCTAAGCACATGGACTGTTTTTGTTTGATAATTGCCAACAATTAGGGAAGTAGTGTCAAAGAAAAACCTGCAGTGAGAAATAATCTGCTTTTCTTTGAGAGCTCTTGTCCTAAGGATAAGAGACATTCTTATGCTCATAAAAGCCTCCAGAGATCCAAATAACCCTATCAAAAAATGGGGAAGAGAGCTAAACAGAGAATTCTCAACTGAGGAAACTCAAATGGCTGAGAAGCACCTAAAGAAATGTTCAACATCCTTAGTCATCAGGGAATGCAAATCAAAACAACCCTGAGATTCCACCTCACACCAGTCAGAATGGCTAAGATCAAAAACTCAGGTGACAGCAGATGTTGGTGAGGATGTGGAGAAAGAGGAAAACTCCTCCATTGCTGGTGGGAATGCAAGTTGATACAACCTCTCTGGAAATCAGTTTGGCAGACTCTCAGAAAAATGAACATAATACTACCTGAGGACCCAGCTATTCCACTCCTGGGCATATACCCAAAAGATGTTCCAACATGTAATAAAGATACATGTTCCACTATGTTCATAGCAGCCATATTTATAATAGCCAGAAGCTAGAAACAACCCAGATGTCCCTCCACAGAGGAATGGATACAGAAAATGTGGTACATTTACACAATGGAATACTACTCAGCTATTAAAAACAATGACTTCATGAAATTCGCAGACAAATGGATGGATCTTGAAAATATCATCCTGAGTGAGGTAACTCAGTCACAAAAGAATGAACATTGTATGTACTCACTGTTAAGTGGTTATTAGACCAAAAGTTTGAAATACCCAAGAGTCACTTACAGCAACAGTAGGGCTGAGTGTGAAGTCCCAGATGGAGGATTTGGAGAAAGGACTGAAGGAGCTGAGGGAGTTTGCATCCCCAGGGAGGCAGCAACAGTGGCAACTGGCCTGACCCCCGATGATACTCCTGGAGACTGATCCACCAACTGAAGAATACACATGGAGGGACCCATGGTGCTGGCCACATATGGGGCAGAGGAGAGTCTTGTTATCCATCAAGGGGGCCTGAGGGTGTTAGATTCCCCAGTATAGGAGAATGCCAAGGAGGGAAGATGAGAGTGGGTGGGAGAATACCCCCATAGTGGCAGGGGAGGGGGAGGGAATGGGGAGGTTCCAAAGGGGAGATCTGGAAAGGGGGAAACATTTGAAATGTAAATAAAATATAAAACAAACAAAAACAAAAAAAACAAAAACAAAAACAAGTCAGGTGTTAATACCATTCTTATTTATTTATTTATTTATTTATTTATTTATTTATATTTATGTGTGCAGAGTATTTAGTGCATAGTAGTCACTAAACAGGTACTTGTTTCATAAATCAGTTAGTTAGAAGCTTAATGAATGAGATAAATTTTAGATTATTTTCTAGCAATTTAAGTGGAATGCATTTCTGAGTCTTTGTGAGACTGGCTAAAATATTTAATACTATTATAGATGTATGTTAGTATTAATTGAAGTAGTATTACATAATTCCCCTTCCCTTTCCTTCCTCCAGCACCTCTCAGTTGCTCTCCTTCAAAATCTTCCCTTGCCAACACTCTTTCTCCTATCTATCTATCTACCTATCTATCTATCTATCTATCTATCTATCTATCTATCTATTGAGTGTGTATGGGTTCAAGGCTGGCCACTCTGTATCAGACAACCAGTAAGAAGGTCTATTCTGAGGAGAGGCTAATTCTGCCTCTCCCAGAAGGCAGTAGCTGTCTGTAATTCTTTGTCTAGAGATAGGACTCTGAAATTGTCCTCCTTACTCATTAGCATGTCCATTGATATTATTATTGCCCCAGGTTTGTTTATGCAGTCAATTTTAGGAGAGACTGTTTCACAGCAGACTTCCTGGTATTCTGGCTCTTTCAGTCTTTCTTTTCTGTCTTCTATGATGTTGTCTGAGCCATAAATGTGCAATCTGGGGACCTCACTTTCCTTTGATCTCTGCATTGTTTTCAAGTGTGGTTTTCTCTGATAGTCTCCATTTGCTATAAAGAGAAGAGTCTTTGATGAGGGGTAACTACACTTCTCTGTTAGTGTAAGGATAAAAGTTGGAATTTAATAAGAGATTATGCTGGTCTACAAAGTGGCAGTACTAGATTCTTTTTTAAGGCTCATAGCCTCACTAGACCCTAGAAGTTGGCTAGGTTTTCAGTAACAGGCATGATTTCCCTTTTGTGGAGTTGACATAAAGCCAATTCAAAAGCTGTTGGTTACCATGGACATGTGAGTGCCAAATCTGGAACCTTTATGTGCATTTTGCTATACTGGTAATTGTCTAGCATCATAGATGATGCAGCTAGCTAGGACTGTTTAATTGCTTCCCTCCCTTGGAAGCCAGCCCAGTGTTTTCTAGAATTATGGAAGCTAGACCCCAGGAAAAGAGCTTTCAGATCAGACTCAACTTAAATAATTTGAGTTCTGTGTCCTAATTATGTGCTGTCTTTAACAATAGATGTCTACAATAAACCCCTGAGAGAGAAGTGAAGGCTATATCAATTATCTCTATTGTTTTGGGATTAACCTGACTAACCTTCAAAATGAGTTTTCTCATGACTGGTAGTGAGATTTGTGTTAATCTATAATTCTTGGAGATGTCAGCCCAAATAGCTTATGATATACTATGCATGCTTTTAGGTAAATACAAAATAACATTATTCCTGGAGGCTTTATAAAACAATCTTGGCATCATTTTTGTTATTTTTCCATCCTTCTTCTGTATTGACCTGCCTCTTTCCTCCGTAGTTGGAGCAACTCCCCACAGTTCTGTGTGGCCCTTTATATCACCTGTATTGGGATGGTCGCCTCCCAAGCACTCGCTGTCCTCATCTGTGGGCCATTTACTCTTCTTAATTTTTCTTTTATGGAATATTCTTTTAATAGAATTTCAGTTACCAGGCCAATTTCTATTTGTTCTCTCTCTCTCTCTCTCTCTCTCTCTCTCTCTCTCTCTCTCTCTCTCTGTACTATATGTACATGCTATATAATGTATGAGCCATATGTGTGAAGAGCTGTAGGAAGCATAGTTTACATACCCTTTCACTCATAGAGGCAAGCCAGAAAATGATTTTGAGTATCTTGTACTCTTTCTTAATCTGATGAGACAGGATTCATCACTGAATATGGAACTATGCTATTGATCAACAACCATAGGGGCCATTCTGCTTCCAGTATCTGGCGCATTGTGATTATAGATATGTTCAGCCACTCTAAACCTTTATGTGAGTGCTGGAGATTCAAATCCAGGTCTTCATGCTTGTGCAAAATCTATTTGTAGCCAATAAGCCAAATATCTCCCCAGCCTCGATCTTAGTTTTCATCCAATTATTCATGTTTAGAATTATTTTTCTACTCATGTATATTGATGGTAGTATTCTCTAAAGGAGAAACTTAATGTGGTTAAGAATTCTCCTTGTTCTCTGGAGGTGATTACGTTCCTAGAGTGGTGCCAGCACATGGTAGACACCCAGTAATTAGACAAATTATTTTGTTTTGTTTGTTTTCTATTGTGACACAACTGGTATGTACGCCAGCCTACTAATAAACTTGCTGTGTAGGCCAGGCTCTTTTCCTAGACTAGCAATACTCAACCTCTGAAGTGCTGAAATTGCAGGTGAGCACCATCAATGCTGGCTAATAAATGATTTTTTTTTTTTTTAATCTTCAGAATCTATAGAAATGTATTGCCCTAAATTTGGATAAAAAGATAAGACATAGTTGGGTTTTTTTTCTTTTCCCACCATTTCAAATTGATGCTTTCATATATTTATAGTGAACTTTATCACTTCTACCTTCATTCCCTCCCTCCTCCCCCTTTTCCACAATTACACCCCTCTCACCCAATCTCTCTCTGACTTGATGTCTTCTTTCTGTGTGTGACTTACTAAGTGCAGTTAAAGTGTGTGTGTTGGGGGGGGAGGTAGTACTCATTTGAACAAAGGAAAATTATTTGTCTTAAACCACTGAAGAAAGTGGCAGCCTGTCTATAATAAATGTTCATTTCCTGTTGTCCCTGTGAGAAGAGTAGAAACTCCTGGGTCCTTCCCTCACTCACAATGAAGTGTTAGTGGGCTCAGTATTCTGCAAGTATTATTCAGATAGCCCTGGCTCAGTGAGTCTGTGAGTGTCATGTCTGTGCTGCCCCAACTGGGACAGCTATAACATCCCCTCTGAAACTCAGGAAATACCAAGCAAGAGGGGGCTTTAAAAGTAAATGAAGTTATGCCAAAGAAACAGAAGCTTGGGACAAAGGTGGGTTTCTCATCTGTGTAGTATCTCAGAATCCCTCATTCTTTTCACCATTCCTCAAGTATGACTGTAGTTGCTGATATATAACTGTCTGCTATCTCATCTTTTCCTCTGAGAGTCCATGTTGAGGATCCATCATGGTTATCAATTTGTCTGGACATAGAATCACCTAGGAGACTGAAGAGGCTCATTTGAGTAAGTCTGAAAGAATGTTTTTGGAATAGGTTAACCAAGTGGAGAAGACTCACCATGAAGTGAGTACCACCCCATTGTTTTGGGGAGCAAATTAAAATGAGAAGCATAAGAAGCCAGGAGAGTACTGGCTTCCCTTTCTTTGGCTATGTGCACATGCTGACATGAACTGCTCTTTTCCACCAGAATGGGTTAAGAACTCTGAAGCCAGATGTTTAAATAAATATTCCAATAATCTGTTTGTGTAAACTATATTGGTCACAGCACTGTTAAAGCAATTCACACAGCCTTGATATCTTTTATCCTATCATATAGATCTTGTTTTTCCTCATATCCTTAAAAATCAAGAGGCCCAATGTAAAAATCCTCTTGATGGGCAGGAAGCATACCATATATTTTAATGCCACGATCAAAGAGTCTCTCAGGTCTGGTTTAACACAAGTCTTGGGAGAAGTGGGAATCAGTTACTCCCCTGTTCCTTTACTGGCATCCAGTGCTCTCGACATTTATAGAATTTTACCTTGGAGTCTATTGTCCCGCTCTAATACCCCAGAGTAAAACAATGTTTCTCACTCCCCTATGGCCTTTGCTTTACTTTCAATAATCCTTCTTGACAAAGATGGAGGTCTATACTTTGTTTCCTTGTGTAAAGTGATGAATTTGGCAATAATTAATTATATTGATGATTCAATAACCAAGTTCTTGCTGCAGCTCCTCAAACACTTTCATATTCAGAAGTACCAAGAAGAACCTATTCTTCTATTTAATAGTGAATGGAAAGATAATGTACAGACCTTTCCATAATCCTCAATTGTGTAGAGAAGAACTCACCATTTCTTATTCCTTTCATTTGAGTCATTGAAGATGAGTTTTGAGTATTATCAGGAATGTAGTAGACAGATAACCAACTAGCAGACATGCTAGTATCATCTCTCAAGCATCGCAAGGTTGTCTGACTAAATGGGTTGTGTTATTTGTGATTTTTGTCCTTTCTTCAGAAACACTGCATATTTGAAGATAATATTTACCTGTCTCCTTTATTGAGTATATCACAAAAGGGCTATCAGTTACAGGATGTACTACTGGGCTATGAATCTCTTTATTACAGTAGACTAGTCGTCAACATTTTATGGTCACAGTACAGTATAATCTCATAGCAGTGACCTACTGTGAAAGCTTCCTACTATAGGGGTAGCTTGAAAAGACCACCCATTTTATTCTCATTCTTCAGACCTACCTATAGCACACACTCACACACATGCTCACACACGCACACACATATACGCACATGTGCACATTCACATAAATTGAAATATAAATTATAGTATGAAATCACTCCAGTTCAGTAATGTTGTTTGATATTGTTGCTATTTATAATTCTTTTGTTCTTAACGTGCATTAAGAAAATTCTTTAGAGGCATTATTTGAATATTTCCATGAGTGAAAGCCACATGCTATAAAGTATTTCTTGGACTTTTAGCAAAATGATGACTTAATACTTTATACTTATCAAAAATTACTTTAAACAAACAAGAAAGGTCAATGCTTTGTAAGTGCATTAAGTTAAGGTGCAAAAATAATATTAATTTAGATTTAACATAATGGTAAATGCTTCACATCCAGAAGTTAATATTTTTAAAAGAAAATCAATAATTGCTCAAAATGAATAATGAAATTGTAATACTTATTTAGCTCATTTCATATAATCCTGTGAGGAAAGGAACATGTTAAAAATCACTCAAGAATTTTCCCATCAAACGTTCACTATCCTATTATCTTAGGATATGCTCGATTGTCCTTGTGTCTGTGTATCTCAAGAGACTAAGCAAAGCCTCTTCTGTACTACTTTGTCCTTTCTCTGGTGTGAATGTTAGGAATTTAGTTCGTGTCACAGCTTTAGATGATTAAGAAAAGAGCTTAAGTGGCTACTATGAGACTATATAAAATAAAGAAAAAAGATAACCTAGCTCTAATAGGTTAGAAACATAGTAAAACAAATTTATTTATGTGTCAGCATAGTGATCACAACCCATATGACTTATCACACATTAACTTGTGCTACATTTTAATGCCTAATAAGCACTCACTAAATATCTAAAATTATAATAGGGATGTTTCAAACAAGTTTTTCTCTACTTGTTTCCCAGAGTTCTCCAGTAGCAGTAAGTTTCCACTGCTCTACAAGTGACTTGCTCACCAGCCTGCTCTCATTGACTATTTGGTGATTCTTGACTTAGTTTCCCATCTCCTGCCCCTGTTTCCTGGAACAACCATCCAAATAAATAGCTTGAATTCAAGTACTTCTCTCAGCATTTGCTTCTGAGAGAGTCTTAAGTAAGACACAGACAAAGTACACTCCAAAAAGAATGGAAGGAGAGCTAGAGTAACAAAGAGCTAACAAGGCCAGATGCCAAAAGAAATATCCACAAATATGGAAGAGGGGTGAACTGGCCAAAAGATATAGATGCCTCTAAGCCACTCTATAGTTCCATATTACTGTGATAATTTAGCATAAACTCCAGCTTAAAATTATATGATGTTACGTAGGGTCCTTCACTGACAAATCTCAAATGGGTTTCCATGAGAAACCATCAGAAAATTGTCAGTACTGTGTTAATGAGGACTTTAATAATATTGCCTTTTCAGCCTACATGCTTGGCTCTCAGTCCCCTGCTCTACGGTGGGTGGGTTGAATGCCACACCACTCCGCTCTGACTCCTGCTCTGCTGTCCCCTATTTCCACTGAAAGGATCCTTGTGACTTCTCTTGTCACTTTTTAATGGACTCAGTGTCATCTACATATCCATTTTTCCTAATTCATGGTCAAACCTAGAAATGGCAGACTCAACTTCAAAGAAATACATGAGTTTACCGGGCATGCCTACTGGAAATTATGGCATAGTTTCCGTACACCAACAGACCAGATGGCTCAATGGGTAGAGGAGCCTGCTGTTAAGCTTATTATATGTAAAGCAAGCATTCATCCATGGAGCTGCATGCCCCAACCCCAAAGAATTTAAGATTATACAATTTCATTCATTTATTTATTTTACATTGTAAGAGAGCCCTAGCCATCTGGATTACTTTCCTCACACCAATCTTTTTTTTTTTTTGTAATCTCTTTGAACACAATATGGTATCACTTAAAAGCAACGAGACAAGTTTCTATGGCAAAAACATGGTAGTTATGGGAATAGCCCTGTGTTTAACAATCCTGTCATTATTAAATATGTATCTGTCAGGTCCCTTCAACCTCTCTTGGCCTCAATCTCCTCACTTGAAGATAACAGTCACAACAACCAAGATAACTAAAAATAACAATAGAGTGAAAATGAAGAAAAGTAGAAGGTCCCTGTGACTGTTTGAGGCTCATGCAGTTGGCCAAGAATTTCTCGCTATATTTTAAAGCCAAATGGCCATTGGCTTTCATCTGTGAACCTGACACCTTCTTGCCACAGGTTTTTGGGAATAGAAGTTGAATGTCATTAGGTGGGTATTATTCCTCTGTCTAGATCAACAGAGGAGTTAGATTTTTTTTTTTAAAAAAAAAAAAATCTATCTATTTATTTTATGTGTATGAGTACATTGTAGCTGTCTTCAGACACACCAGAAGAGGGCATCAGATCCCGTTACAGATGGTTGTGAGCCACCATGTGGTTGCTGGGAATTAAACTCAGAACCTCTGAAAGAGCAGTGAGTGCTCTTAACCATTGAGCTATCTCACAAGCCCTGGATTTCTTTTTTTTTTAAAGGGAACATCAATGAAGGATATGGAGCTAGATGGTCACATGAAATATGGGGAATCAACTGCAAGGGAATAAATGTAAAAATGGAGAGAAAAATCAGCAAATTCTTACAGTAGTTCAGATGGGTAGTGGTGAGAGAAATAAAGTGATGGTGTCAGAACTTTTTGGAGAATCAGTGTAAGTTTGAAAAAGACTGGACCTTGGGGGGAAAGAGAAAAGATTTTATGTGAGTCCCCTGTCTCCAGCACCTCAGTGAATGGGGTGGTCTTGTGTTGATTTAAGACATACCAAAATTTGGTTTCCAATAAGCTCATTTTCATATGTCTGTGAAATATATTGATGGATATAACCAGGAAGAGGGAAGAGTCCTCGTGATGTACCCAACCACAACTGATATACTCCAACACCTATACCAAAAACCCAAGAACAGGGATGAAGAGAAGGTAGAAAGAACATAGGAGCTTGATGACCAGGTTGTTTGTAGCAAGATAGTGTCTTACATAGGTAACAAAGAAGCTGCACTCATAAAATCTCAAGAATGTGGCCACCTAAACAAAACCTGAAAAATGAAACCAACTGACATCTCAACATGGATGGGTGAAATCTCAGAAAACCCCGCCTCTAGATGAAGAATGACAAATGATTGATGGTTGCTGAAACAGAAAGTCAGACTTTTAGGGATGAACCTCATGACAGACTATTTATCCTAACTGGTCAGCCACAAACATATATATACAGCAATAAATGGGGTAAACAGGAGATAGATAGAAAGATAGATGGATGGATAGATAGATAGATATCCACATATATACATGCATATATATGTAACAATAATAATTGAAAAATAAAAGACATAAAGATTAATAGATTATGGGAGAATATGGAAGGAGTTGGAGAAGGAAGCAGGCAGAGTGGAAGTGATATAAATACAGTACTAATGTATACAATCATCAAAATTAAAAATAAAAACCTGAGTACTATGTAAGAGGTTGGTCTTGTATTTAAATGATGGCTATTGGACCCCAAAATATGGTCCCCCCAAGCGGAAATTCTCACGTACACCAGCTTTTGTTCAAACCTTGATACCTGAGTTACTTGATCAGTAAAAGGCTAAAGCCTATGATTGGGCAAAAGATTAAGGTAGTAGATTTTCAGTTACCTGGCTGGAGAGTCACAGATAAAGACAAAGGGAGATAAGAAAGGACAGAGAGAGAGGAAGAAGCATCCATGAGAGGAGATGGACCATGAGCACATGGCCAGGAGATACAGCAAGTAACAAGGGACATACGGCTGGGGTGTAAGTTACAAAAGCTCCAAAACCTGCCCAATCTAGGCTTACAGCATACAAATAAAATACCTGGGTTTTGTATCTTTTATACAGGCTAACTAGAATTTTTAATTCATTTAGAGATCTAGGTCAAGGACATAACTTTTGAAGCACAATCATACAGATAGTATTGATAGACTGTAGAATCCTAGGCAGGGATGAGGGGAATATGAACAGACAGGAAGCTTTAAGCACAGTACCATTTTTATACCTCTAATTTGTCCTCTGGGAGTTCTGTGTGTTACGCATTAATCTAGTCTGCACTAAATGCTCTATGTTCCATACCTACCATTTATTTCTCTTTAAGTCACAGTCTGACTGGTTTTCTCATATTTTCTAGTTGTATGATCTGCATCTCCTCTGTTGTGTACCATGGTCATTAAGTTTTTCTTTTCTTTCCTTTTCTTTTTTACATTAGTGAATAGGTTCTTGTCCCACAATGTTCATGTGGTCCTTTGATTGAAATTTTTCTGTTCTTTGACTTTTTTCTTCTTTCCTATGTGTTTCATGCCTTTCTTTATATCAAATATTTGTATTCTTCTTACTTACATCTCTTGTAGATGTCTGGTTTTGATTCTTGAGGTTAAACTCTTTCCACTTTTTATTTGCCATCTTGTTTTTCTTCCAGAGTGCTTCTCTTCTGTGAGTTGGTTGTGTGTCTGGGATTAACTCCAAGAGCTTTGTCTTTGCTGGGAAGTCCATGTGCTCTGAGATGTGGACATTTCTCTAGAAAATCATTTTCTTTCACCTCACCTAGTGACCTAGTTTCTAAGCTACCCCTGTCACATTTTGGTTTTTTTGTATAAATAGCCTACATTCTAAAAATAGCTTTTTATGGTTTGCATTTTCCTTAATGACAATGACAGTTTATTTGTCTTATCGCAAAGATGAGGTTTGTAGATTCAGCCTATTCTCTCACAGAATCATGAAGGGATGATTTCAGGCTTGGTATCTCCATGTAAATTAGACATAACCTACACAAATACCACCAACAGAAGCCACTGGAACTGCATCTCAGTCATTGTAAATAATTTTTTAAGAGCTCTAGCAGTTTTATTTTGGTGTGAATATACAAAATTTAATGTTTTAATTATAAAAAGTTGGTGGCTCCAGATACATATGTAGCAGAGGATGGCCTTGCCAGACACAACAGGAGGGGAGGCCCTTGGTCCCTGGGAGCTTTGATGCCTCAGAGTGGCGGGATGCTGGAGCAGTGGGGCAGGAGAGTATGGGTGGGTGGAGGAGCATTCCCATACAGGGAGGGGGATGGAAGATGTGGGATGGAGTTGGTGGAGGGGGTAACCAGGAAGTGGGATATCATTTGAGATGTAAATGAATAGAACAATTAATATTAATAAAAGAAAAATGTTGGTGGTTTAAAAAGAAACATTAGCTCAAGAAAATATCTATGTAATCAAGGCAGCAGTCATAGATTTCACTTCTGAATGTCTCCTCACGCCTCCATTTGTTTTTTGTTTGTTTTGTTTTGATTGTTTCTTCTGCCTTTGCAAGAACACCTATTGTGCTATTTATTTTTTAACAATCCCACCTTCCCAAGTTCTATTAATATTATTGATAAACAAAAACCGCATATTCTATACTACATAATATTTTATATGCCTACCCATTATCAAATGGTTAATTTAACTAACACATTCCTATGTCAGTCACCTGCCTTGTATGTGTCTTGCCTCCAGACTATTTTCTAAGATCAGGAGACTTCCTCCCTGTTTTCTTCTGACAGTTTTTATTTTAGGGGTTGCACTGAAAAAGCAATACTTTTGAACCGATATCCAGAAGCCTTCTCCCTATGTTTGCTTGTAGCTGTTTGCAGTTTTCAGTTTGTAATTTCTTTGACGTCCTTCATTGTTTGATGATTGCCTCTCTTAGTTTACTGTTTGACCATGTATTCAAGAATTTTATGACTTACTTTATTAAAAATAAAATCCCTCCTCCATCTATTCTTTTATTAAAACTGTTGCCAACTGTGTCCTGTCTAATCCTCTTTCCCACTGGGAATTCATAAGGAAACTTGAAAACTATCCCATCTGATGCCATAACTTTTCAATTAGTAAAACAACCTCAATTTTATTTATTTGTGATATTCTCCATTAGTATTATAATTGTACTTTATATTCATTTCTCACTTTAGTGGTATGAAGCTGGCTTGAGACAATTCACTGGAGACTACTGTACACATCTCTTTACAAGACAAAGGTCAGCAGTGTCCTTTGGAACTTGATGTTAGCTCTGATGGGAATATTTACAATGTAGCAATCATCAAAGACTACAGTCATCTGTTTCACCCAGCAAAGGACAATCATTAGATGTTTGCCACCAGACTGTTCCCGTGTCTTTCAAGCCTGTTGGTATAGCTCCTTTGCCATTTATTGTATCTGTGTGTAAGACTGGAGGAAGGAGAGGATTCAAGGTCTCTTGTTATACCTTTTGAGTAGTTCATAGTCTTCCCTTCGTGTTGTACAGGGACTGTTGTAGGTTTGTGGTGTATTTATTTATATCATTATTTGACCACTTGATAGGAGATAACTTCCAAAATCGTTCAAATGACCCCTTGACCTACATATTCTGATTCATGTTTGACTGTTTGCACAACTACTTTCCTCTTACACATTCTTCTTGCTCAATATAGGAAAGGTGCCTCACGTGATGCAAGCATCATCATTTTGTATCTCAGAACTGCCCGTAGACTCTCATGAGTACGTTTTCACTCCTTTCCAGAAGTCTGGTATTTCAGGAGGTGGTCCTTACATGTCTCTCCCCAGTCAGAAGCCATTCTTTCATACTAATTACCAAACAAGGAGCAAGCTTTTGTGTCACTTCCTTATGTACATCTCAGGCAACACTCGGCAATCATTATGTTCCCCCATAGTTACCTTCCCTGCTAAATAAATACTCTATTGCAATTTTAAAGTTCTTGTCTATATTTCTTAGGAAAAGACATTCTAAACTATTTGGTCCCTCTCACCTTTAAAGAAAACTTCGTCTTTTGTTGTGGTGGTTTGAATATGCTTGGCCCATGGGAAGTGTTATTATTGGGAGGTGTGGCCTTTTTGGAATAAGTATTGCCTTGTTGGAGAAAGTACATCACTGTGGGTATGGACTTTGAGGGCTTCAGGAGATAGTCTTCTGGCTGCCTTTGGATGAAAATGTAGAACTCTCAGTCTCTTCTCCAACACCACAGTTTGACACTGCCATGCTTCTCACCATGATGATAACAAACTGAA